>BQMB01001870.1:0-78169 GCA_027943415.1 Closterium sp. NIES-67
GCGTTTCAACTTTTGCCCCAAGTACGAGTTTCGTGAGCATTTTCCCATAAAAGCACATGCCTTTCCTACCTTTGTCGCACTTTTCCACCAAGCTGTATGCCATTTTTTTTTGCATGGCTATTAGTGCATGGTCTCTAGAGCATGCAGCTTGAACCTCGGGTCCAAGATCCAAATGGTTTGGGGAGCGACGGCGTTTCAACTTTTGCCCCAAGTACGAGTTTCGTGAGCATTTTCCCATAAAAGCACATGCCTTTCCTACCTTTGTCGCACTTTTCCACCAAGCTGTATGCCATTTTTTTCTGCATGGCTAGTTAGTGCATGGTCTCTAGAGCATGCAGCTTGAACCTCGGGTCCAAGATCCAAATGGTTTGGGAGCGACGGCGTTTCAACTTTTGCCCCAAGTACGAGTTTCGTGAGCATTTTCCCATAAAAGCACATGCCTTTCCTACCTTTGTCGCGCTTTTCCACCAAGCTGTATGCCATTTTTTTCTGCATGGCTAGCTAGTGCATGGTCTCTAGAACATGCAGCTTGAACCTCGGGTCCAAGATCCAAATGGTTTGGGAGCGACGGCGTTTCAACTTTTGCCCCAAGTACGAGTTTCGTGAGCATTTTCCCATAAAAGCACATGCCTTTCCTACCTTTGTCGCACTTTTCCACCAAGCAGTATGCCATTTTTTTTTGCATGGCTAGTTAGTGCATGGTCTCTAGAGCATGCAGCTTGAACCTCGGGTCCAAGATCCAAATGGTTTGGGAGCGACGGCGTTTCAACTTTTGCCCCAAGTACGAGTTTCGTGAGCATTTTCCCATAAAAGCACATGCCTTTCCTACCTTTGTCGCGCTTTTCCACCAAGCTGTATGCCATTTTTTTTCTGCATGGCTAGTTAGTGCATGGTCTCTAGAGCATGCAGCTTGAACCTCGGGTCCAAGATCCAAATGGTTTGGGAGCGACGGCGTTTCAACTTTTGCCCCAAGTACGAGTTTCGTGAGCATTTTCCCATAAAAGCACATGCCTTTCCTACCTTTGTCGCACTTTTCCACCAAGCTGTATGCCATTTTTTTTTGCATGGCTAGTTAGTGCATGGTCTCTAGAGCATGCAGCTTGAACCTCGGGTCCAAGATCCAAATGGTTTGGGAGCGACGGCGTTTCAACTTTTGCCCCAAGTACGAGTTTCGTGAGCATTTTCCCATAAAAGCACATGCCTTTCCTACCTTTGTCGCGCTTTTCCACCAAGCTGTATGCCATTTTTTTTGCATGGCTAGTTAGTGCATGGTCTCTAGAGCATGCAGCTTGAACCTCGGGTCCAAGATCCAAATGGTTTGGGAGCGACGGCGTTTCAACTTTTGCCCCAAGTACGAGTTTCGTGAGCATTTTCCCATAAAAGCACATGCCTTTCCTACCTTTGTCGCGCTTTTCCACCAAGCTGTATGCCATTTTTTTTGCATGGCTAGTTAGTGCATGGTCTCTAGAACATGCAGCTTGAACCTCGGGTCCAAGATCCAAATGGTTTGGGAGCGACGGCGTTTCAACTTTTGCCCCAAGTACGAGTTTCGTGAGCATTTTCCCATAAAAGCACATGCCTTTCCTACCTTTGTCGCACTTTTCCACCAAGCTGTATGCCATTTTTTTTGCATGGCTAGTTAGTGCATGGTCTCTAGAGCATGCAGCTTGAACCTCGGGTCCAAGATCCAAATGGTTTGGGAGCGACGGCGTTTCAACTTTTGCCCCAAGTACGAGTTTCGTGAGCATTTTCCCATAAAAGCACATGCCTTTCCTACCTTTGTCGCACTTTTCCACCAAGCTGTATGCCATTTTTTTTTGCATGGCTAGTTAGTGCATGGTCTCTAGAGCATGCAGCTTGAACCTCGGGTCCAAGATCCAAATGGTTTGGGAGCGACGGCGTTTCAACTTTTGCCCCAAGTACGAGTTTCGTGAGCATTTTCCCATAAAAGCACATGCCTTTCCTACCTTTGTCGCGCTTTTCCACCAAGCTGTATGCCATTTTTTTCTGCATGGCTAGTTAGTGCATGGTCTCTAGAACATGCAGCTTGAACCTCGGGTCCAAGATCCAAATGGTTTGGGAGCGACGGCGTTTCAACTTTTGCCCCAAGTACGAGTTTCGTGAGCATTTTCCCATAAAAGCACATGCCTTTCCTACCTTTGTCGCGCTTTTCCACCAAGCTGTATGCCATTTTTTTTTGCATGGCTAGTTAGTGCATGGTCTCTAGAGCATGCAGCTTGAACCTCGGGTCCAAGATCCAAATGGTTTGGGAGCGACGGCGTTTCAACTTTTGCCCCAAGTACGAGTTTCGTGAGCATTTTCCCATAAAAGCACATGCCTTTCCTACCTTTGTCGCGCTTTTCCACCAAGCTGTATGCCATTTTTTTTGCATGGCTAGTTAGTGCATGGTCTCTAGAACATGCAGCTTGAACCTCGGGTCCAAGATCCAAATGGTTTGGGAGCGACGGCGTTTCAACTTTTGCCCCAAGTACGAGTTTCGTGAGCATTTTCCCATAAAAGCACATGCCTTTCCTACCTTTGTCGCACTTTTCCACCAAGCTGTATGCCATTTTTTTTGCATGGCTAGTTAGTGCATGGTCTCTAGAGCATGCAGCTTGAACCTCGGGTCCAAGATCCAAATGGTTTGGGAGCGACGGCGTTTCAACTTTTGCCCCAAGTACGAGTTTCGTGAGCATTTTCCCATAAAAGCACATGCCTTTCCTACCTTTGTCGCGCTTTTCCACCAAGCTGTATGCCATTTTTTTTGCATGGCTAGTTAGTGCATGGTCTCTAGAGCATGCAGCTTGAACCTCGGGTCCAAGATCCAAATGGTTTGGGAGCGACGGCGTTTCAACTTTTGCCCCAAGTACGAGTTTCGTGAGCATTTTCCCATAAAAGCACATGCCTTTCCTACCTTTGTCGCGCTTTTCCACCAAGCTGTATGCCATTTTTTTTGCATGGCTAGTTAGTGCATGGTCTCTAGAGCATGCAGCTTGAACCTCGGGTCCAAGATCCAAATGGTTTGGGAGCGACGGCGTTTCAACTTTTGCCCCAAGTACGAGTTTCGTGAGCATTTTCCCATAAAAGCACATGCCTTTCCTACCTTTGTCGCACTTTTCCACCAAGCTGTATGCCATTTTTTTTGCATGGCTAGTTAGTGCATGGTCTCTAGAACATGCAGCTTGAACCTCGGGTCCAAGATCCAAATGGTTTGGGAGCGACGGCGTTTCAACTTTTGCCCCAAGTACGAGTTTCGTGAGCATTTTCCCATAAAAGCACATGCCTTTCCTACCTTTGTCGCGCTTTTCCACCAAGCTGTATGCCATTTTTTTTGCATGGCTAGTTAGTGCATGGTCTCTAGAGCATGCAGCTTGAACCTCGGGTCCAAGATCCAAATGGTTTGGGAGCGACGGCGTTTCAACTTTTGCCCCAAGTACGAGTTTCGTGAGCATTTTCCCATAAAAGCACATGCCTTTCCTACCTTTGTCGCACTTTTCCACCAAGCAGTATGCCATTTTTTTTTGCATGGCTAGTTAGTGCATGGTCTCTAGAGCATGCAGCTTGAACCTCGGGTCCAAGATCCAAATGGTTTGGGAGCGACGGCGTTTCAACTTTTGCCCCAAGTACGAGTTTCGTGAGCATTTTCCCATAAAAGCACATGCCTTTCCTACCTTTGTCGCGCTTTTCCACCAAGCTGTATGCCATTTTTTTTTGCATGGCTAGTTAGTGCATGGTCTCTAGAGCATGCAGCTTGAACCTCGGGTCCAAGATCCAAATGGTTTGGGAGCGACGGCGTTTCAACTTTTGCCCCAAGTACGAGTTTCGTGAGCATTTTCCCATAAAAGCACATGCCTTTCCTACCTTTGTCGCGCTTTTCCACCAAGCTGTATGCCATTTTTTTTTGCATGGCTAGTTAGTGCATGGTCTCTAGAACATGCAGCTTGAACCTCGGGTCCAAGATCCAAATGGTTTGGGAGCGACGGCGTTTCAACTTTTGCCCCAAGTACGAGTTTCGTGAGCATTTTCCCATAAAAGCACATGCCTTTCCTACCTTTGTCGCACTTTTCCACCAAGCTGTATGCCATTTTTTTTTGCATGGCTAGTTAGTGCATGGTCTCTAGAGCATGCAGCTTGAACCTCGGGTCCAAGATCCAAATGGTTTGGGAGCGACGGCGTTTCAACTTTTGCCCCAAGTACGAGTTTCGTGAGCATTTTCCCATAAAAGCACATGCCTTTCCTACCTTTGTCGCGCTTTTCCACCAAGCTGTATGCCATTTTTTTTGCATGGCTAGTTAGTGCATGGTCTCTAGAACATGCAGCTTGAACCTCGGGTCCAAGATCCAAATGGTTTGGGAGCGACGGCGTTTCAACTTTTGCCCCAAGTACGAGTTTCGTGAGCATTTTCCCATAAAAGCACATGCCTTTCCTACCTTTGTCGCGCTTTTCCACCAAGCTGTATGCCATTTTTTTTGCATGGCTAGTTAGTGCATGGTCTCTAGAGCATGCAGCTTGAACCTCGGGTCCAAGATCCAAATGGTTTGGGAGCGACGGCGTTTCAACTTTTGCCCCAAGTACGAGTTTCGTGAGCATTTTCCCATAAAAGCACATGCCTTTCCTACCTTTGTCGCGCTTTTCCACCAAGCTGTATGCCATTTTTTTTGCATGGCTAGTTAGTGCATGGTCTCTAGAACATGCAGCTTGAACCTCGGGTCCAAGATCCAAATGGTTTGGGAGCGACGGCGTTTCAACTTTTGCCCCAAGTACGAGTTTCGTGAGCATTTTCCCATAAAAGCACATGCCTTTCCTACCTTTGTCGCACTTTTCCACCAAGCTGTATGCCATTTTTTTTTGCATGGCTAGTTAGTGCATGGTCTCTAGAGCATGCAGCTTGAACCTCGGGTCCAAGATCCAAATGGTTTGGGAGCGACGGCGTTTCAACTTTTGCCCCAAGTACGAGTTTCGTGAGCATTTTCCCATAAAAGCACATGCCTTTCCTACCTTTGTCGCGCTTTTCCACCAAGCTGTATGCCATTTTTTTCTGCATGGCTAGTTAGTGCATGGTCTCTAGAACATGCAGCTTGAACCTCGGGTCCAAGATCCAAATGGTTTGGGAGCGACGGCGTTTCAACTTTTGCCCCAAGTACGAGTTTCGTGAGCATTTTCCCATAAAAGCACATGCCTTTCCTACCTTTGTCGCACTTTTCCACCAAGCAGTATGCCATTTTTTTTGCATGGCTAGTTAGTGCATGGTCTCTAGAGCATGCAGCTTGAACCTCGGGTCCAAGATCCAAATGGTTTGGGAGCGACGGCGTTTCAACTTTTGCCCCAAGTACGAGTTTCGTGAGCATTTTCCCATAAAAGCACATGCCTTTCCTACCTTTGTCGCGCTTTTCCACCAAGCTGTATGCCATTTTTTTCTGCATGGCTAGTTAGTGCATGGTCTCTAGAACATGCAGCTTGAACCTCGGGTCCAAGATCCAAATGGTTTGGGAGCGACGGCGTTTCAACTTTTGCCCCAAGTACGAGTTTCGTGAGCATTTTCCCATAAAAGCACATGCCTTTCCTACCTTTGTCGCACTTTTCCACCAAGCAGTATGCCATTTTTTTTGCATGGCTAGTTAGTGCATGGTCTCTAGAGCATGCAGCTTGAACCTCGGGTCCAAGATCCAAATGGTTTGGGAGCGACGGCGTTTCAACTTTTGCCCCAAGTACGAGTTTCGTGAGCATTTTCCCATAAAAGCACATGCCTTTCCTACCTTTGTCGCGCTTTTCCACCAAGCTGTATGCCATTTTTTTCTGCATGGCTAGTTAGTGCATGGTCTCTAGAACATGCAGCTTGAACCTCGGGTCCAAGATCCAAATGGTTTGGGAGCGACGGCGTTTCAACTTTTGCCCCAAGTACGAGTTTCGTGAGCATTTTCCCATAAAAGCACATGCCTTTCCTACCTTTGTCGCACTTTTCCACCAAGCAGTATGCCATTTTTTTTTGCATGGCTAGTTAGTGCATGGTCTCTAGAGCATGCAGCTTGAACCTCGGGTCCAAGATCCAAATGGTTTGGGAGCGACGGCGTTTCAACTTTTGCCCCAAGTACGAGTTTCGTGAGCATTTTCCCATAAAAGCACATGCCTTTCCTACCTTTGTCGCGCTTTTCCACCAAGCTGTATGCCATTTTTTTTGCATGGCTAGTTAGTGCATGGTCTCTAGAGCATGCAGCTTGAACCTCGGGTCCAAGATCCAAATGGTTTGGGAGCGACGGCGTTTCAACTTTTGCCCCAAGTACGAGTTTCGTGAGCATTTTCCCATAAAAGCACATGCCTTTCCTACCTTTGTCGCGCTTTTCCACCAAGCTGTATGCCATTTTTTTTGCATGGCTAGTTAGTGCATGGTCTCTAGAGCATGCAGCTTGAACCTCGGGTCCAAGATCCAAATGGTTTGGGAGCGACGGCGTTTCAACTTTTGCCCCAAGTACGAGTTTCGTGAGCATTTTCCCATAAAAGCACATGCCTTTCCTACCTTTGTCGCACTTTTCCACCAAGCAGTATGCCATTTTTTTTGCATGGCTAGTTAGTGCATGGTCTCTAGAGCATGCAGCTTGAACCTCGGGTCCAAGATCCAAATGGTTTGGGAGCGACGGCGTTTCAACTTTTGCCCCAAGTACGAGTTTCGTGAGCATTTTCCCATAAAAGCACATGCCTTTCCTACCTTTGTCGCACTTTTCCACCAAGCTGTATGCCATTTTTTTTTGCATGGCTAGTTAGTGCATGGTCTCTAGAGCATGCAGCTTGAACCTCGGGTCCAAGATCCAAATGGTTTGGGAGCGACGGCGTTTCAACTTTTGCCCCAAGTACGAGTTTCGTGAGCATTTTCCCATAAAAGCACATGCCTTTCCTACCTTTGTCGCGCTTTTCCACCAAGCTGTATGCCATTTTTTTTGCATGGCTAGTTAGTGCATGGTCTCTAGAGCATGCAGCTTGAACCTCGGGTCCAAGATCCAAATGGTTTGGGAGCGACGGCGTTTCAACTTTTGCCCCAAGTACGAGTTTCGTGAGCATTTTCCCATAAAAGCACATGCCTTTCCTACCTTTGTCGCGCTTTTCCACCAAGCTGTATGCCATTTTTTTCTGCATGGCTAGCTAGTGCATGGTCTCTAGAACATGCAGCTTGAACCTCGGGTCCAAGATCCAAATGGTTTGGGAGCGACGGCGTTTCAACTTTTGCCCCAAGTACGAGTTTCGTGAGCATTTTCCCATAAAAGCACATGCCTTTCCTACCTTTGTCGCACTTTTCCACCAAGCAGTATGCCATTTTTTTTTGCATGGCTAGTTAGTGCATGGTCTCTAGAGCATGCAGCTTGAACCTCGGGTCCAAGATCCAAATGGTTTGGGAGCGACGGCGTTTCAACTTTTGCCCCAAGTACGAGTTTCGTGAGCATTTTCCCATAAAAGCACATGCCTTTCCTACCTTTGTCGCGCTTTTCCACCAAGCTGTATGCCATTTTTTTCTGCATGGCTAGCTAGTGCATGGTCTCTAGAACATGCAGCTTGAACCTCGGGTCCAAGATCCAAATGGTTTGGGAGCGACGGCGTTTCAACTTTTGCCCCAAGTACGAGTTTCGTGAGCATTTTCCCATAAAAGCACATGCCTTTCCTACCTTTGTCGCACTTTTCCACCAAGCAGTATGCCATTTTTTTTTGCATGGCTAGTTAGTGCATGGTCTCTAGAGCATGCAGCTTGAACCTCGGGTCCAAGATCCAAATGGTTTGGGAGCGACGGCGTTTCAACTTTTGCCCCAAGTACGAGTTTCGTGAGCATTTTCCCATAAAAGCACATGCCTTTCCTACCTTTGTCGCGCTTTTCCACCAAGCAGTATGCCATATTTTTTTGCATGGCTAGTTAGTGCATGGTCTCTAGAGCATGCAGCTTGAACCTCGGGTCCAAGATCCAAATGGTTTGGGAGCGACGGCGTTTCAACTTTTGCCCCAAGTACGAGTTTCGTGAGCATTTTCCCATAAAAGCACATGCCTTTCCTACCTTTGTCGCGCTTTTCCACCAAGCTGTATGCCATTTTTTTTGCATGGCTAGCTAGTGCATGGTCTCTAGAACATGCAGCTTGAACCTCGGGTCCAAGATCCAAATGGTTTGGGAGCGACGGCGTTTCAACTTTTGCCCCAAGTACGAGTTTCGTGAGCATTTTCCCATAAAAGCACATGCCTTTCCTACCTTTGTCGCACTTTTCCACCAAGCAGTATGCCATTTTTTTTTGCATGGCTAGTTAGTGCATGGTCTCTAGAGCATGCAGCTTGAACCTCGGGTCCAAGATCCAAATGGTTTGGGAGCGACGGCGTTTCAACTTTTGCCCCAAGTACGAGTTTCGTGAGCATTTTCCCATAAAAGCACATGCCTTTCCTACCTTTGTCGCGCTTTTCCACCAAGCTGTATGCCATTTTTTTCTGCATGGCTAGCTAGTGCATGGTCTCTAGAACATGCAGCTTGAACCTCGGGTCCAAGATCCAAATGGTTTGGGAGCGACGGCGTTTCAACTTTTGCCCCAAGTACGAGTTTCGTGAGCATTTTCCCATAAAAGCACATGCCTTTCCTACCTTTGTCGCGCTTTTCCACCAAGCATGTATGCCATTTTTTTTGCATGGCTAGTTAGTGCATGGTCTCTAGAGCATGCAGCTTGAACCTCGGGTCCAAGATCCAAATGGTTTGGGAGCGACGGCGTTTCAACTTTTGCCCCAAGTACGAGTTTCGTGAGCATTTTCCCATAAAAGCACATGCCTTTCCTACCTTTGTCGCGCTTTTCCACCAAGCTGTATGCCATTTTTTTCTGCATGGCTAGCTAGTGCATGGTCTCTAGAACATGCAGCTTGAACCTCGGGTCCAAGATCCAAATGGTTTGGGAGCGACGGCGTTTCAACTTTTGCCCCAAGTACGAGTTTCGTGAGCATTTTCCCATAAAAGCACATGCCTTTCCTACCTTTGTCGCACTTTTCCACCAAGCAGTATGCCATATTTTTTTGCATGGCTAGTTAGTGCATGGTCTCTAGAGCATGCAGCTTGAACCTCGGGTCCAAGATCCAAATGGTTTGGGAGCGACGGCGTTTCAACTTTTGCCCCAAGTACGAGTTTCGTGAGCATTTTCCCATAAAAGCACATGCCTTTCCTACCTTTGTCGCGCTTTTCCACCAAGCTGTATGCCATTTTTTTCTGCATGGCTAGCTAGTGCATGGTCTCTAGAACATGCAGCTTGAACCTCGGGTCCAAGATCCAAATGGTTTGGGAGCGACGGCGTTTCAACTTTTGCCCCAAGTACGAGTTTCGTGAGCATTTTCCCATAAAAGCACATGCCTTTCCTACCTTTGTCGCGCTTTTCCACCAAGCTGTATGCCATTTTTTTCTGCATGGCTAGCTAGTGCATGGTCTCTAGAACATGCAGCTTGAACCTCGGGTCCAAGATCCAAATGGTTTGGGAGCGACGGCGTTTCAACTTTTGCCCCAAGTACGAGTTTCGTGAGCATTTTCCCATAAAAGCACATGCCTTTCCTACCTTTGTCGCACTTTTCCACCAAGCAGTATGCCATTTTTTTTTGCATGGCTAGTTATTGCATGGTCTCTAGAGCATGCAGCTTGAACCTCGGGTCCAAGATCCAAATGGTTTGGGAGCGACGGCGTTTCAACTTTTGCCCCAAGTACGAGTTTCGTGAGCATTTCTCCATAAAAGCACATGCCTTTCCTACCTTTGTTGCGCTTTTCCACCAAGCAGTATGCCATATTTTTTTGCATGGCTAGTTAGTGCATGGTCTCTAGAGCATGCAGCTTGAACCTCGGGTCCAAGATCCAAATGGTTTGGGAGCGACGGCGTTTCAACTTTTGCCCCAAGTACGAGTTTCGTGAGCATTTTCCCATAAAAGCACATGCCTTTCCTACCTTTGTCGCGCTTTTCCACCAAGCTGTATGCCATTTTTTTTTGCATGGCTAGCTAGTGCATGGTCTCTAGAACATGCAGCTTGAACCTCGGGTCCAAGATCCAAATGGTTTGGGAGCGACGGCGTTTCAACTTTTGCCCCAAGTACGAGTTTCGTGAGCATTTTCCCATAAAAGCACATGCCTTTCCTACCTTTGTCGCACTTTTCCACCAAGCAGTATGCCATTTTTTTTTGCATGGCTAGTTATTGCATGGTCTCTAGAGCATGCAGCTTGAACCTCGGGTCCAAGATCCAAATGGTTTGGGAGCGACGGCGTTTCAACTTTTGCCCCAAGTACAAGTTTCATGAGCATTTTCCCATAAAAGCACATGCCTTTCCTACCTTTGTCGCGCTTTTCCACCAAGCTGTATGCCATTTTTTTCTGCATGGCTAGCTAGTGCATGGTCTCTAGAACATGCAGCTTGAACCTCGGGTCCAAGATCCAAATGGTTTGGGAGCGACGGCGTTTCAACTTTTGCCCCAAGTACGAGTTTCGTGAGCATTTTCCCATAAAAGCACATGCCTTTCCTACCTTTGTTGCGCTTTTCCACCAAAATGTATGCCATTTGTTTTTGTATGGCTAGTTAGTGCATGGTCTCTAGAGCATGCAGCTTGAACCTCGGGTCCAAGATCCAAATGGTTTGGGAGCGACGGCGTTTCAACTTTTGCCCCAAGTACGAGTTTCGTGAGCATTTTCCCATAAAAGCACATGCCTTTCCTACCTTTGTCGCGCTTTTCCACCAAGCTGTATGCCATTTTTTTCTGCATGGCTAGCTAGTGCATGGTCTCTAGAACATGCAGCTTGAACCTCGGGTCCAAGATCCAAATGGTTTGGGAGCGACGGCGTTTCAACTTTTGCCCCAAGTACGAGTTTCGTGAGCATTTTCCCATAAAAGCACATGCCTTTCCTACCTTTGTCGCACTTTTCCACCAAGCAGTATGCCATATTTTTTTGCATGGCTAGTTAGTGCATGGTCTCTAGAGCATGCAGCTTGAACCTCGGGTCCAAGATCCAAATGGTTTGGGAGCGACGGCGTTTCAACATTTGCCCCAAGTACGAGTTTCGTGAGCATTTTCCCATAAAAGCACATGCCTTTCCTACCTTTGTCGCGCTTTTCCACCAAGCTGTATGCCATTTTTTTCTGCATGGCTAGCTAGTGCATGGTCTCTAGAACATGCAGCTTGAACCTCGGGTCCAAGATCCAAATGGTTTGGGAGCGACGGCGTTTCAACTTTTGCCCCAAGTACGAGTTTCGTGAGCATTTTCCCATAAAAGCACATGCCTTTCCTACCTTTGTCGCACTTTTCCACTAAGCAGTATGCCATTTTTTTTTGCATGGCTAGTTATTGCATGGTCTCTAGAGCATGCAGCTTGAACCTCGGGTCCAAGATCCAAATGGTTTGGGAGCGACGGCGTTTCAACTTTTGCCCCAAGTACAAGTTTCGTGAGCATTTTCCCATAAAAGCACATGCCTTTCCTACCTTTGTCGCGCTTTTCCACCAAGCTGTATGCCATTTTTTTCTGCATGGCTAGCTAGTGCATGGTCTCTAGAACATGCAGCTTGAACCTCGGGTCCAAGATCCAAATGGTTTGGGAGCGACGGCGTTTCAACTTTTGCCCCAAGTACGAGTTTCGTGAGCATTTTCCCATAAAAGCACATGCCTTTCCTACCTTTGTTGCGCTTTTCCACCAAAATGTATGCCATTTGTTTTTGTATGGCTAGTTAGTGCATGGTCTCTAGAGCATGCAGCTTGAACCTCGGGTCCAAGATCCAAATGGTTTGGGAGCGACGGCGTTTCAACTTTTGCCCCAAGTACGAGTTTCGTGAGCATTTTCCCATAAAAGCACATGCCTTTCCTACCTTTGTCGCGCTTTTCCACCAAGCTGTATGCCATTTTTTTCTGCATGGCTAGCTAGTGCATGGTCTCTAGAACATGCAGCTTGAACCTCGGGTCCAAGATCCAAATGGTTTGGGAGCGACGGCGTTTCAACTTTTGCCCCAAGTACGAGTTTCGTGAGCATTTTCCCATAAAAGCACATGCCTTTCCTACCTTTGTCGCCCTTTTCGACCGGTGCGCTTTTCGACCCGTGCGCTTTTCGACCAATGTGCTTTTCGACCGGTGCGCTTTTCTACCGGTGCCCGTTTCGACCAGTGCGCATTTCGACCAGTGCGCATTTCGACCGGTGCGCTTTTCGACCGGTGCGCTTTTTGACCGGTGCTCTTTTCGACCGGTGAGCTTTTCGACCGGTGCTCTTTTCGACCGGTGAGCTTTTCGACCGGTGCGCTTTTCGACCGGTGTGCTTTTCGACCGGTGCCATTTTCAACCGGTGCGCATTTCGACCGGTGCGCTTTTCGACCGGTGCGCTTTTCAACCGGTGCTCTTTTCGACGGGTGCGCTTTTCGACCGGTGCGCTTTTCGACCGGTGCGCTTTTCGACCAATGCCCTTTTCAACCGGTGCGCATTTCGACCGGTGCGCTTTTCGACCGGTGCCCTTTTCGACCGGTGCCCTTTTCGACCGGTGCGCTTTTCGACCAGTGCGCTTTTCGACCGGTGCGCTTTTCGACCGGTGCTCTTTTCGACCGGTGCGCTTTTCGACCGGTGCGCTTTTCGACCGGTGCTCTTTTCGACCGGTGCGCTTTTCGACCGGTGCGCTTTTCGACCGGTGCTCTTTTCGACCGGTGAGCTTTTCGACCGGTGCGCTTTTCGACCGGTGCGCTTTTCGACCGGTGCGCTTTTCGACGGGTGCGCTTTTCGACGGGTGCGCTTTTTCGACCGGTGCCCTTTTCGACCGGTGCCCTTTTCGACCGGTGCGCTTTTCGACCGGTGCGCTTTTCGACCGGTGCCCTTTTCGACCGGTGCGCATTTCGACCGGTGCGCTTTTCGACCGGTGCCCTTTTCGACCGGTGCGCTTTTCGACCGGTGCCCTTTTCGACCGGTGCGCATTCCGACCGGTGCGCTTTTCGACCGGTGCGCTTTTCGACCGGTGCCCTTTTCGACCGGTGCCCTTTTCGACCGGTGCGCATTTCGACCGGTGCGCTTTTCGACGGGTGCGCTTTTCGACGGGTGCGCTTTTCGACCGGTGCGCTTTTCGACCGGTGCTCTTTTCGACCGGTGCGCTTTTCGACCGGTGCCCTTTTCGACCGGTGCGCTTTTCGACCGGTGCGCTTTTCGACGGGTGCGCTTTTCGACGGGTGCGCTTTTTCGACCGGTGCCCTTTTCGACCGGTGCCCTTTTCGACCGGTGCGCTTTTCGACCGGTGCGCTTTTCGACCGGTGCCCTTTTCGACCGGTGCGCATTTCGACCGGTGCGCTTTTCGACCGGTGCCCTTTTCGACCGGTGCGCTTTTCGACCGGTGCCCTTTTCGACCGGTGCGCATTTCGACCGGTGCGCTTTTCGACCCGTGCGCTTTTCGACCGGTGCCCTTTTCGACCGGTGCCCTTTTCGACCGGTGCGCATTTCGACGGGTGCGCTTTTCGACGGGTGCGCTTTTCGACGGGTGCGCTTTTCGACCGGTGCGCTTTTCGACCGGTGCTCTTTTCGACCGGTGCGCTTTTCGACCGGTGCCCTTTTCGACCGGTGCGCATTTCGACCGGTGCGCTTTTCGACCGGTGCCCTTTTCGACCGGTGCGCTTTTCGACTGGTGCCCTTTTCGACCGGTGCGCATTTCGACCGGTGCGCTTTTCGACCGGTGCGCTTTTCGACCGGTGCCCTTTTCGACCGGTGCGCTTTTCGACTGGTGCCCTTTTCGACCGGTGCGCATTTCGACCGGTGCGCTTTTCGACCGGTGCGCTTTTCGACCGGTGCCCTTTTCAACCGGTGCCCTTTTCGACCGGTGCGCATTTCGACCGGTGCGCTTTTCGACGGGTGCGCTTTTCGACGGGTGCGCTTTTCGACCGGTGCTCTTTTCGACCGGTGCGCTTTTCGACCGGTGCGCTTTTCGACCGGTGCCCTTTTCGACCGGTGCCCATTTCGACCGGTGCCCTTTTCGACCGGTGCGCTTTTCGACCGGTGCGGTTTTCGACCGGTGCCCTTTTGAACCGGTGCCCTTTTCGACCGGTGCGCTTTTCGACCGGTGCCCTTTTCGACCGGTGCGCTTTTCGACCGGTGTTTTCGACGGTGGCTTTTCGACCGTGCGCTTTTCGACCGGTGCGCTTTTCGACCGGTGCGCTTTTCGACCGGTGCGCTTTTCGACCGGTGCCCTTTTCGACCGGTGCGCTTTTCGACCGGTGCGCTTTTCGACGGGTGCGCTTTTCGACCGGTGCCCGTTTTCGACCGTGCCCTTTTCGACCGGTGCGCTTTTCGACCGGTGCGCTTTTCGACCGGTGCGCTTTTCGACCGGTGCGCTTTTCGACCGGTGCCCTTTTCGACCGGTGCGCATTTCGACCGGTGCGCTTTTCGACCGGTGCGCTTTTCGACCGGTGCGCTTTTCGACCGGTGCCCTTTTCGACCGGTGCGCTTTTCGACCGGTGCGCTTTTCGACCGGTGCGCTTTTCGACCGGTGCTCTATTCGACCGGTGCGCTTTTCGACCGGTGCCCTTTTCGGCCGGTGCTCCTTTCGACCGGTGCGCTTTTCGACCGGTGCGCTTTTCGACCCGTGCGCTTTTCGACCGGTGCGCTTTTCGACCGGTGCCCTTTTCGACCGGTGCGCTTTTTGGCCGGTGCGCTTTTGGACCGGGGCTCTTTTCGACCGGTGCGCTTTTCGACCGGTGCGCTTTTCGACCGGTGCTCTTTTCGATCGGTGAGCTTTTCAACAGGTGCGCTTTTCGACCGGTGCGCTTTTCGACCGGTGCGCTTTTCGACGGGTGCGCTTTTCGACGGGTGCGCTTTTCGACCGGTGCCCTTTTCGACCGGTGCGCATTTCGACCGGTGCGCTTTTCGACCGGTGCGCTTTTCGACCGGTGCCCTTTTCGACCGGTGCCCTTTTCGACCGGTGCGCATTTCGACCGGTGCGCTTCTCGACGGGTGCGCTTTTCGACCGGTGCGCTTTTCGACCGGTGCTCTTTTCGACCGGTGCGCTTTTCGACCGGTGCGCTTTTCGACCGGTGCCCTTTTCAACCGGTGCGCTTTTCGACCGGTGCCCATTTCGACCGGTGCCCTTTTCGACTGGTGCGCTTTTCGACCGGTGCCCTTTTCGACCGGTGCGCTTTTCGACCGGTGCGCTTTTCGACCGGTGCCCTTTTCGACCGGTGCGCATTTCGACCGGTGCGCTTTTCGACCGGTGCCCTTTTCGACCGGTGCGCTTTTCGAGCGGTGCCCTTTTCGACCGGTGCGCTTTTCGACCGGCGCCCTTTTCGACCGGTGCGCATTTCGACCGGTGCGCTTTTCGACCGGTGCGCTTTTCGACCGGTGCCCTTTTCGACCGGTGCCCTTTTCGACCGGTGCGCATTTCGACCGGTGCGCTTTTCGACGGGTGCGCTTTTCGACCGGTGCGCTTTTCGACCGGTGCTCTTTTCGACCGGTGCGCTTTTCGACAGGTGCCCTTTTCAACCGGTGCGCATTTCGACCGGTGCGCTTTTCGACCGGTGCCCATTTCGACCGGTGCCCTTTTCGACCGGTGCGCTTTTCGACCGGTGCGGTTTTCGACCGGTGCCCTTTTGAACCGGTGCCCTTTTCGACCGGTGCGCTTTTCGACCAGTGCGCTTTTCGACCGGTGCCCTTTTCGACCGGTGAGCTTTTCGACGGGTGCGCTTTTCGACCGGTGCCCTTTTTCGACCGGTGCCCTTTTTCGACCTGTGCCCTTTTCGACCGGTGCCCTTTTCGACCGGTGAGCTTTCGACGGGTGCCCTTTTCGACCGGTGCCCTTTTCCACCGGTGCCCTTTTCGACCGGTGAGCTTTTCGACCGGTGCGCTTTTCGACCGGTGCGCTTTTCGACCGGTGCGCTTTTCGACGGGTGCGCTTTTCGACCGGTGCCGTTTTTCGACCGGTGCCCTTTTCGACCGGTGCGCTTTTCGACCGGTGCGCTTTTCGACGGGTGCGCTTTTCGACCGGTGCCCTTTTTCAACCGGTGCCCTTTTCGACCGGTGCGCTTTTCGACCGGTGCGCTTTTCGACCGGTGCCCTTTTCGACCGGTGCGCATTTCGACCGGTGCGCTTTTCGACCTGTGCCCTTTTCGACCGGTGCGCTTTTCGACCGGTGCCCTTTTCGACCGGTGCGCTTTTCGACCGGCGCCCTTTTCGACCGGTGCGCATTTCGACCGGTGCGCTTTTCGACCGGTGCGCTTTTCGACCGGTGCCCTTTTCGACCGGTGCCCTTTTCGACCGGTGCGCATTTCGACCGGTGCGCTTTTCGACGGGTGCGCTTTTCGAACGGTGCGCTTTTCGACCGGTGCTCTTTTCGACCGGTGCGCTTTTCGACCGGTGCCCTTTTCAACCGGTGCGCTTTTCGACCGGTGCCCATTTCGACCGGTGCCCTTTTCGACCGGTGCGCTTTTCGACCGGTGCGGTTTTCGACCGGTGCCCTTTTGAACCGGTGCCCTTTACGACCGGTGTGCTTTTCGACCAGTGCGCTTTTCGACCGGTGCCCTTTTCGACCGGTGAGCTTTTCGACGGGTGCGCTTTTCGACCGGTGCCCTTTTTCGACCGGTGCCCTTTTTCGACCGGTGCCCTTTACGACCGGTGCCCTTTTCGACCGGTGAGCTTTTCGACGGGTGCCCTTTTCGACCGGTGCCCTTTTCAACCGGTGCCCTTTTCGACCGGTGAGCTTTTCGACCGGTGCGCTTTTCGACCGGTGCGCTTTTCGACCGGTGCGCTTTTCGACCGGTGCGCTTTTCGACGGGTGCGCTTTTCGACCGGTGCCCTTTTTCGACCGGTGCCCTTTTCGACCGGTGCGCTTTTCGACCGGTGCGCTTTTCGACGGGTGCGCTTTTCGACCGGTGCCCTTTTTCAACCGGTGCCCTTTTCGACCGGTGCCCTTTTCGACCGGTGCGCTTTTCGACCCGTGCGCTTTTCGACCGGTGCTCTATTCGACCGGTGCGCTTTTCGACCGGTGCCCTTTTCGGCCGGTGCTCTTTTCGACCGGTGCGCATTTCGACCGGTGCGCTTTTCGACCGGTGCGCTTTTCGACCGGTGCGCTTTTCGACCGGTGCCCTTTTCGACCGGTGCACTTTTCGGCCGGTGCGCTTTTGGACCGGGGCTCTTTTCGACCGGTGCGCTTTTCGACCGGTGCACTTTTCGACCGGTGCTCTTTTCGACCGGTGAGCTTTTCGACCGGTGCGCTTTTCGACCGGTGCGCTTTTCGACCGGTGCGCTTTTCGACCGGTGCGCTTTTCGACGGGTGCGCGTTTCGACCGGTGCCCTTTTTCGACCGGTGCCCTTTTCGACCGGTGCGCTTTTCGACCGGTGCGCTTTTCGACCGGTGCGCTTTTCGACCGGTGCCCTTTTTCGACCGGTGCCCTTTTCGACCGGTGCCCTTTTCGACCGGTGCGCTTTTCGACCGGTGCGCTTTTCGACCGGTGCTCTATTCGACCGGTGCGCTTTTCGACCGGTGCCCTTTTCGGCCGGTGCTCTTTTCGACCGGTGCGCTTTTCGACCGGTGCGCTTTTCGACCGGTGCGCTTTTCGAACGGTGCGCTTTTCGAACGGTGCGCTTTTTGACCAGTTCGCTTTTCGACCGGTGCGCTTTTCGACTGGTGCCATTTTCGACCGGTGCTCTTTTCGACCGGTCCTCTTTTCGACCGGTGCTCTTTTCGACCGGTGCTCTTTTCGACTGGTGTGCATTTCGTCCAGTGCTCTTTTCGACCGGTGCGCTTTTCGACCGGTGCGCTTTTCGACCGGTGCGCTTTTCGACTGGTGCGCTTTTCGACCGGTGCTCTTTTCGACAGGTGCTATTTTCGACTGGTGCTCTTTTCAACCAGTGTGCATTTCGACCGGTGCTCTTTTCGACCAGTACGCTTTTCGACCCGTGCGCTTTTCGACCGGTGCGCTTTTCGACCGGTGTGCTTTTCGACCGGTGTGCTTTTCGACCGGTGTGCTTTTCCACCGGTGTGCTTGTCCACCGACGTGCTTTTCGACCCGTGTGCTTTTGGACCGGTGTGCTCTTTCCACCGGTGTGCTTTTCGGCCGGTGTGCTTTTCCACCGGTGTGCTTTTCGACCGGTGTGCTTTTGGACCGGTGTGCTTTTCGACTGGTGTGCTTTTCGACCGGTGTGCTTTTCGACCGGTGTGCTTTTCCACCGGTGTGCTTGTCCACCGGTGTGCTTTTCGATCCATGTGCTTTTGGACCGGTAAGCTCTTTCCACCGGTGTGCTTTTCGAGCGGTGTGCTTTTCCACCGGTGTGCTTTTCGACCAGTGTGCTTTTGGACCGGTGTGCTTGTCGACCGGTGCGCTTTTCGACCGGTGCGCTTTTCGACCGGTGCGCTTTTCGACCGATGCGCTTTTCGACCGGTGCCCTTTTCGACCGGTGCCCTTTTCGACCGGTGCGCTTTTCGACCGGTGCCCTTTTCTACCGGTGCGCTTTTCGACCGGTGCGCTTTTCGACCGGTGCGCTTTTCGACCGGTGCGCTTTTCGACCGGGGCGCTTTTCGACCGGTGCCCTTTTCGACCAGTGCCCTTTTCGACCGGTGCCCTTTTCGACCGGTGTGCTTTTCGACCGGTGTGCTTTTCGACGGGTGTGCTTTTCGACCGGTGTGCTTTTGGACGGGTGTGCTTTTTGACCGGTGTGCTTTTGGACCGGTGTGCTTTTGGACCGGTGTGCTTTTCGGCCGGTGTGCTTTTCGGCCGGTGTGCTTTTCGGCCGGTGTGCTTTTCGGCCGGTGTGCTTTTCGGCCGGTGTGCTTTTCGGCCGGTGTGCTTTTCGGCCGGTGTGCATTTCGATCGGTGTGCTTGTCGACCGGTGTGCTTTTCGACCGGTGTGCTTTGGTCCGATGTGTTTTTGGACCGGTGTGCTTTTGGACCGGTGTGCTTTTGGACCGCTGTGCTTTTTCGACGGTGTGCTTTTCGACCGGTGTGCTTTTGGACCGGTGTGGTTTTCGACCGGTGTGCTTTTCGACCGGTGTGCTTTTCGACCGGTGTGCTTTTCGACCGGTGTGCTTTTTGTCCGGAATGCTTTTCGACCAGTGGGCTTTCGGACCGGTGTGCTTTTTCGACCGGTGTGCTTTTCGGCCGGTGTGCTTTTCGACAGGTGTGCTTTTTCGACGGGTGTGCTTTTCGACCGGTGTGCTTTTGGACGGGTGTGCTTTTTGACCGGTGTGCTTTTGGACCGGTGTGCTTTTGGACTGGTGTGCTTTTCGGCCGTTGTGCTTTTCGGCCGGTGTGCTTTTCGGCCGGTGTGCTTTTTGGCCGGTGTGCTTTTCGGCCGGTGTGCTTTTCGGCCGGTGTGCTATTCGATCGGTGTGCATTTCGATCGGTGTGCTTGTCGACCGGTGTGCTTTTCAACCGGTGTGCTTTGGTCCGATGTGCTTTTGGACCGGTGTGCTTTTGGACCGGTGTGCTTTTGGACCGCTGTGCTTTTGGACCGCTGTGCTTTTTCGACCGGTGTGCTTTTCGACCGGTGTGCTTTTCGACCGGTGTGCTTTTCGACCGATGTGCTTTTCGACCGGTGTGCTTTTCGACCGGTGTGCTTTTCGGCCCGTGTGCTTTTCGGCCGGTGTGCTTTTCGGCCGGTGTGTTTTTCGGCCGGTGTGATTTTCGACCGGTGTGCATTTCCACCGGTGTGCTTGTCCACCGGTGTGCTTTTCGACCGATGTGCATTTGGACCGGTGTGGTTTTTCAACCGGTGTGCTTTTCGACCGGTGTGCTTTTGGACCGGTAAGCTTTTCGACCGGTGTGCTTTTGGACCGGTGTGCTTTTGGACCGGTGTGTTTTTTCAACCGGTGTGCTTTTCGACCGGTGTGCTTTTCGACCGGTGTGCTTTTGGTCGACGGTTCTGCTGCGGTTTCTGAGATAGCTCCGGGTGTGGAGATAGCCGCCGGGTGCAGTTTCATCCGGGTAAGGGTCGCCGCCCCAAGGCTGGGCGCGGCGGAGGTAGCGGAGGAGGGGGTGGTGCCGGTGGTGGAGGTGGCTCGCCCGCTGGTAGTACTGACGAGGGGGCTGGGGCTGGTGTTTCGGAGCAGCAGCCCCAGCAGCAGCAGGCTCCGCAGCTGGACCAGCAGCAGCAGCAACAGCAGGCGCAGCAGCAGCAGCAGCAGCCGAGGGTCGGCCGTCTCCCGCCCGGGTGGCCTGGAGCTGGAGGTGACGGTGGTCGCAGTGGTCACTCGAGCGGCGTGTCGTCGGGTGGTAGTGTGAGTGACGGGCGCTGCCAGTACCAGCTCCAGACTGGTCCTCGCCGCGGCATCGTGTGCGGTAAGATCGGCCATTCCCCTGCTCGTTGCTTTCATCGCCTAGACGACCTGTTTCGTCTCCTCTTCGGCCCGTTGCCTGACCTCCCCGACTGGCACAGTCTGCTCCGTCGTCGTGTTCATATCTTTGATATGGACATGGATGAGTTTAGCTCTGCTTTGTATGCACTGTATGTTGATGACTCTTGTGTGATTGGTTCCTATTACCCTGGTGTTGCCTAGCATAGGTGTGCCCAATCTGCCTAGTTCAGGCTCCCCTGCTGCGTCAGGTGTAGGATCCCCTGCCTTGTTTAGCCTAGGGTCCTCCCTTGCGCCTCCGACCTCTGTCGCCGCTGCCGCGCTCTCCTTCACCCTGGACTCCGGCGCTTCCCGGTGTTTCTTTCGCGACTCCACGACGCACCGCCACTTGCCGCTCCTGCTGCCGTTGCTCTTGCAGACCCTTCCTCCGGTCCTATAGTTGCCCGTAGCTCCACTAGTCTCCCCTGTCCGGCGGTTCTCTCAAGCTCCCTTACAGGCCTGCACATCCCCTCGTTCTCTAGGAACCTAGTTGGTGTCGGCTGCCTCCAGGACCTTGACGTCACCACTACGTTCCCTGGGCACGAGCGGTACGCTGTCTATACTGAGGCCGCCACTGGTGCCCCCCTCACCACGTTCCCCCGAGACGCGGTGTCTGGCCTGTTCGTACTGGACACCGCTTCCCCCCCGGTTGGGACGCCTCCCCAGGTACATGCATCTTCCCAGGTTGCTGCAGCGTGCTCGCGTCGGTCGCTTACTCACCCGTCACTTCTGTGGCACCACCGTCTAGGTCACCCCGCCCTCACCCGTCTCCGTCACATGTCCCAGCACCGTCTTGTCCTAGGCCTCCCTAAGTCGTTCCCTGCGCTCCCCTCCTCACCCGCACCTCCGTGCACGCCTTGTGTTGAGGGCCGGCTACGCCGTGCCCCTCAGTCATCCTCGTTCCCCCCTACATCCGCACCGCTACAGACCCTGCACATGGACGTCTGGGGCCCCGCCCCCGTCTATGGGCCGCGTCGCGAGCGCTACTTCCTAGTGTTTGTCGACGACTACACCCGCTACACCACCGTCTTTCCCCTGGAGCGGAAGGCCGACGTGCCTGACGTTCTTCTCCCGTGGCTTGTCTCTGCGCGTGTTCACCGAGGTCTCCATGTCTTGCGTCTTCACTCCAACCGTGGTGGCGAGTTCGCCTCTGGCTGCCTTGGTCGCTTCTGTCGTGCGGAGGGCATCACCCAGACGTTCACCCTGCCGGACTCCCCGCAGTAGAATGGGGTCGCTGAGCGATGCATCGGTTTGATCATGGAGCTTGCTCATACCTCCATGATCCATGCCGGTGCACCCCATTTTCTGTGGCCGTTCGCCGTTCGCTACGCTGCTCACCAGCTTAACCTCTGGCCGCACCCTCAGCGGTCGCAGGTTTCGCCGACCCTCCTCTAGACCGGGTCCCCTGGTGACGCGTCTGCGTTCCACGTCTGGGGCTGCCTTGCTCATGTTCGTGCCTCTGGCACAGACAAGCTCACTGCCCGCACTGTCCTTTGTGTCTTCCTAGGTTTCCCCCTTGACTCGTCGGACTGGCGTTCTACCACCCGCCTTCTCACCGGTTCTTTCACTCTCATGACGTCACTTTTGACGAGTCCGTCTCCTTCTACCACCGCTTTCCCCACCGTGGTCCCCCGGTCACTCCCCCCCAGTTCCTGGTGCCCCCCCCTCCCCTGGTCGACCCTGTCCACCCCCCTCCCCACCCTGCCCCATCTGGTGTGTCTCACGTCAACCCCCTCCCGTCGATTGTCCCTGCAAAGGAGTCCGCTGACTCTCGCGGCTCGGCGGAGTCTCTTCCCCCACCTGTCCCTGCCCCAGTCTCGCCTCCCCTGTTGTCGCCACTGCTGTCCCTGCCGCAGCCGCCTCTGCCGCAGCCGCCGTTGTCACCGCCGTTGGGGTTCGTGCGTTCTGGGGGTGCTGGGGAGCAGGCTGGAGCTGGTTCTGGAGCGGGCTCTGGGGGTGCTGGCGTGGGGCTTCTCGGAGGGAGCCGTGTTGTCGCTGGACTGGTGTTGGATTCTGGCAGCAGTCGCAGCTGTTGCCGCCGGTGTCCGCACTTCGCCTCCTTGGTCTCCCTTCCCCTGACCGCCCGTCGCTGCCTCCCCCGCTGCCGCCGCCTCCTCCTCTGCCAGTCCACGGCCCCATGTTTCCTCCCCCGGACTCCTCTCCGGCTCGTTTCCCTCCCCGTTCTCCTCCTGTGTCCCCTCCCCTCTCTCCTGACCCGACTCCTCCATCTCACGTCTGGTCTCGTCGTCCGTCTCATGCTCGTCCTACCTCCCCTCTTCCGCGTTCTCACCCTATGTTGCTTCGCTCTCATGCGTCTCGTGCTCCTCCTCTCCCCCCGTCTCCTACTCCATCGTTGCTTGCTGTGGCCCCGCCTCCGTTCTCGGACTTCCTCCATACTGCACGTCCCCTTGTTCCTCGTGTCCTTGCCTCTCTCGTTACCGACCCGTCCGTTCCTGTCTCGAGTCTGTCGGCTCTTGTCGCTGCTGTCACTGACTTCACCGCTACCCGCCGCCTGGACTACGCCACCGCTCTGGTCTCTCACCCTGCCTGCCCTCGGACCGTCGGGGGTATGGCTGCTCTTGGCAGTGACGTCCTAGAGGACAGGCAGTTCGAGCTCGCTTTCCTGTCTGAGGCCGCTCCCCATCTCTGTTCCATGCTACTAGAACCTGAGGGTTACCCAGACGCCCTCGACATCCCGACCCCTCGCACTGAGGCCACCTCGGGACCCTGGGCCTCTCAGTGGATAGCTGCCATGGAGCAGGAGATGGCATCTTGGAGATCCACCGGTACCTTCATCGACGCAGTTCCCCCACCTGGGGTGAACGTAGTCGATGGCCGGTGGCTCTTCAAAATGAAGCGCCCTCCTGGAGAGCCGCCTGTCTTCAAGGCGCGCTACGTCGCTCGAGGCTTCAGCCAGCGTGAGGGGGTGGACTTCTTTCAGACCTTCGCCTCGACCCCGAAGATGACCACTCTTCAGGCACTGCTACACGTAGCAGCACAGCGTGACTACGAGCTGCACTCCCTCGACTTCTCCACAGCTTCCCTCCAGGGCAGTCTACACGAGCAGCCCCCAGGGCTGCGCCGCCCCCAGGGCTTCTCTGGTACCTTCCCCCCTGGCACCGAGTGGCTCCTCCAGCGCCCCGTCTACGGCTTGCGACAGGCGCCCTGTGAGTGGCACGACACGCAACGTGCTACACTTGCTGAGTTGCAGCTCTTCCCTTCGTCTGCAGACCCCTCGCTCTTTGTGTCTGTTCTGGCCAGCCTCCAATCTACATGCTTGCCTACATAAATGATCTGGTCTTTGCTAATGCAGACAGAGACGCACTGGCCGCTGTGAAGGCCGAGCTGCTGAGGAGACACACCTACACTGACCTAGGAGAGCTGCGTCGCTACCTTGGCTTGCAGATCTCGAGGGACAGAGCAGCGCGCACCATCACTCTCTCACAGTCACACTTGGTGCGCCAGGTCCTTCAGAGGCTTGGTCTTCAGTTTTTTTCCGCATAGCCCACCCCTCTGTCAGTAGACCACAGACTCTCTACTCCAGTCCCTGAGGAGGCTGTAGAGCCTAGTGGTCCCTACGCAGAGCTGGTGGGTTGCCTCATGTACCTGATAGCTTGCACTCGTCCAGATCTCGCATACCCTCTCAGCATCCTGGCTT
Source organism: Closterium sp. NIES-67 (assembly GCA_027943415.1). Lineage (NCBI taxonomy): Eukaryota > Viridiplantae > Streptophyta > Zygnematophyceae > Desmidiales > Closteriaceae > Closterium > Closterium sp. NIES-67. The sequence continues at coordinate 23,961 of BQMB01001870.1, forward strand.
GCTTTGTGGCCTCAGGCAGACACCGACCACAGCACTGGTCGGCAGCTATGAGGGTTTTGCGTTATCTAGCAAGTACATCGGGCATGGGGCTAGTGCTAGGAGGACGGAGACCAGTGGTCCTTACCGGGCACACAGACGCTTCTTGGGAAGACGACGCCGAGACTCTCAGGTCCTCACATGGCTACTCCTTTAGCCTTGGTGCAGGTGCCATCTCGTGGAGGTCCACCCGTTCGTCGTCTGTTGCCCAGTGTAGCTGTAAGGGTGAGATCTACACAGGTGCCATGGCAGCATAGGAGCTCCGCTGGCTGACCTTCTTGCTCACCGACTTGGGTGAGCGGCCTAGCTCTTCCCCAGTTCTGTATGCCAGGCCCCTAGATATCAGCCTTTTTACGCTGATTCAGCCTTTTTTCAGCCTTTTTTCTTGAACCTACGCTGAACTGTAAGACTTTTTGAGATAGGTAAGGCTGACAAATTCAGCCTTTTGTTTATAGTAAAGTCTGTTGATTTCAGCGTTTTTGTCGGAGTGTGGGCTGTGGTTTCAGCGATGTGTCTGGGGGGGAGTCTGAACCGAGTACAGCGAGATTTGCGTCCCCCCATGATTACCGCATCCAATCACACACACGCCCAAGAAAAAAATCTCGAAGTCCTCAACCAGTCACACTCCTCTCATACCCTCGGCAACCTAAAAGATTTTGTTGAAGTCCTTGGAAACCAGTCACACCCCCTCTCGTAACCCCCGCAACCTTGGAGAATTCGTGCAAGTCCTTAGCAACCAGAAACACCCCTCACACCTTCCCCCCACCCAGAGAGCCGAACAGGGCTCACGATAGACGGGTAATAATCCGGAATTTCGGTGAAATTCCAGATTTTTCCAGCGAAACCCGTGCCGGAATAAAATCCGGATTGGCTAAACGGGCCTGAAATTTGCCCATTTGAAAGCCTATTCTATCCTTTCGACGAGCTCCACGTCTGTGGGACCTTATAAATGCACAAAATGAGGCATCAATATTCAATTCTGGAAGAATCCGGATTTAAAAAACCCAAACGTGAGGCCTGGAGCCGAAGTCTCGACTCTACTGTAGCTAGTCACTCTAGTCCTTTGCCCTGGGGTGGCGGCGCCACGCTGGCGCGCAAGCAACTTGGCTTTCCCGAGGTGGTTCGTGCGCAAACACCTCAAATTTTTATATCGCGCCACATCACTGGCAATTCATGTGCTTCAGGCAGTGTTCTTGCCTCGGGAAAACATCAGGGCGGCACATTGGGGCATTTTGTACACGGTCGATATCGAAAAATATGGAGTTTTGGACCATCTCAGCCGTAGCGGTATACGAGACGCCCCGAAGTCCTGCCTAGAAGTTTTCCTCGAGGCAAGAACATGCCCTTAGGCTAGCGTGAAATCCGTTATTAAAAGTCCACGCTAATTCCAAGAAGACCGTTCAGAGTTTGCATCAGACTTTAATTTTCGACTAACGCTGAATAATCAGCGTAATTTTTTTAGGTAACGCTGCAATTTTCAGCCTTTCTTCCAAGGGCAAGTCTACAAAATCAGCCTTAATGCAGGAGGTAGGGATGATGAATCAGCGTGTCCCAAAACGAATCTTAGGGCCTGTTGTACGCTGACAACAACAGGGCCGTGATCCTTTTGTGTCAGGAGCCACGACTTGAGGGCAGAGCGAAGCACATCCAACTGCGATACTTCCTCCTGCGCAAGCTGCACCAGCGTCGCCAGGCTCGTGTAGTACACTTGGCCTCATGTGCCAACACAGCTAATATCTTTACTAAGGCGCTTGCGCCTAAAGATCATCAGCGGCACTGTGTACAGCTAGGTATCGTTCCTGTAGCCTCTCACTTGCTAGGACCTTGATTATGTACAGACCTTTATATATATTACCCTGACTGGCCTTGTGGCCTCTTCCCAGTGGCTGGACTAGTAGTGCTACCATGGTCTTGCACTTGCCTTGTCTGTACTCGTGTGATTGGTCTTTAGACCCCTGCCTCAGAGGCTGGACTAGCTGTTTCTCTCTCATCGGGCACTGCCCCTCTCCTATCTAGGGGGTGTGTCAAACATATATTGTATGTTTCTGTAGACTATATAGGGTTGTGTCTTAGGGAGTGTTGGGCTGAGAAAAAACCCTTAGGGTCTTTCAGAGACTAAGTCCCAGTTGTAAAAGGATGCTTGAGTAGTGCAGCGGAAGTTGAGTAGTTGAACCCTTGCACTAGTATGTGAGAGCAAGTGATTGATTAAAAGAAACAAGCATACTGCAATATATAGAAAATAGGAAAGCAAAGCAGTTGTGGAATACAGTTGAAAGAACGGTTATCGAGTCGCACAGCGACTCGATGATCGGTTCGGTTACCACCCTTGCAGTTGTAACGGTCAGTCGCAACCGGAGGTTGCGACCCTTCGAGTCTTTTGTCCTTTCGTGTTCTTTCGTCCAACCTCCTCGTGTAACCTCCGTTGACTCGCGTACCCGATACGGCTTTACTCGAGTGTAGTGTCACACTTCAGAAACACTCCCCTTCGTTAAGTCCTTGAGGTATTTCCAACACTCCCCTTCGTTTTTGGAGTGCTGACGTGTCCAGATTCGGTGACGTTTATCTGCCCGGTCAGCAGCATGCAGTAATCGAACTTTGCCTTTGCCAGTTTCTTCGTCAGGTAGTCTGCGGCCATTTCTGTCGTGGGGCAGTAATCGAGTTTAAGTCTCCCTTTCGCGATCTCATCCTTGACGAAGAAATACCGCAGGGCGATGTGCTTGGTTCGATTGGCGAACCCGTCTTTGTTCGCGATTTTGATTGCGGATTGGTTGTCGCAGAGTAACGAGAAGGCGGGCATGGTCGTTATTTTCGCTTCCTCGAGCAGCTCCCGCAGGTAAAGTCCTTCTTCGGTCATCGGCGTAGAGACGAAGTAGAGTAGTGCCCGATTTAACTCTTCGAGATCCTCTTACTCCGGCTGCTTCAGGTGTGTTGCAGTTGGTTCGCGCTGTAGGACAGGTCCGGTCGACAGGTTACTGCTGCGAACAGTAGACAGCCAAGTTTCTGTTGATATTCCTGGATTTGCTTCGTGGGGAGTTTTGCGGAGGTTCCGCCGTTGTCGTTCCCGTAGCGATAGGGAGTCGCGACTACGATCGGCGTTAGTCCGAATTTCTTCGCGACAACGCCTGCATACTTTCCGGCGTGTAGGTAGAACGCCGAGTTGTCTTCGACGACGTTCAGGCCCAGGTACTGGGTCACGGTGTTAGACACCGTGAGTGTCAAGTCACTCCTCAGCTCCCCTTCGAACTAGGTGGCGATGACGGTAGTGGAGCCGATGTAGAGCAGGTCGTCGACGTAGACGATTAGTATGACAAAACCCCCTTCTTTCTGTAGTTGGTACATGCCTTGGTCGTGCAGCAGCTGTAGGAAGCCGAGCCTGACGAGGCGGCCGTGAAGATGCTGCTGCCAAAGCCGCGGGGCTTGTTTGATCCCGTAGAGGGATTTTATCAGCTGGCATACTTTTGTGGGATCGTCGATGAATCCGTGGGGCTGCTCGACGAAGATCTCGGCGTCCACAGGTGCGTACAGGAAGGCGTTTGCGACTTCGATCTGGCGAAGTGGTAGCTTCTTCGTGGCCGTGACGGCGAGTAGAATGCGCAAGGAGGTGTGACGGGAGACTGGGGCGAATGTCTCTGTGTAGTCGGTTCCGTATCGCTGATCGAATCCTCGTACGACCCAGCGAGCCTTGAATCGTTTGATGGAGCCGTCCGCATTAGTCTTGATGCGGTACACCCACTTTCCCGAGAGCACGTTTTTCCCGTTGGTTTTTGTTGCAGGTACCAGCTTCCACGTGTTTCGGTCTTGCAGGGCCTTCAGTTCTTTTTCCATTGCTTCCTTCCATTTCGCCTTGTGTTCCCCCCCCAGAGCCTGCGACAGAGTCGTTGGCTCGCGCGGAGACGGCGGCGGCGGGCTCTGGACGGCGACCCATAGTCCAAGGATCTGCAGGCCCGTGGGTGTGTGTCGAGGGGAATGTTCATTCCCGGGATAGGCTGCTTCATCACCATCTTCTGGATCAGGTAAGAAATTTGGTCCGATGCGTTCTGAGACATTCGTGTCAACTGGTTGAGGTGTACCGTAACCTTGGTCAGCGAAGTGGTAATAGGTGTCGAGGTTGTTACTAGTGAGAGGATTTTCGTCGTCAAGTGGAACAGGCACGGAGCAGTAAGGGAGTGGTCCGGCAGTTTCCAAGGCTTTAGGTACGTCTTCTTCTGCTACGTCAGCTTCGGCAGCACGGTCGGCGAAGAACCGAAGGCCCTCGAAGCCGTCGGTGGGGTCCTCTGTGTTGGCGACATTGTCCAGGTAATGCTGCAGCGTCAGTCGCTCGTAGAAAATCACATCACGTGAGGCCACGGTATTTTTGTCTTGTATGTCGAGGAGTTTCCATGCTTGGAAATGTTTTGCGATCCCGAGGTGTAGTCCCCACCGTGCTCGTTGAGAGAATCGTCATGCTCGAGCTGTGTGGGGTATGTACTGTACCATGCACCCGAAGACTCGAAGTAATTTTGTGCTGCCCCTTTTTCGTGTCCACAGCAGGTGCGGTGATGCGTTGTTGGGAAGTGATGACGAGGACAGCAAGTTGTGCAGGTGGACTGCATGCGTCATCGCGTCTGGCCACAGTGTGTCGGGCAGTCTCATCCCCAGGAGCAGTTTTCGCATCGTCGTCTGCAAGGTCCGGTTCATCCTCTCTGCGACCCCCTGCTATTGGTGAGCGTAGGGCAGGGACACCAGCCGTCTGATGCCTCTTTCTGCCATGTACTTCTTGAATTATTGTGACTGGTACTCCTGTGCTCCGTCTGACTGGAAGCTCTTGAGTTGCGAGCCTGATTCGCGTTCAGCGATGGGCAGCCATGCTGTGAAGGCTTTGAACGCTTGATCTCGTGTCTTGAGGTTGTAGTGCCAGACGTATCGTGTTGCTGCGTCGATGAACGTTATAACGTAGTTGTATTCTGCTTCACTGTCATCTCGAGGCATATTTAAGATGTCGCTGTAGACTTTTTCCATCGGTTCGTATGCAGGTGCGCTTGGATTGTGGTGCGACGAAAAAGGCTGGTGGGGAAGATCGGCTTTGGGGCACGTGAAGCATCGTGCGCGGGGTCGTCGAAGTTCTTGGCCGCTCGTTGTGAGAAGGGCATTTCTTTCTAACACTTCGGCTTGTATGGTTTGTAGCACTGTGCTGTTTGCAGGATGCCCTAGATGTTGATGCCAGATGTCGTCGGGAGCGCGATGGCCGGGTGAGCGCTGGTACATGTCGGCGTTGGAGAAGAATGCGACGACCGTGGCGGGACTTCAGCAGACTTCTCGGGTGATGGGCATAAGTTGATCTGCTTCGGTTGGCGGTCCTCGGATTGCTGGTGATGGTACACGGCTGGGTCCTGCTGCTGCTACTGTAGGTGATGTCGGGGAAAGGGCGCTTGCTGGTACTTGTCTTTCTTGTCGGATGACTGCTAACGCTGGTGTTCTCTCTGCTGCAGGTATGGTGTTAGAGTACCAGAATCCATCTGGGGTAAACTCGGGGTCAAGATCCGGCGGGTGCGTCCAGGCGGCGAACGACACGATGCCATCGCTATCGGCAGTACCGCGGTCGGGGACAAAATCCAACACGAAGACACCCGATTTCAGGAGAGCGCGACCGATGAAGAGGCCGCCCTTCCCGTGGTAAAGACGAAATTCGTTGGCGTCCGAGTCGCATTCCAGGTGAATCCCTTTTTCCATTAGCTGACTGACGTTTAGCAGATTGTATCCCAAGTTGTCGACGATTAAAACCTTGTTGAATTGCAGTATGACATTTGTCTCCATGGAATGCAACTGAACCACTCCTTGTCTGTTTGTTTTCAGGTTCTCGTTGTTGGCGACGGTAATGATGACATCGCGGTTGAGGCGTCGCTCTCGTTGCACAAAGCGTCTGGAAGAACACATGTGTTGGCCGCAACAGCTGTCCAAGAACCAGGTGTTTCGCCCAGTGGGTTCGGCGTTGGCGACTGCAGCGTACGTCGGGTTGACCTGAAGGCCTTGTGAGCGCGGCGGCGGCAGTTCTTCTTCGTCTGGAGCATAAGTGGGTGGTGATCCGGGTGCGCAGTTGTCGATGCGTACCATACAATTGATGATGTTCGGTGTGCCCTGTGCAGATGTGGAGGAACGCCTTGGCGGACTTTCTTGAGTGGAAGCGACTTGTGGGTCTACTGGACGATAAACTCGGGTGCGTGTGCAGTTAACTTTTGAGTGTTCGGATGTCTGATAGTTGTGGCAGAACGGCGGCACGATGGTGAGTCCTTTGGTGTCGTGTCGATTCTGCCTGTCACGTCGATTGTAGTTGTCGTTTCTTCGTTGAGCATAGAAGACTAACGGTTGCTACTTGTTTCTTGGTTGTCTTTCTTCAAACAGATCCATCTCATGTTGTTCAGCATGAAGTTCGGCACAGAGGTGCATCTCTGAAACTCGTCCGTGGGCGCGAAGAAGCGAGCGAGTGGTTCTCCATTCTGGCCCGAGCCCGGCGAGGACAAGTGTCACGAAGCTTTCTTCAGTGATTGTACCTCCGCACCGAAGCAGGCGGTCGCGGAGTGTCTGGCAGCGACTCATATACTGTATCGTCTTTTCCCCGGTTTTCATTTGTATTGTTGTCAACTGCTGCATGAGTCTGCTTTGTGTCACGCTATCATTTGCTTGGTAGAGATCCTTGAGGTGATGCCATGCGAGCTCCGCGGAGTTTCCGTAGCTCCGATACGTTCTGATGCTTTGTTGTTCTTGTGGTGACAGGTTCCGCTGGAGAACTGTGTACGCCAGCAGCGACTGATAAGTGAAGATTTTCTGCTCCTTTGCAGTGCCATTGCTTGGAAATGGCAGGGACCCGTTGAAGTATCCTAAGAGATGCGCGGCCTCCATCAGCAGCTCGAACTCGAAGCTCCAGGTAAAACAGTCGTGTCCGTTGAACGGTGAGGATGTCTGCAGTTTGATCACGTCTGAAATTTGACCTGATAACCCGAAATTTTGTGTCCATTCTGTCAAACATGTTTAGTTATCATGCTTGTATAGACTGTATAGGGTTATCTTCTAGAGAGTACAACATTTAGGTATATGTTTGTGTACTCTCTCTCTCTATTCATAAATTTCACTGTTTGTTATGGTATCACGCGTAGGTAGGATCCCCCCCCCCCCCCCCCCCCCTCACGCTTCCGCTCGCCCCCTAGCTGGGCCCCGTCGTGCTCCTAGCCCCGTCGCGACCCTCCCTAGCCCCGTCGCGACCCTCCCTAGCCCCGTCGCGCCCCTTCCTGGGCCCCGTTGCGCCCCTTTCTGGGCCCCGTCGCGCTCCTCCCAGGCCTCGTAGCGCCCCTCCTGGGCCCCATTGCGCTCCTCCCAGGCCCCGTCGCGCCCCTTCCAGGGCTTCGTAGCGCCCCTCCAGGCCCCGTCGCGCCCCTTTCAGGGCTTCGTAGCGCCCCTCCAGGCCCCGTCGCGCCCCTTCCAGGGCCTGGTAGCGCCCCTCCAGGGCCCCGTCGCGCTCCTCCCAGGCCCCGTAGCGCCCCTCCTGGGCCCCATTGCGCTCCTCCCAGGCCCCATCGCGCCCCTTCCAGGGCTTCGTAGCGCCCCTCCAGGCCCCGTCGCGCCCCTTTCAGGGCTTCGTAGCGCCCCTCCAGGCCCCGTCGCGCCCCTTCCAGGGCCTGGTAGCGCCCCTCCAGGGCCCCGTCGCGCTCCTCCCAGGCCCCGTAGCGCCCCTCCTGGGCCCCATTGCGCTCCTCCCAGGCCCCGTCGCGCCCCTTCCAGGGCTTCGTAGCGCCCCTCCAGGCCCCGTCGCGCCCCTTTCAGGGCTTCGTAGCGCCCCTCCAGGCCCCGTCGCGCCCCTTCCAGGGCCTGGTAGCGCCCCTCCAGGGCCCCGTCGCGCTCCTCCCAGGCCCCGTAGCGCCCCTCCTGGGCCCCATTGCGCTCCTCCCAGGCCCCGTCGCGCCCCTCCCTAGCCCAGTCGCGCTCCTCCCAGGCCCCGTAGCGCCCCTCCTGGGCCCCATTGCGCTCCCCCCAGGCCCCGTCGCGCCCCTACCTGGGCTTGGTAACGCCCCTCCAGGCCCCGTCGCGCTCCTACCCATCCCCGTCGCCCCTGCTCGGCCCCGTCGCCCCTGCTCGGCCCCGTCGCCCCTGCTCGGCCCCGTCGCCCCTGCTCGGCCCCGTCGCGGCCTATCGGCCGCGTGGCGCCCGCCCGGCCCCTGTCGCGGCTGCCCGGCCCCTGTCGCACCTGCCCGGCCCCTGCTCGCCCGCCCGGCCCCGTCGCCCCTGCCCGGCCCTGCTGTGGCCTGCCCGGGCCCCGTCCCTGCCGCCCGGCCCCGTCGCCGCCGCCCGGCCCCGTCGCAGCCGCCCGGCCCCGTCGCAGCCGCCCGGCCCTGTCGCAGCCGCCCGGCCACGTCGCAGCCGCCCGGCCACGTCGCAGCCGCCCGGCCACGTCGCAGCCGCCCGGCCACGTCGCAGCCGCCCGGCCCCGTCGCCCCTGCCCGGCCCTGCTGTGTCCGGCCCGGCCTCGTCCCTGCCGCCCGGCCCCGTCGCAGCCGCCCGGCCCCGTCGCAGCCGCCCGGCCACGTCGCAGCCGCCCGGCCTTGTCGCTGCCGCCCGGCACCGTCGCCGCCGCCCGGCCCCGTCGCAGCCGCCCGGCCCCGTCGCCGCCGCCCGGCCTTGTCGTGCCTGCCCGGCCCCGACGCACCTGCCCCGGCCCTCCATACTTCCTGGTACTGTCCCCCGTTCCCCGCACCACTTTGCACCCTCCTGCACTTTCCTGCCCCGCCTTGCATCGCATTGCACCTCACTGGATCGCACTGACCGCACTGCACCGCACTGGACCGCACTGCACCGCACTGCATCGCACTGCACCGCACTGGACCGCACTGCACCGCACTGCATCGCACTGCACCGCACTGCACTGTCCTCCACTGCCCCTCATGGCTGCTGAGCTTCGTTTTGATGTTGAGGGTCAGCCTCTGGAGTTCGAGGCGTGGTTGGCTGACCTTCGCCGCCACCTCACTGGCCAGCGGCAGGACGGCCACCCGCTTTCTGCACACCTAGACGGTATGCTCCCCTGCCCTGACCCCCCTGCTGTGCTGCCCACAGATCCCACGCCCGCTGAGCGCGAGTCCACTGCCGCTGCTGCCCTTGCCCGCTCTGTCTGGCTTTCCCGCGATGCCCTTGCTCAGCTCGCCATTAGCAATGCCCTCCCCCCCACTGAGCGCCCTCGCTTTAGAACCATTCCTACCGCCCAGGCCTACCTCGATGCTGTCATCAAGCGCTATTCTACCCCTCCTGCTGCCTCAGTGGGTCGCCTGATCCTTCCCCTGCTCTTTCCTGACCTGGCGTCTTTCCCCACTGTCTCTGACCTCGCTGCCCACCTGCGCTCGATAGATGAGGCCTGGCGCGCTGCCTGCACTGATGCTCAGCTTAGAGTCCACCAGCCTCCCATGACCTCTACCCTCTACCTCCTTGCCACCCGCCTACCTGACCGCCTTGCCGCCGCCCGCGACCAGTTCCTTAGCATCCATCCTGCTGCTCTCACCCTCACCGACTTTGTTGACACCCTGACTGCCATAGAGACTCGTCACCGCTCCATAGCCCTGGCGAGCGGTACAGTACCGGTCCCTATCTTTCAGGGTTGTGCCCCCGCTCAGTGTACCTTCTCCGACGGCTCTGTCGCTGTGGCTGAGACTGCTGCTGCAGTGCAGTCCCGCTCGGCGAAGGGCCGCCGCCCCAAGGTTGGGAGCGGCGGAGGCGGCGGGGGTGCGGGTGGGGGTAGTGGTGGAGGCGGGTCGTCCGGTGCCGGTGCGGACGTGGGGACCCTGCCCGGTCCAGCTGCCCCGCTGCCTCCACAGTTGCAGCAGCCGCAGCAGCAGCAGTCGCCGCAGCCGCAGCCTTCGCAGCAGTCGCAGCAGCCGCCGCAGACGAGGCAGGCGAGTACTCTCCCACCTGGGTGGCCTGAAGCTGGTGGTGGTCGTGCGCGTGGTGGTGCACCGGGTGGTGGTTCTGGAGGCGGGCCCTGTCAGTACCAGATCCAGACCGGTCCTCGCCGCGGCTTCGTTTGCGGTAAGATCGGTCATTCTACTCCTCGCTGTTTTCGTCGCCTGGACGACCTGTTCCGCCAGCGCTTTGGCCCGGCGCCCGACCTCCCGGACTGGCACAGCTTGCTTAGGCGTAGCGTTAGGATTTTTGACTTGGACATGGATGTCATTGTAGCGGCCTTGCATGTGATGTATGCTGATGACTCTAGTGTGCTTCCCTCTTATTACTCCGTGTTGCCTAGTGTAGCGGTGTCTAGCGTAGACTCCCCTGCTGCGTCAGGCGTAGGATCTCCTGCTTTGCTTAGCCTTGGTGCTTCCACCGCTTCACTGCTGCCTCGCGCGACTGCTGCGCTTTCCTTCACCTTGGACTCTGGCGCCTCCCGGTGTTTCTTCCGCGACTCCACGACGCTGACGCCGATGCCTGTTCCCGCTGCAGTTACTCTTGCTGACCCCTCCGGTGGTCCCGTCGTTGCCCGCAGTTCCACCTCCCTTCCCTGTCCGGCGGTTCCTTCGGGCACTCTCACAGGTCTGCATATCCCCTCGTTCTCCAGGAACCTAGTTGGTGTCGGCTGCCTCCAGGACCTTGGCGTCACCACTACGTTCCCTGGTCACGAGCGGTATGCTGTCTGTACCGAGGCCGCCACTGGTGCCCCCCTTACCACTTTCCCCCGGGACCCGGTGTCCGGCCTGTTCACACTTGACACCGCGCCGTCCCCGGCTGGGTCTTCCCCCCCGGTAGTTGCGTCCACCCAGGTTGCAGCCGCGTGCTCCTGTCGGTCCCTCACTCACCCGACTCTCCTTTGGCACCACCGCCTTGGTCACCCTGCACTCCCACGTCTGCGTCACATGTCCCAGCACGGTCTCGTCCTTGGTCTCCCCGGTTCGTTCCCCGAGTTTCCCTCCTCCCCCGCCCCACCGTGCACGCCTTGTGTCGAGGGCCGGCTCCGCCGTGCCCCTCACTCCTCCTCTTTTCCCCCTACCACCGCACCACTGCAGACTCTGCACATGGACGTCTGGGGCCCAGCCCCGGTCCATGGGCCGCGTCGCGAGCGCTTCTTCCTAGTGCTTGTCGACGACTTCACGCGCTACACCACCGTCTTCCCCCTGGAGCGGAAGGCCGACGTGCCTGACGTTCTCATCCCCTGGCTTGTCTCTGCTCGTGTCCACCGCGGTCTCCCTGCCTTGCGCCTTCACTCCGACCGGGGTGGCGAGTTTGCCTCAGGTGTCCTTGGTCGCTTCTGTCGTGCAGAGGGCATCACCCAGACGTTTACCCTGCCGGACTCCCCGCAGCAGAATGGGGTCGCTGAGCGACGCATCGGTTTGGTCATGGAGGTGGCTCGCACCTCCATGATCCACGCCGGTGCACCCCATTTTCTGTGGCCGTTCGCCGTGCGCTACGCCGCTCACCAGCTTAACCTGTGGCCGCACCCCCAGCGGCCGCAGGTTTCGCCGACCCTTCTGTGGACCGGGTCCCCTGGTGACGCGTCTGCGTTCCGCGTCTGGGGCTGCCTTGCTCACGTTCGTGCCTCTGGCACGGACAAGCTCACTGCCCGCACCCTCCCCTGCGTCTTCCTCGGTTTCCCCCTTGACGCGTCCGACTGGCACTTCTACCACCCGCCGTCTCACCGCTTCTTTCACTCTCGCGACGTCACCTTTGACGAGTCCGTCTCCTTCTACCGCCGCTTTCCCCACCGTGGTCCCCCGGTTACTCCCCCCCTTTTCCTGGTTCCTCCCTCCCTGGTGGTCCCTGCCCCTCCCCCCCCCCGCCCCCCCGTCCGGCCCCCTCTGGTGTGTCTCACGTCACCCCCCTCCCGTCGGTCGTCCCGGTCGACGAGTCTTCTGACTCTGGTAGTCCTCCGGCGCAGTCCTCGCCGTCTGTCCCTCCCCCGGTGTCTCCTCCTCCACCGCCTCCGCAGCTGCCGTCGCCGCAGCTGCTGCAGCCGTCGTCTCCACCGCCGCCGCCGTTGCAGCCGTCGTCTCCGCCGCCGCCGCCGTCGCAGCCGTCGCTGCAGGCGCCGCCGTCGTCTCTGCCGCCGCCGCCGTCGCAGCCGTCGCTGCAGCCGCCGCCGCCGCCGCCGCTGTCGTCGCTGCCGCCGTTTGTGGACTCTGGGGGTGTCCCTTCTGGGGGTGCAGGTGTGGAGGGTTCCGGAGGTAGCCGTCGCGCAGCTTGTGGCCCTGGTGTTGGTGTTGTGTCGCCGCAGCAGCAGTCCCCGCCTGTGTCCGCCCTCCGTCTGCTCGGCCTTCCGTCTCCTGACCCTGCGCCTGTTCCTCTCCTGCCGTCTCCCCCTCTTCCCGTCTACGGCCCCGTGTTCCCTCTGCCAGACTCGTCCCCGGCTCGTCTTCCCCCTCGTTCCCCTCCTGTGTCCCCTCCTCTGTCTCCTGACCCGACGCCGCCCTCACACGTCTGGTCTCGCCGCCCCTCTCGTGCTCGTCCTGTCTCCCCTGTCCCGCGCTCTCACCCTATGTTGCTCCGTTCCCACGCGTCTCGTCCTCCCCTCCTCCCGTCTCCTCCTCCGTCTTCTCTTGTCGTTGCGTCTCCTCCTCTGTCCGACTCCTTTCGTGCCGCTCGTCCTCTTGTTCCTCGGGTCCTTGCCTCTCTCGTTACCGACCCGTCTGTTCCCGTGTCGAGTCTTGACGCCCTCGTCGCTGCGGTCGCTGACTTCGCCTCTACCCGCCGCCTTGACTACGCCACCGCTCTGGTCTCTCACCCTGCCTGTCCTCCGTCTGTCGGGGGTGCTCCTGCCCTCGGCAGTGACGTCCTGGAGGACCGCCAGTTTGAGCTTGCTTTCCTGTCCGAGGCTGCTCCCCATCTCTGTTCCATGCTGCTAGTCCCTGAGGGTGACCCAGACGCTTTCGACATCCCGACCCCTCGTACTTACGCTGAGGCGGTTTCGGGACCCTGGGCCTCTCAGTGGATAGCTGCCATGGAGCAGGAGATGGCATCTTGGAGATCCACCGGCACCTTCGTCGACGCAGTTCCCCCACCTGGGGTGAACGTGGTCGATGGCCGTTGGCTCTTCAAGGTGAAGCGCCCTCCTGGAGAGCCGCCTGTGTTCAAGGCGCGCTACGTGGCTAGAGGCTTCAGTCAGCGCGAGGGGGTGGACTTCTTTCAGACTTTCGCTCCTACCCCGAAGATGACTACTCTTCGGGTGCTGCTACACGTAGCGGCTCAGCGTGACTACGAGCTTCACTCCCTCGACTTCTCCACTGCCTTTCTTCAGGGCAGCCTTCACGAGCAGGTCTACCTGCGTCGCCCTCAGGGCTTTACTGGCACCTTCCCCCCTGGGACCCAGTGGCTTCTGCGGCGGCCAGTCTACGGCCTGCGCCAGGCGCCTCGTGAGTGGCACGACACTTTGCGTGCTACCCTTGCTGACCTGCAGTTCTTTCCGTCCTCTGCAGACCCCTCGCTCTTCGTTCGTGCTGGCTCGACTCCGTTCTACATCCTCGTCTACGTAGACGACCTGGTCTTTGCCACTGCTGACAGGGACGCACTGGCCTCCGTGAAGGCAGAGCTGCTGAAGAGACACACCTGCACTGACCTTGGAGAGCTGCGCCGTTACCTTGGCTTGCAGATCTCCAGGGACAGAGCCGCGCGCACCATCACCCTGACTCAGTCACACTTGGTGCGCCAGGTCCTTCAGAGGTTCGGCCTTCAGTTCTCCTCCGCACAGCCCACCCCTCTTCCTCTGGACCACAGACTCTCCGCTCCAGTTCCTGAGGAGTCGGTAGATCCCAGTGGTCCTTACGCTGAGCTAGTGGGTTGCCTCATGTACCTGATGACTTGCACTCGCCCAGATCTCGCATACCCTCTCAGCATCCTGGCTCGTTTCGTGGCCACAGGCAGGCACCGACCTCAGCACTGGTCTGCCGCTAAGAGGGTTTTGCGTTATCTTGCAAGTACATCGGGCATGGGGTTAGTGCTAGGCGGACGCAGGCCAGTGGTCCTTACTGGACACACAGACGCTTCTTGGGCAGACGACGCCGAGACGCTCAGGTCTTTCCAGGGCTACTGCTTTAGCCTTGGTTCAGGTGCTGTCTCGTGGAGAGCTACCCGCTCTTCGTCTGTTGCCCAGTCCAGCTGTGAGGCCGAGATCTACGCCGGTGCCATGGCGGCACAGGAGCTCCGCTGGCTGACCTTCTTGCTCACTGACTTAGGTGAGCGGCCTAGCTCTGCCCCGGTCCTGTACGCTGACAACAGGGCCATGATCCTCCTGTGTCAGGAGCCTCGACTCGAGGGCAGAGCGAAGCACATCCAGCTGCGGTACTTCCTCCTGCGTGAGCTACAGCAGCGTCGCCAGGCTCGCGTAGTACACTTAGCCTCCGGTGCCAACACAGCTGATATCTTTACGAAGGCGCTTGCGCCTAAAGATCATCAGCGGCACTGTGTGCAGCTTGGTCTGGTTCCTGTAGTCTCTCACTTACTCGGGCCTTGACTCTGTACTGTCCTATATATCTGTGTGTACACTCAGACTGGACTTGTGTCCTCTTACAGTGGTTGGACTAGTAGTGCCGCCCTGTACTAGTTCTTGCCTTGCCTGTACTCCTTCTGACTGGTCTTTTAGACCCTTGTCTCAGAGGCTGGACTAGTAGTGCCACCCTGAGCTGCTTGTCTAGAACATTCCCCTATGCAGTCCAGGGGGTGTGTCAAACATGTTTAGTTATCATGCTTGTATAGACTGTATAGGGTTATCTTCTAGAGAGTACAACATTTAGGTATATGTTTGTGTACTCTCTCTCTCTATTCATAAATTTCACTGTTTGTTACATTCGTCATGTGTTTCTGTGTTTTTTTCCTCTGGCGAGGGGGAAATTGAGCCCTCCATTTTTTCCACCCTGGGTGGAGTCGCGGCTCGTAATGCGTGTTCGCGGGCCAAAATTCAGTTACCCTGCTGTTTTCGCGTGCCAGTCTGTTATGTGCGCGCTGCGCACCCGCTCATTTGTCGAGACACGGGCGGGGCTCGTTTCCGCGCGTTTTTCTGTTCATACTGTCGGTGGACCTCAACACATTCACACTTGGCGAATCAATACTTCGGCGTGTTAAAAAAACGTGAAAAACACGTGTTGGGGCAAACTGAACGTGCTGGACATGCCCTCACACTTGCTCCAGCGCGCCTCGGACTCCAGAACGTGCGTCACTTTGATCAAGGGACAGTTACGCCCGGTACATGGGTTGCGCAACTAATCGAGGTTGCACAAACCTGTCTGGTTACCGAGAGCGCTGAACCTCGCACGGCGTGTGAAAGATGGGTTGGACTGATTTTAGTTAGGGTTATTTCGCCAATGGCGCAACCCGGATTGCAGTCTCGACGCAAAGCGCAACCCATGTACCACGCCCTCACATGTGCTCCAGCTCGCCTCGGACTTCCTGCGTGATTTTAGTGAAGGACCGATAATGTCTCTCACACACGCTAAGAAAGCTGGAAAATTACCCTGTGCAGTGCAGTGTGCAAGGTGATAATTTTAGTACCCTGTACATTCAGGGTACTCATATTTTTTTTACAAATTTACCCTGATTTTCAAAGGGTGATGAAAATTGTACCCTAAGAGACAGGGTAATTTGTTTTAGGTACACTGATTTCTAAGGGTGCCCCTAAACCAATTTTGAGCCCTGAGTACAACCCATTAGGTTATATTCCCTTGTATGCCTTGTTCTAGACATTCTTTCACTTGAACAGAGTCCTCGCAAAGGGGGTTCTGGCAGACACACCATTGTTGCAATGCAAGGCTACGTTTTCTCATCAAAAAAACATTTCAGAGACTGCTGGAGGTACAATCACTTCAGCTCTGGCAAACACAATGCTTAGTGGGCACTACAGTTGTCTCGGGTACCGCAAGACGGTCATGACACTATTCCCAGGCCAGAGGCAGCAAGTGAGGAGAGGCAGTGGCATGGCACATAAGCGAATCCTGCGTGGAAATTGAGAGCTCCTGCAGCCACGGAGAGAGAGGGCGAGGAAGGTTGGGAGGGAAAGAGAGTGGGAGCATGTGTGCGAGAGAGAGGGAGGGGATTAAAAGGGTAACACATTCACGATGAAGGGCATGCATAATGTTACGGCATGCATGATGATCGGGCATGCATGATGATCCGGCATGCATGACGATCGGGCATGCATGACGATAGGGCAAGCATGATGATAGGGCATGCATACATGCTGATGAGGCATGCATGCATGCATGATGATAGCTGCGCTCTGAACATTCCTTGCTCTGCATCTCATCCTCCACTGCCTCATCCTCATCATCCCCTCATCCCCCCTCCCTCCCTCCCTCCCTCCCTCCCTCGCTCCCTCCCGCCCTCCCTCCCTCCCGCCCTCCCCCCTGGCACCGCGCTCCATCCACCTCACCATGCTGCCGCCCTCTCACTGCGAAGCGTGCCACGCTCTCACTGCTTCCACCTTCCTCTCATGCTGATGATTGCTGGCCCGCAACCCCAATCCCAACCCCACTCGCCTTGCCCTGTCCTCCCGTGTCCTCTCCTGTCCTCTCCTGTCCTCTCCTGTCCTCTCCTGTCCTCTCCTGTCCTCTCCTGTCCTCTCCTGTCCTCTCCTGTCCTCTCCTGTCCTCCCCTGTCCTCCCCTCCACCATCCACGCTCAAACCATCTGTTCCCACTCGCCTCGCCTGCACTCATTTCGCCTCGCCTCGCCTCGCCTCGCGGCATCTCACCTGCGGCGGGTTGGGCGCGTCACGCCTTGACGCGGAAGGTGTTGGAGCGGATGACGTCATCGTCGCGGTTGAGGCGCCGCTGCAGATTGACCTGCGCGTCTGAGCGGGCGGCGAAGATGAAGAGGAAGAAGATGCCGTCCAGGTAGCGGCTCATCACGCCGCCCATGTTCTTTGTCTTTATGCTATATGCCAACGGCTGCATGCCGCGGTTGAAGATTTCCACATCCAGAGCGCCGCCCGCCACGAGGAACTGCACGCGCGGGGAGAAGACGCGGGGAGAGGACGCGGGGAGGGGGGGAATGGGAGCGGAAGGGAGAACGCAAGTGGGGAGTGTGCATGAGAGTAGTGCGTATGCGGGGAGAGCGCATTGGGGGAGAGCGCAAGAGGGGATTGCGCAAGAGGGGAGTGCGCAAGAGGGGAGTGCGCAAGAGGGGAGTGCGCATACACGGAAAGGAGTACAGAGTGGGCAAGGGGAGTGAACGGAGAGGGCATGGGAGGATGGCGAGAGCGAGGAGAGAAGCAAGTGCATTGCAGGCCGCGCTGCTGTCAGGAGGGACAGTGACGCCGAGAGGGGGGAACACGGGCCATACAACGTCACGCCAACGCCAGTCCTCTTGCGCCACTGCGACGCACCTCCTCGTATCGCTCGGTGAGTGCGACGCACCTCTTCGTATCGCTCGGTGAGTGCGACGCGTTCGTCGTCAGTGAGGTCGGGGCGCAGCACCACCATCGCCTCGTACCGGTGCACGCCCGCCGGGTACGAGGGCCGCGCCGACCCCTCCTCCTCCACCCCCGTCAGCGAATCTGCCATCGCCACGTTGCGCGGCGCCACTGCGGCACCGCGCCTGGCCTGCTGTGGCGCGGCGAGCGAGGAGGCTTGCCGTGCGCGCAGCGGCACGAGCGCGGCGCGGCTTAGGGAGTGCGCGACGGGCTGAGACAGGCCGGCGGCCGGCACGGCTGCCGCCGCCACGGGGACGCGGAGGGAAAGAGTGCCCGCCATTGGGGGGGTGATGGTGGGGAGATGGGCAGGCGCTAGTCCGTTGCCACTTCCGAGAAGCGAGAAATCTGAGTGAGCGAGGGAGAAGGGGAGAGGGGATAGCGGAGGGTGCACACAGCGGGCAGCCCAAAGGGGGAGGACGTTTGATGGGATGGGGAGTGGATAAGGCGGGGAGCAGGGGGGCGGGAGAAGAAGGCGAAAGGGGCAGGGCGAGGGGACGTGGCCCTAGAAAGTACCACCACACGCGGAATGAGCTGGCACACCACGCCATACACGCTAAGGAGCAGTAAATTGTTCGGCCCTGTGACTTCCATTGAGACAATAAGTGTTCTCCTTTAAACAGACGATTAACAATATACTGTAGGAAATTACATCCTTCTATAGATACAATCTTGAGCGTCCATTCTACATCACGATTTCACCGCGAGCTTACTGAAGGTGATCTACCTGCAGTGGGAACTTCCTCAGCTCTTACACTTTCAGGCATTGCAATGGCTTATTGAGTCGCTGCCGGTGTGGCACTTGCACCGCCTCCTACTGCTCGGGCTGGCACTGCTGCTCCTGCCACTATAGGCCTTCCTGCTGTTGCTGCTGCTGACGCTGGGTTTACTGCTTCGCCTGCGGCTGTGATTCATTGGATAAAGTTGCAGCGCCTTTCTCTGTCACTGCTGCTGGTGCAGCCGTGATTGGTGCGGCTGTGATTGGTGCGGCAAAGTCCGACGCAGTTGTCTGTGCTGGTTGCGGTCTGTGTGGCTGCTGCACCGCACTAGCACCTGTCTGCACGCCTGCTTGCACCTTGCCACTCTGCTGCGCCATGTGTCCTGCGTGTGCTGCCACCCCTCCTCCCTGTTGGCCCCTCCCAATCTCTACTGCCTTCACATGTGTCACATTTGTCGCACCTGCCGTGCCTGCTGCTGCCATAACTGCACCACCACCACCACCACCACCACCAGGAGCAGCAGCAGGAGCAGCAGCAGCAACAGTAGCACCAGCAGCAGCAGCACTAGCAGCAGCAGCGAGGCCTCTCTGCTTCACTGCAGCTGGGGGTGGCACCGAGGGACCCACTGAGGTCTGCCCCCCCACTGCGTGAGGCACAGCTGCCACAGCAGCCCGTGCCATGCCCTGCCTCGGCACGGCTTGGCTCGGCACGGCTTGGCTCGGCACTGCTTGGATCGGCACTGCTTGGCTCGGCACTGCTTGGCTCGGGACTGCTTGGCTCGGCACTGCTTGGTTCGGCACTGATTGCCTCGGCGAGACTTGCTGTGGCTTTGCCTGGGCAGGAGTATATCCGCCTCTTGGAGCTGCTGTTGCTTGTGGCACTGCTGCTACCGTTGCAGCCGTTGTGGGTGCAGCTGCTGTGCGTGTGGCTGCTGCTGCATGCGTCGCTGGTGCTGTTCCTGCATGCATCGGCGCACTTGCTGATCTTACGTGGCCGGGCAGTTGCTGCACAGGCATGTGACTCACATTTGCACTGCCACTGCTGCCTGCTGCTGCTCGTGCTTGTCCCGGAGCTGCTGGTAAATGTGCTACTGCTGCTGCTGCTGCTGCGTGTGGCAATGCTGATGCTGCTTGTGGTAGTGGTGCTGCCCTTGCATGCACTGCTGCTGCTGCCGGTGCTGCTGCAGCTGCCACTAGGGCCGGTGCCCCTGTCCGTGCCACGGCTGCCACTTGCATACCCCTGCCTCTGCCCACTCCTCCTGCAATCGCCGCCTGACTGCTGCTTCCACGGCCCAGGGAAAAAGGAGGTGGGTGGGAGGGGGAGACAGCAGGATGTTGGGAGGGGGCGATAGTAATGCGCGGAGAGGGGGAGAAAGCAGGTGCCAATGGCGCAGGGGCAGGGGAGGGTGAGGGGGGACGCTTTGCAGAGGAAACTGTTGCAGCGGCAGCAGTGACAGCGGAGGGGGCATTGGCAGGTGCAGCACTGGCAGGCACGGCAGCACCGGCAGGGGTGGCAGCACTGGCAGGCACGGTAACTGGAGCTGGAGACAGCGCAGAGAGGGGAGGGGTGGAGGTGGCAGGGAGCGAGGGAAGAGCATGGGGTGCAGTGGCATGAGGCGGGGAAACCACAGTCCTTGCCGAGTGGAGGGAGGGGGGAGTGGGGAGAGACGGGGATGCGGGGAGTGGGGGGGGAGTGGGCAGTGAAGGGGAGCCTGACAAGCGTTGGCTTGTAGCAGTTGGAAGGGTGGGAGGCATGAGAGGTGCTGTGGCAGGCACAGCAGGCAGCGTTGCAGGCACAGCAGGCACAGCAGGCACAGCAGGCACAGCAGGCACCGTGGCAGGCACAGCAGGCACTGTGGCAGGCACAGCAGGCACAGCAGGTAAGGGGGGTGCTGATGGGGAAACAGATGGTGCTAAACTGCTGGCAGGTTGAGAATGCCCTGGCCTATGGGGGTACTGCTGCTGGAAATGCTGCTGCTGTTGCTGTTGCTGATGCTGCTGCTGACGCTGCTGCTGATGCTGATGCTGCTGTTGCCGTTGCTGTTGCTGCTGCTGTTGGTGATGCTGCTGCTTCTGCTGCTGCTGCTGCCGTTGGTGTTGTTGTTGCTGCTGCTGTTGCTGCTGGCGCATGGCTGGCCCTCTGTGCTGCGGCACTCGTGACAGACTTCTGGCACTGTTCGGGCGGGGAGCCAGACGAACACGGAAAAGAAGGACAAAAGCTGGGGCCAGAGGAATACAGGGAGCGGGTGAAGGGCCTAGGATTTTGAAAGGTGTGCACCATGAAAGCAGGAAGCATGGTGCGGAAAGCACACCATACAGCTGCACACTTATGCTCATGGCAAGCCACGGCACCACACCTGTGAGGAGCTGCTGCCTTGCTGCCTTGCGCTGTGCCTCCTGCCATCTCCGGTCCCCTTCCTCTGCCGCCCTGCACACCCCCACTGCCCCCGCGACCACCAAATGCACCACCACCACCACCTCCCCCACCCCCACCCCCACCAGCGGCAGTGCGAGCGCCTGCACCTGGCGCTGGAGCTGCCGCTCCACTCGCCCCAAGCGCAGGGGTAGGAGTCCTCGGGGGGGCGTGCGGCGAGGCGGCCATTGGCGGGGCGGTGGCATGGGGGCGCGCATGCGCAGGCGACTGGGAGAACGGCACGGCTGACTGCGGCATGTGGCCGTGGGTGTGCGCATGCATGTGAGCGTGGGCGTACGCATGGTTGTATGCGTGTGCATGGGGATGTGGATGGGCATGAGCATGTGGAGCAGCATAGGCATGAGGCACCCCATGGGGAGATGAGCGGCCATGTGCATGCATGGATACTGCCGCCATGCTTCCCGCATGACCATGTGCAAACGCACTCTGGTTACCATGTGCCATAACAGTCTGGTTACTGTGTGCTGTCGCAGTCTGGTTGCCGTGTCCCATGGCAGTCTGTGACATGGTAGACTGGTTACCGTGTACCATGGCAGCCTGGTTACCATGTACCATGGCAGCCTGGTTACCATATGCAGCAGTCCCAGTAGTGCGAGTGGCAGTGGCAGCAGCAGAGGGGGCAGCAGGAGAGACAGGGGCAGTAGTGGGTATGGCGGGTGGGGCGAGAGCAGAGGCACGGAAGGCGGAGGAGGAGGCAGCAGGGGGCAGAGGGGCGGAGGGAGAAGCAGAGGGCGGCACAGTACTGCCTGTGAGGACGGCAGCCATGGCAGCAGGGGTGGACGAGGCGGGACGAGACGAGGCAGGGGCAGCAGCAGTGGCAGTGGCAGCAGACATATGCACGGGAGTAGGTGGGGCTTGGGGGTTGGGCCCAGCCGGAGGGGGGTAGTGGAGAGTGGGGGGGAGAAGCAGCGGGGATGGACTGGGGTAGGGGAAGAGTGGGAGGAGGAGTGGGTCTGCTGGGGAGGGGTGGGGTGTGGGGAGAGGCTGAAGGGGATTGCTGAGTCGACTCATAAGGAGAGGCTGAAGAGGAGTGGAAGGTGGAGTGGGGGAGTGTGGAAGGGAGGGAAGGGTACGGTGGCAGGGAGGGGAGTGAGTGAGGGAGCACATGGGGCTGGGCTGAAGAGGAGACGCGGTTTCCGGACGCTGCTGATGATTTTGCTGCAGCTGTTGCCACGTCTGCAGCACTGCCTGCCCCCACTGCTGCTGCTCCTGCTCCTGCTGTGGCACCTGCCAGTGCAGGGTCCCCTGCTGCTTGCATGGCGGCAGCAGCAGTGCTGGCAGGGTGGGCTGGTGCCTGTGCTGCAGGGTGCGGGGGGCTGTTGCTGAGGTCCAAAGGACTGCCATGTACCACCGGGGGGAGAGGGGGGTGGACGAGGGGCAGGTGGATGGGAGAAGGTTAATGAAATGCGGTGAAGGGAGGTGCAGCTAGAGACAGCCAAAAGAGAGAGGCGGGAGCAGATGCGGTGAGGAATGAGCTGCGGGCACAGAGAGGCACAGAGAAGCACCGAGAGGCACATGCTCACGAAAGTGGGCAGAGCTGGTGTGGGCGCGGGGGGAGGAGCGGGAGGAGAGAATTGGGCGGGAGGGCGAGTTGAGAGATGCGATAATGGGGGAGAGAGAACAGGGGAAGGGGATGGTAGAGCATCATACTTGGGGATGGTAGAGCATCATACTTGGGGATGGTAGAGCATCATACTTGGAGATGGTAGAGCATCACACTTGGGGATGGTAGAGCATCATACTTGGGGATGGTAGAGCATCATACTTGGGGATGGTAGAGCATCATACTTGGGGATGGTAGAGCATCATACTTGGGGATGGTAGAGCATCACACTTGGGGATGGTAGAGCATCACACTTGGGGATGGTAGAGCATCATACTTGGGGATGGTAGAGCATCATACTTGGGGATGGTAGAGCATCATACTTGGGGATGGTAGAGCATCATACTTGAAGATGGTAGAGCATCACACTTCGGGATGGTAGAGCATCATACTTGGGGATGGTAGAGCATCATACTTGGGGATGGTAGAGCATCACACTT
Organism: Closterium sp. NIES-67; assembly: GCA_027943415.1. Taxonomy (NCBI): domain Eukaryota; kingdom Viridiplantae; phylum Streptophyta; class Zygnematophyceae; order Desmidiales; family Closteriaceae; genus Closterium; species Closterium sp. NIES-67. The sequence continues at coordinate 46,589 of BQMB01001870.1, forward strand.
GGGGATGGTAGAGCATCATACTTGGGGATGGTAGAGCATCATACTTGGAGATGGTAGAGCATCACACTCGGGGATGGTAGAGCATCATACTTGGGGATGGTAGAGCATCATACTTCGGGATGGTAGAGCATCATACTTGGAGATGGTAGAGCATCACACTTGGGGATGGTGGAGCATCATACTTGGGGATGGTAGAGCATCACACTTGGGGATGGTGGAGCATCATACTTGGGGATGGTAGAGCATCATACTTGGGGATGGTAGAGCATCACACTTGGGGATGGTAGAGCATCACACTTGGGGATGGTGGAGCATCATACTTGGGGATGGTAGAGCATCATACTTGGAGATGGTAGAGCATCACACTTGGGGATGGTAGAGCATCATACTTGGGGATGGTAGAGCATCATACTTCGGGATGGTAGAGCATCATACTTGGAGATGGTAGAGCATCACACTTGGGGATGGTGGAGCATCATACTTGGGGATGGTAGAGCATCATACTTGGGGATGGTAGAGCATCACACTTGGGGATGGTAGAGCATCATACTTGGGGATGGTAGAGCATCATACTTGGGGATGGTGGAGCATCATACTTGGGGATGGTAGAGCATCACACTTGGGGATGGTAGAGCATCATACTTGGAGATGGTAGAGCATCACACTTGGGGATGGTAGAGCATCATACTTGGGGATGGTAGAGCATCATACTTGGGGATGGTAGAGCATCATACTTGGGGATGGTGGAGCATCATACTTGGGGATGGTAGAGCATCACACTTGGGGATGGTAGAGCATCACACTTGGGGATGGTAGAGCATCATACTTGGGGATGGTAGAGCATCATACTTGGGGATGGTAGAGCATCATACTTGGGGATGGTAGAGCATCATACTTGAAGATGGTAGAGCATCACACTTCGGGATGGTAGAGCATCATACTTGGGGATGGTAGAGCATCATACTTGGGGATGGTAGAGCATCACACTTGGGGATGGTAGAGCATCATACTTGGAGATGGTAGAGCATCACACTTGGGGATGGTAGAGCATCATACTTGGGGATGGTAGAGCATCATACTTCGGGATGGTAGAGCATCATACTTGGAGATGGTAGAGCATCACACTTGGGGATGGTGGAGCATCACACTTGGGGATGGTAGAGCATCATACTTGGGGATGGTAGAGCATCATACTTGGGGATGGTAGAGCATCATACTTGGGGATGGTAGAGCATCACACTTGGGGATGGTAGAGCATCATACTTGGGGATGGTAGAGCATCATACTTGGGGATGGTAGAGCATCATACTTGGGGATGGTAGAGCATCATACTTGGGGATGGTAGAGCATCATACTTGGAGATGGTAGAGCATCACACTTGGGGATGGTGGAGCATCATACTTGGAGATGGTAGAGCATCATACTTGGAGATGGTAGAGCATCATACTTGGGGGGATGGTAGAGCATCACACTTGGGGATGGTAGAGCATCACACTTGGGGATGGTAGAGCATCATACTTGGGGATGGTAGAGCATCATACTTGGGGATGGTAGAGCATCATACTTGGAGATGGTAGAGCATCATACTTGGGGATGGTAGAGCATCACACTTGGGGATGGTGGAGCATCATACTTGGAGATGGTAGAGCATCATACTTGGAGATGGTAGAGCATCATACTTGGGGATGGTAGAGCATCACACTTGGGGATGGTAGAGCATCACACTTGGGGATGGTAGAGCATCACACTTGGGGATGGTAGAGCATCACACTTGGGGATGGTAGAGCATCATACTTGGGGATGGTAGAGCATCATACTTAGGGATGGTAGAGCATCATACTTGGGGATGGTAGAGCATCATACTTGGAGATGGTAGAGCATCATACTTGGGGATGGTAGGGCATCACACTTGGGGATGGTGGAGCATCATACTTGGGGATGGTAGAGCATCATACTTGGGGATGGTAGAGCATCACACTTGGGGATGGTAGAGCATCATACTTGGGGATGGTAGAGCATCACACTTGGGGATGGTAGAGCATCACACTTGGGGATGGTAGAGCATCATACTTGGGGATGGTAGAGCATCATACTTGGGGATGGTAGAGCATCATACTTGGGGATGGATAGAGCATCATACTTGGGATGGTAGAGCATCATACTTGGGGATGGTAGAGCATCACACTTGGGGATGGTGGAGCATCATACTTGGGGATGGTAGAGCATCATACTTGGGGATGGTAGAGCATCACACTTGGGGATGGTAGAGCATCACACTTGGGGATGGTAGAGCATCATACTTGGGGATGGTAGAGCATCATACTTGGGGATGGTAGAGCATCATACTTGGGGATGGTAGAGCATCACACTTGGGGATGGTAGAGCATCACACTTGGGGATGGTAGAGCATCATACTTGGGGATGGTAACATCAAGAGAGCATCATACTTGGGGATGGTAGAGCATCATACTTGGGGATGGTAGAGCATCACACTTGGGATGGTAGAGCATCACACTTGGGGATGGTGGATCAACAAAGCATCATACTTGGGGATGGTAGAGCATCATACTTGGGGATGGTAGAGCATCATACTTGGAGATGGTAGAGCATCATACTTGGGGATGGTAGAGCATCATACTTGGGGATGGTAGAGCATCACACTTGGGGATGGTAGAGCATCAATACTTGTGGAGGAATGGTGAGAGCATCATACTTGGGGATGGTAGAGCATCATACTTGGGGATGGTAGAGCATCATACTTGGAGATGGTAGAGCATCATACTTGGGGATGGTGGAGCATCATACTTGGGGATGGTAGAGCATCAACTTGGGGATGGTGGAGCATCATACTTGGGGATGGTAGAGCATCATACTTGGGAGATGGTAGAGCATCATACTTGGGGATGGTAGAGCATCATACTTGGGGATGGTAGAGCATCATACTTGGGGATGGTAGAGCATCATACTTGGGGATGGTAGAGCATCATACTTGGGGATGGGTAAGAGCATCATACTTGGAGATGGTAGAGCATCACACTTGGGGATGGTAGAGCATCATACTTGGGGATGGTAGAGCACAACTTGGGGATGTGAGCATCACACTTGGGGATGGTAGAGCATCATACTTGGGGATGGTAGAGCATCATACTTGGGGATGGTAGAGCATCATACTTGGGAGGATGGTAGAGCATCATACTTGGGGATGGTAGAGCATCACACTTGGGGATGGTAGAGCATCATACTTGGGATCATACTTGGGGATGGTAGAGCATCATACTTGGGGATGGTAGAGCATCACACTTGGGGATGGTAGAGCATCACACTTGGGGATGGTAGAGCATCATACTTGGGGATGGTAGAGCATCATACTTGGGGATGGTAGAGCATCATACTTGGGATGGTAGAGCATCACACTTGGGGATGGTAGAGCATCACACTTGGGGATGGTAGAGCATCATACTTGGGGATGGTAGAGCATCATACTTGGGGATGGTAGAGCATCACTTGGGGATGGTAGAGCATCACACTTGGGGATGGTAGAGCATCATACTTGGGATGGTAGAGCATCATACTTGGGGATGGTAGAGCATCATACTTGGGGATGGTAGAGCATCATACTTGGGGATGGTAGAGCATCACACTTGGGGATGGTAGAGCATCATACTTGGGGATGGTAGAGCATCATACTTGGGGATGGTAGAGCATCATACTTGGGGATGGTAGAGCATCATACTTGGGATGGTAGAGCATCACACTTGGGGATGGTAGAGCATCATACTTGGGGATGGTAGAGCATCATACTTGGGGATGGTAGAGCATCATACTTGGGGATGGTAGAGCATCATACTTGGGGATGGTAGAGCATCATACTTGGGGATGGTAGAGCATCACACTTGGGGATGGTAGAGCATCACACTTGGGGATGGTAGAGCATCATACTTGGAGATGGTAGAGCATCATACTTGGGGATGGTAGAGCATCATACTTGGGGATGGTAGAGCATCACACTTGGGGATGGTAGAGCATCATACTTGGGGATGGTAGAGCATCATACTTGGGGATGGTAGAGCATCATACTTGGGGATGGTAGAGCATCACACTTGGGGATGGTAGAGCATCACACTTGGGGATGGTAGAGCATCATACTTGGGATGGTAGAGCATCATACTTGGGGATGGTAGAGCATCATACTTGGGATGGTAGAGCATCATACTTGGGGATGGTAGAGCATCATACTTGGGGATGGTAGAGCATCACACTTGGGGATGGTAGAGCATCATACTTGGGATGGTAGAGCATCATACTTGGGGATGGTAGAGCATCATACTTGGGGATGGTAGAGCATCACACTTGGGGATGGTAGAGCATCATACTTGGGGATGGTAGAGCATCACACTTGGGGATGGTAGAGCATCATACTTGGGGATGGTAGAGCATCATACTTGGGGATGGTAGAGCATCATACTTGGGGATGGTAGAGCATCACACTTGGGGATGGTAGAGCATCACTTGGGGATGGTAGAGCATCATACTTGGGGATGGTAGAGCATCATACTTGGGGATGGTAGAGCATCATACTTGGGGATGGTAGAGCATCATACTTGGGGATGGTAGAGCATCATACTTGGGGATGGTAGAGCATCACATACTTGGGGATGGTAGAGCATCATACTTGGGGATGGTAGAGCATCACACTTGGGGATGGTAGAGCATCACTTGGGGATGGTAGAGCATCATACTTGGGATGGTAGAGCATCATACTTGGGGATGGTAGAGCATCATACTTGGGGATGGTAGAGCATCATACTTGGGGATGGTAGAGCATCATACTTGGGGATGGTAGAGCATCACACTTGGGGATGGTAGAGCATCATACTTGGGGATGGTAGAGCATCATACTTGGGGATGGTAGAGCATCATACTTGGGGATGGTAGAGCATCATACTTGGGGATGGTAGAGCATCACACTTGGGGATGGTAGAGCATCATACTTGGGGATGGTAGAGCATTCATACTTGGGGATGGTAGAGCATCACACTTGGGGATGGTAGAAGCATCATACTTGGGGATGGTAGAGCATCACACTTGGGGATGGTAGAGCATCACACTTGGGGATGGTAGAGCATCATACTTGGAGATGGTAGAGCATCATACTTGGGGATGGTAGAGCATCATACTTGGGGATGGTAGAGCATCAACTTGGGGGGAAAATTGGTAGAGCATCAACACTTGGGGATGGTAGAGCATCATACTTGGGATGGTAGAGCATCATACTTGGGGATGGTAGAGCATCACACTTGGGGATGGTAGAGCATCACACTTGGGGATGGTAGAGCATCATACTTGGGGATGGTAGAGCATCAACTTGGGGATGGTAGAGGGGGGGGGGCATCATACTTGGGGATGGTAGAGCATCACACTTGGGGATGTAGAGCATCATACTTGGGATGGTAGAGCATCATACTTGGGGGATGGTAGAGCATCATACTTGGGGATGGTAGAGCATCATACTTGGGGATGGTAGAGCATCACACTTGGGGATGGTAGAGCATCATACTTGGGGATGGTAGAGCATCATACTTGGGGATGGTAGAGCATCAACTGGGATGGGAGCATCACACTTGGGGATGGTAGAGCATCATACTTGGGGATGGTAGAGCATAAATGGTAGGCAATGGTAGCATCATACTTGGGGATGGTAGAGCATCACTACTTGGGGATGGTAGAGCATCACACTTGGGGATGGTAGAGCATCATACTTGGGATGGTAGAGCATCATACTTGGGGATGGTAGAGCATCATACTTGGGGATGGTAGAGCATCATACTTGGGGATGGTAGAGCATCACACTTGGGGATTGTAGAGCATCATACTTGGGGATGGTAGAGCATCATACTTGGGGATGGTAGAGCATCATACTTGGGGATGGTAGAGCATCACACTTGGGGATGGTAGAGCATCATACTTGGGGATGGTAGAGCATCACACTTGGGGATGGTGGAGCATCATACTTGGGGATGGTAGAGCATCATACTTGGGGATGGTAGAGCATCATACTTGGGGATGGTAGAGCACACACTTGGGGATGGTAGAGCATCACACTTGGGGATGGTAGAGCATCAGACTTGGAGATGGTAGAGTAGGGGATGGTAGAGCATCATACTTGGGGATGGTAGAGCATCATACTTGGGGATGGTAGAGCATCATACTTGGGGATGGTAGAGCATCACACTTGGGGATGGTGGAGCATCATACTTGGGGATGGTAGAGCATCACACTTGGGGATGGTAGAGCATCATACTTGGGGATGGTAGAGCATCATACTTGGAGATGGTAGAGCATCATACTTGGGGATGGTAGAGCATCATACTTGGAGATGGTAGAGCATCATACTTGGGGATGGTAGAGCATCATACTTGGGGATGGTAGAGCATCACACTTGGGGATGGTAGAGCATCATACTTGGGGATGGTAGAGCATCATACTTGGGGATGGTAGAGCATCATACTTGGGGATGGTAGAGCATCATACTTGGGGATGGTAGAGCATCACACTTGGGGATGGTAGAGCATCATACTTGGGGATGGTAGAGCATCATACTTGGGGATGGTAGAGCATCATACTTGGGGATGGTAGAGCATCATACTTGGAGATGGTAGAGCATCATACTTGGGGATGGTAGAGCATCATACTTGGGGATGGTAGAGCATCATACTTGGGGATGGTAGAGCATCACACTTGGGGATGGTGGAGCATCATACTTGGGGATGGTAGAGCATCATACTTGGGGATGGTAGAGCATCACACTTGGGGATTGTAGAGCATCATACTTGGGGATGGTAGAGCATCATACTTGGGGATGGTAGAGCATCATACTTGGGGATGGTAGAGCATCACACTTGGGGATGGTAGAGCATCATACTTGGGGATGGTAGAGCATCACACTTGGGGATGGTGGAGCATCATACTTGGGGATGGTAGAGCATCATACTTGGGGATGGTAGAGCATCATACTTGGGGATGGTAGAGCATCACACTTGGGGATGGTAGAGCATCACACTTGGGGATGGTAGAGCATCAGACTTGGAGATGGTAGAGCATCATACTTGGGGATGGTAGAGCATCATACTTGGGGATGGTAGAGCATCATACTTGGGGATGGTAGAGCATCATACTTGGGGATGGTAGAGCATCACACTTGGGGATGGTGGAGCATCATACTTGGGGATGGTAGAGCATCACACTTGGGGATGGTAGAGCATGACACTTGGGGATGGTAGAGCATCATACTTGGAGATGGTAGAGCATCATACTTGGGGATGGTAGAGCATCATACTTGGAGATGGTAGAGCATCATACTTGGGGATGGTAGAGCATCATACTTGGGGATGGTAGAGCATCACACTTGGGGATGGTAGAGCATCATACTTGGGGATGGTAGAGCATCATACTTGGGGATGGTAGAGCATCATACTTGGGGATGGTAGAGCATCATACTTGGGGATGGTAGAGCATCACACTTGGGGATGGTAGAGCATGACACTTGGGGATGGTAGAGCATCATACTTGGAGATGGTAGAGCATCATACTTGGGGATGGTAGAGCATCATACTTGGAGATGGTAGAGCATCATACTTGGGGATGGTAGAGCATCACACTTGGGGATGGTAGAGCATCATACTTGGGGATGGTAGAGCATCACACTTGGGGATGGTGGAGCATCATACTTGGGGATGGTAGAGCATCATACTTGGGGATGGTAGAGCATCATACTTGGGGATGGTAGAGCATCACACTTGGGGATGGTAGAGCATCACACTTGGGGATGGTAGAGCATCAGACTTGGAGATGGTAGAGCATCATACTTGGGGATGGTAGAGCATCATACTTGGGGATGGTAGAGCATCACACTTGGGGATGGTAGAGCATCACACTTGGGGATGGTAGAGCATCAGACTTGGAGATGGTAGAGCATCATACTTGGGGATGGTAGAGCATCATACTTGGGGATGGTAGAGCATCACACTTGGGGATGGTAGAGCATCATACTTGGGGATGGTAGAGCATCATACTTGGGGATGGTAGAGCATCATACTTGGGGATGGTAGAGCATCACACTTGGGGATGGTAGAGCATCACACTTGGGGATGGTAGAGCATCACACTTGGGGATGGTAGAGCATCATACTTGGGGATGGTAGAGCATCATACTTGGGGATGGTAGAGCATCATACTTGGAGATGGTAGAGCATCATACTTGGGGATGGTAGAGCATCATACTTGGGGATGGTAGAGCATCACACTTGGGGATGGTAGAGCATCACACTTGGGGATGGTAGAGCATCATACTTGGGGATGGTAGCGCATCATACTTGGGGATGGTAGAGCATCATACTTGGAGATGGTAGAGCATCATACTTGGGGATGGTAGAGCATCATACTTGGGGATGGTAGAGCATCACACTTGGGGATGGTAGAGCATCACACTTGGGGATGGTGGAGCATCATACTTGGGGATGGTAGAGCATCATACTTGGGGATGGTAGAGCATCATACTTGGAGATGGTAGAGCATCACACTTGGGGATGGTAGAGCATCACACTTGGGGATGGTGGAGCATCATACTTGGGGATGGTAGAGCATCATACTTGGGGATGGTAGAGCTGTTGGAGATAGGCTGCAATTCGGTTAACACAACTTTGTGTGGTGACACTTTGTTGGTTTTAGGGATACACAAATTTGTTAGGTTGGGTGTAGCAATGTTTTCATCCCCAACCTATCCCAACCCAATCCATCCCAAATCCCCACGATTTGGGAGGATTCCCTTGGGATTCCCTTCGATTCTCCCATATCCCTTGCCATCCTCTCCGATGCTCGGTACTTAAGGATGTATGCTCTTGCTCATTTTAATCAATCAAGTTCTCAGTTTCTGATATGGTATTAGAGCTCGTTTCCGCCTAAGCGGCTCTTGATCCTCTCGCTCCGTTGGAGCTTAGCATTTGCGTCTTACGACGCAAAGCATTTCTAGTCGCCTCAACTCAGCGCGGCGCTTCTCATCGGGCTGAGCCCGTCGCCCCGCATCTGCTCGTCGTACCTGATCGGGCTGAGCCCGTCGCCCCGCATCTGCTCGTCGCACCTGATCGGGCTGAGCCCGTCGCCCCGCATCTGCTCGTCGCACCTGATCGGGCTGAGCCCGTCGCCCCGCATCTGCTCGTCGCACCTGATCGGGCTGAGCCCGTCGCCCCGCATCTGCTCGTCGCACCTGATCGGGCTGAGCCCGTCGCCCCGCATCTGCTCGTCGCACCTGATCGGGCTGAGCCCGTCGCCCCGCATCTGCTCGTCGCACCTGATCGGGCTGAGCCCGTCGCCCCGCATCTGCTCGTCGCACCTGATCGGGCTGAGCCCGTCGCCCCGCATCTGCTCGTCGAAGCTGGACGGGCTGTCGCCCGTCGCCCTTGCAACAGCGGGGGGGAGCAGCGGCGAAGCGGACAAGGGAGCAGCAGCGAAGCGGAAAGGGGGCAGCGGCGAAGCGGAAAAGGGAAAGGGGGGGTGGTCGCGGAGCAGCGGGATTGCAGCAGCATATCGAGAATTGATAAAGATTTCGGCGATCAGCTTTCCTTCTCAATCGGCCGTTTTCGCTCTCCGAGCGATGAAAATCCGCAAAAGAAAATCTGGTTTTTCGCAGAGCCCGCGCTGCCCGCGCTGCGCGAAGTGCCTATCGGCGACTTAAGAGCTGCGCTTCGCGCGGAGCTAGGGTCCTTGGAGTATCATGGCGTACCCTTCCGCGTCTCTCTCAAACCCGATCACTCCCTTGCGCCTCGACCCAAATGGCTCAAGCCCTAACTTCAAGGAGTGGAGCTATGGGGTTGACAAACATCTCCTAAGCCGTAAGATTGAGGGGATTTGCCTCAAGGATGTCCTCCTCAATCGCGGCAAAGGAAAGATGCCGATCCTTCCCAAGAAGCTCTCAGCCACGGCCACAGAGGAAGAGTCAAAAGCGCATGAGGAATCCATGTCCAAGTATGAGGAGTCTTACAGCGTGTGGGAGCAAGCCGACGCCGCTATCATTGGCGTCTTCGTCGGCACTACCCCTTCCGAGCTCGTCAAAACTTACCATAACTACCCCTCCGCGCACGCCATTTGGGAGTACCTCAACGACCGCTTCCTCAACAAAACCGCTGTGGGGGTGGCGATACTCATCCCCCGCATGTTTCAAGTGCGTCTGGAGGAGTGCCCTGGAATGGCAGATTACGTCGCTGAGATTCAAGGGATTCATCAGGAGCTGAAGCAACTCGGCATTATCTTCCCAGAGCAAGCCCCTGCAGCAGCTCTGCTTGTTGGGCTAACCCCCTCCTACAATGTCACCCGCTCCATGCTTCTCCATCTCCCGCCAGAAGAGCTAACCTTTGCCAAAGTCTCTTCCGCACTTCTCTCTGCTGAAAAAGACAACACTGCGCAGGCTCGTGCAAATGCGCTTCGCGCTCCTGTCCCGGCTCCAGCATCGCGTCCCAATCCGCCACCCACTCGTAACCGCTACCCACCCCGTCCTTACGTCATCAAGATGGGACCCCGTGCGGGTCAGGTGTGCGGCGGCACCAATCACCCGCTCGCCACCTGCTTCAAAAAGAAGGACGACGACTGGTTCGCCAAGAATGGTATCAACTCCAAGCCGCCCAACTGGCTTCGCATGCGCCAGCTCAACCATGTTGAGGCACAGGATAGTCAGGACTCAGCCGTTCATGCCCCTAGTCCTGATGTTCGTCTCAACCTGTTGTTCCCTGGCCTTCCCATGATCAATGAAACCAGTTCCCAGTACTCGGCGTCTCCACAAACACCATCCAAACCACTTGAATTCGTCCTGGACAGCGGCGCAACCCACACAGTCCTCCGAGACAAAGAGTCTTTCAAACCATACCAAGCACCCATTCCTCTCTTGGGCGCTGACTCCAGCTTCTCAACTGTTGCCCATGGTTCCTCCACTCTTCCATGCCCAGCCTTCCCATCTGGCACAGTCACTGGCCTATGCGTGCCCACTCTTCGGCACAACTTACTTGCACAACATGAGATTCAACGAGCAGGGGTAACCACTATCTTCCCAGCTCATTCCAATCACTGTGATCTCCTTGATCCCACCAACAATGCCCTCCTTGCACGCTTCATACTGACCGCCAACAACCTCTACACACTCCAAGTACCTCCATCTTCCACTGAAGCACACTCTACCTCCACCACATCATCATGCTCCTGCCGTCAACTCACCGACCCAACCATTCTTTACCACCATCGTCTCGGACATCCCAACTTCCGCATGCTCTCCGAACTTGCGTCTAAGAAGTTGCTTCTTCACCTGCCCGACACACTTCCTCCACCCGCCACTTCTCCCGCTCCTCCATGCTTGGACTGCGCGCAAAGTAAACAACGCCAGCTGCCTCACCCTTCCTCGCCCTCCGCTGCAGCCGCCCCGCTTGACCTCGTCCACATGGACGTCTGGGGCCCAGCTCCACTACGCTCTCGTGGCGGGCACTCTTACTTCCTAGTGCTCGTTGACGATCACTCTCGCTATGCGTCCGTCCACCTCCTCTCCTCCAAAGCAGCTGTTCCCGATGTCGTCATCGCATGGGTTCGACAAGCCCAAAATCATTTCCGCACTTCCGTCAAGTGCCTCCATTCCGATGGCGGTGGCGAATTTCAAAACCATTCCCTTCAGGCGTTCTGTGCCTCCCAAGGCATTCGCCAGACCTTCACCCTTCCCCACAGTCCGCAGCAGAATGGCATTGCTGAAAGTCGCAATCGCACTCTCGTGCAAATCGCTCGCTGTCTTCTCACTCACGCTGGTGCACCACCTTCACTTTGGAGTTACGCCCTCCTTCATGCCACGCTGCTGTACAACCTTCACCCTCACCCTCTTCGTCCTTCCATCACTCCCGCTGAACTGTGGACCGGCACCAAGCCCAGTGCACGTGCTCTCCGCGTATGGGGGTGTACCGCTTATGTCCTCCTCAACCCTCAGGAACGTCGCACCCATGGCGGCAAATTTGCACCGAAAGCTCAACCTTGTGTCTACCTCGGCCACAACCTGGACTCTCCCGATTACCTTTTCCTCAATCCCTCCACCAATCAGCTCATTCGTAGCCGCGATGTCGCCTTTGACGAGAGTCGTCCTTTTTACCTCTTTTCACCACCCACCACCGCTCCACCTTCGCTTGTGTGGGCCGATTTCAATACCTCACCCTCTCCATCTCCTCCCTCTACCGCTACTCCTGCGGCCCCCTCACTCTCACCTCCACCATCTCCTTCCACTCTCTCTCACCCCTCTTCGCCCACTGGCTCAGTTGCCCCTCCACCTCCCTCTCCTTCTGCGCCTCCCCCTGCCCCTGCACCTCCATCCCCGCCTTCACCTCCGCTTCCGCCTCCAACCTCGACCTCTCCTCCTGACTCGCCCATCACCTATCGTCGCCGCCGCCACGGACGCTCTTATGTCGACGTCCCACCTGCTCCCCCACCACCTCCCTCCTCTCCTGTCCCTATTGCTCACCGCACCCGCTCTCATGGTCCCGCTCCGCCTCTCGCCCTCTCTGTTCGCATCTCCCTCCATCCGCCTCCTCCTGCCGGGGGTGCATCCATGCCTGGCCTCTTGGAGGATAGGCATGAGGAGCTGATCGAGATCAATGCTGCCATCCGTCAGCTCTGCCATCTTTTCCCCGATCTTGCCGACTCTCCAACTCTTAACTTCTCGGAAAATCCATCCATTCCAACCCCGAACTCGTATGATGAAGCCATCTCCGGACCACACTCCCCCCAGTGGCTCGCAGCCATGATCGCTGAGTGTGAAGCATTCATTCGCAACAACTCTTTCACGGACGTCTCTCCTCCGCGAGGAGTTAACATTGTCCGTGGCAAATGGGTTTTTCGCGTCAAGCAGCTGCCCGGCGAACTCCCAGTCTTCAAGGCACGATACTGTGCAAAAGGCTTCACGCAGAAGAAGGGCCTGGACTTCTTCGACACATTCTCTCCAACAGCCAAACTGCCCACGCTTCGGACCCTGCTGGACATCGCTGCTCGATGCAACTTTGACATTCACTCCATGGACGTCTCTGCTGCATTTCTCCAAGGGGATCTCCCCGAGGACATCTTCATGGAGCGTCCTCAAGGATTTCCCTTACCCTTTCAACCCGGCACAGTCTGGAAGCTGAATCGACCAGTCTACGGGTTGAAACAGGCTCCTCGGGAATGGCACAAGAAGCTGAAGGCAACCCTCGAGTCACTCGACTTCCACCCCTCCTCAGCCGATCCGAGTCTCTTCATTCGCAAGAACGAGAACCCGTTCTTCATTCTCGTGTATGTTGACGATATGATTCTCGTCTCCAAGAACTCCGATCAGCTGGCAGCTGTTAAGCAAGCTCTTGGGGACGCTCTCGCCATGAAGGACCTCGGGGAACTCAAGAACTACCTTGGGATGGAAATCTCGCGGGATCGCGAAGCTCGAACCATCACTCTCTCTCAAGAGTTCTATGTGAACAACGTCCTCAAGCGTTTTGCCATGGACAACGCCAAGCCAGTGGCCACTCCCCTTCCCTTGCAGCATGATCTGACCACTCCATCAGTCCCGTCGCCTGAGCCTTGTGATGAGGCATACCCCGAGCTCGTCGGATCACTCATGTATGCGATGATGTGCACAAGGCCCGACCTCGCCTACCCCATCAGTGTGCTCTCGCGTTACGTTGCTGCCGGTCGTTACACCAATCGCCACTGGTCGGCTGCTAAGCGCGTCCTTCGCTACCTCCAGGCCACCAAGGACTACGTCCTCACTCTCGGTGGCGTGACCCCTCCTCACCTCGAGGGATACAGCAACTCCTCATGGGCTGATGATCAAGCTGACCGCCGCTCTTCCCAAGGCTATTGCTTCACCCTTGGCAGTGGTGTCATCAGCTGGCGATCTACACGCTCGTCATCTGTCTCATTGTCATCTTGCGAAGCTGAGCTATACGCAGGCACCATGGCAGCCCAAGAAGCTCGATGGCTTACCTACCTCATGGCTGAGCTCGGGTATCCTCAGCAGACCCCGACTCTGTGGTGTGATAACGAGAGCACCATCCACCTCACCAAAGACCCTGTCTTCCACCAACGAACCAAGCATATCGAATTGAGACACTTCTTCATGCGCGAGCTCGTCCAGCGAGGGCAGTTGTGCGTCAAGCATATTTCCTCTGACTGCAACCTCGCTGACTTGTTTACGAAGGCTCTTGGACGCCGTGATCACTATCCTCTCCTCCGTACCATGGGACTTGGTGTCTCTACGGCTTCCGACGTTGCAGCCTAGGGGGTGTCTTGGAGATAGGCTGCAATTCGGTTAACACAACTTTGTGTGTTGACACTTTGTTGGTTTTAGGGATACACAAATTTGTTAGGTTGGGTATAGCAATGTTTTCATCCCCAACCTATCCCAACCCAATCCATCCCAAATCCCCACGATTTGGGAGGATTCCCTTGGGATTCCCTTCGATTCTCCCTTATCCCTTGCCATCCTCTCCGATGCTCGGTACTTAAGGATGTATGCTCTTGCTCATTTTAATCAATCAAGTTCTCAGTTTCTGATAAGAGCATCATACTTGGGGATGGTAGAGCATCATACTTGGGGATGGTAGAGCATCACACTTGGGGATGGTAGAGCATCACACTTGGGGATGGTAGAGCATCATACTTGGGGATGGTAGAGCATCATACTTGGGGATGGTAGAGCATCATACTTGGAGATGGTAGAGCATCACACTTGGGGATGGTAGAGCATCATACTTGGGGATGGTAGAGCATCACACTTGGGGATGGTGGAGCATCATACTTGGGGATGGTAGAGCATCATACTTGGGGATGGTAGAGCATCATACTTGGGGATGGTAGAGCATCACACTTGGGGATGGTAGAGCATCACACTTGGGGATGGTAGAGCATCATACTTGGAGATGGTAGAGCATCATACTTGGGGATGGTAGAGCATCATACTTGGGGATGGTAGAGCATCACACTTGGGGATGGTAGAGCATCACACTTGGGGATGGTGGAGCATCATACTTGGGGATGGTAGAGCATCATACTTGGGGATGGTAGAGCATCATACTTGGGGATGGTAGAGCATCATACTTGGGGATAGTAGAGCATCACACTTGGGGATGGTAGAGCATCACACTTGGGGATGGTAGAGCATCATACTTGGAGATGGTAGAGCATCATACTTGGGGATGGTAGAGCATCATACTTGGGGATGGTAGAGCATCATACTTGGGGATAGTAGAGCATCACACTTGGGGATGGTAGAGCATCACACTTGGGGATGGTAGAGCATCATACTTGGAGATGGTAGAGCATCATACTTGGGGATGGTAGAGCATCATACTTGGGGATGGTAGAGCATCACACTTGGGGATGGTAGAGCATCATACTTGGGGATGGTAGAGCATCATACTTGGGGATGGTAGAGCATCATACTTGGGGATGGTAGAGCATCATACTTGGGGATGGTAGAGCATCACACTTGGGGATGGTAGAGCATCATACTTGGGGATGGTAGTGCATCACACTTGGGGATGGTAGAGCATCATACTTGGGGATGGTAGAGCATCATACTTGGAGATGATAGAGCATCATACTTGGGGATGGTAGAGCATCATACTTGGGGATGGTAGAGCATCATACTTGGGGATGGTAGAGCATCACACTTGGGGATGGTAGAGCATCATACTTGGGGATGGTAGAGCATCATACTTGGAGATGGTAGAGCATCACACTTGGGGATGGTAGAGCATCATACTTGGAGATGGTAGAGCATCATACTTGGGGATGGTAGAGCATCATACTTGGGGATGGTAGAGCATCACACTTGGGGATCGTAGAGCATCACACTTGGGGATGGTAGAGCATCATACTTGGGGATGGTAGAGCATCACACTTGGGATGGTAGAGCATCATACTTGGAGATGGTAGAGCATCATACTTGGGGATGGTAGAGCATCATACTTGGGGATGGTAGAGCATCACACTTGGGGATGGTAGAGCATCATACTTGGGGATGGTAGAGCATCATACTTGGGGATGGTAGAGCATCACACTTGGGGATGGTAGAGCATCATACTTGGGGATGGTAGAGCATCATACTTGGGGATGGTAGAGCATCACACTTGGGGATGGTAGAGCATCATACTTGGGGATGGTAGAGCATCATACTTGGGGATGGTAGAGCATCACACTTGGGGATGGTAGAGCATCATACTTGGGGATGGTAGAGCATCATACTTGGGGATGGTAGAGCATCATACTTGGGGATGGTAGAGCATCATACTTGGGGATGGTAGAGCATCACACTTGGGGATGGTAGAGCATCACACTTGGGGATGGTAGAGCATCATACTTGGGGATGGTAGAGCATCATACTTGGGGATGGTAGAGCATCATACTTGGGGATGGTAGAGCATCATACTTGGGGATGGTAGAGCATCATACTTGGGGATGGTAGAGCATCATACTTGGGGATAGTAGAGCATCACACTTGGGGATGGTAGAGCATCACACTTGGGGATGGTAGAGCATCATACTTGGAGATGGTAGAGCATCATACTTGGGGATGGTAGAGCATCATACTTGGAGATGGTAGAGCATCACACTTGGGGATGGTAGAGCATCATACTTGGAGATGGTAGAGCATCATACTTGGGGATGGTAGAGCATCATACTTGGGGATGGTAGAGCATCACACTTGGGGATCGTAGAGCATCACACTTGGGGATGGTAGAGCATCATACTTGGGGATGGTAGAGCATCACACTTGGGGATGGTAGAGCATCATACTTGGAGATGGTAGAGCATCATACTTGGGGATGGTAGAGCATCATACTTGGGGATGGTAGAGCATCACACTTGGGGATGGTAGAGCATCATACTTGGGGATGGTAGAGCATCATACTTGGGGATGGTAGAGCATCATACTTGGGGATGGTAGAGCATCACACTTGGGGATGGTAGAGCATCATACTTGGGGATGGTAGAGCATCATACTTGGGGATGGTAGAGCATCATACTTGGGGATGGTAGAGCATCACACTTGGGGATGGTAGAGCATCACACTTGGGGATGGTAGAGCATCATACTTGGGGATGGTAGAGCATCATACTTGGGGATGGTAGAGCATCATACTTGGGGATGGTAGAGCATCACAACTTGGGGATGGTAGAGCATCATACTTGGGGATGGTAGAGCATCATACTTGGGGATGGTAGAGCATCACACTTGGGGATGGTAGAGCATCATACTTGGGGATGGTAGAGCATCATACTTGGGGATGGTAGAGCATCATACTTGGGGATGGTAGAGCATCATACTTGGGGATGGTAGAGCATCACACTTGGGGATGGTAGAGCATCACACTTGGGGATGGTAGAGCATCATACTTGGGGATGGTAGAGCATCATACTTGGGGATGGTAGAGCATCATACTTGGGGATGGTAGAGCATCATACTTGGGGATGGTAGAGCATCATACTTGGGGATGGTAGAGCATCATACTTGGGGATAGTAGAGCATCACACTTGGGGATGGTAGAGCATCACACTTGGGGATGGTAGAGCATCATACTTGGAGATGGTAGAGCATCATACTTGGGGATGGTAGAGCATCATACTTGGAGATGGAAGAGCATCATACTTGGGGATGGTAGAGCATCATACTTGGGGATGGTAGAGCATCACACTTGGGGATGGTAGAGCATCATACTTGGGGATGGTAGAGCATCATACTTGGGGATGGTAGAGCATCATACTTGGGGATGGTAGAGCATCATACTTGGGGATGGTAGAGCATCACACTTGGGGATGGTAGAGCATCATACTTGGGGATGGTAGTGCATCACACTTGGGGATGGTAGAGCATCATACTTGGGGATGGTAGAGCATCATACTTGGAGATGGTAGAGCATCATACTTGGGGATGGTAGAGCATCATACTTGGGGATGGTAGAGCATCATACTTGGGATGGTAGAGCATCACACTTGGGGATGGTAGAGCATCATACTTGGGGATGGTAGAGCATCATACTTGGAGATGGTAGAGCATCACACTTGGGGATGGTAGAGCATCATACTTGGAGATGGTAGAGCATCATACTTGGGGATGGTAGAGCATCATACTTGGGGATGGTAGAGCATCACACTTGGGGATCGTAGAGCATCACACTTGGGGATGGTAGAGCATCATACTTGGGGATGGTAGAGCATCACACTTGGGGATGGTAGAGCATCATACTTGGAGATGGTAGAGCATCATACTTGGGGATGGTAGAGCATCATACTTGGGGATGGTAGAGCATCACACTTGGGGATGGTAGAGCATCATACTTGGGGATGGTAGAGCATCATACTTGGGGATGGTAGAGCATCACACTTGGGGATGGTAGAGCATCATACTTGGGGATGGTAGAGCATCATACTTGGGGATGGTAGAGCATCACACTTGGGGATGGTAGAGCATCATACTTGGGGATGGTAGAGCATCATACTTGGGGATGGTAGAGCATCATACTTGGGGATGGTAGAGCATCACACTTGGGGATGGTAGAGCATCACACTTGGGGATGGTAGAGCATCATACTTGGGGATGGTAGAGCATCATACTTGGGGATGGTAGAGCATCATACTTGGGGATGGTAGAGCATCACACTTGGGGATGGTAGAGCATCACACTTGGGGATGGTAGAGCATCATACTTGGGGATGGTAGAGCATCACACTTGGGGATGGTAGAGCATCACACTTGGGGATGGTGGAGCATCATACTTGGGGATGGTAGAGCATCATACTTGGGGATGGTAGAGCATCATACTTGGGGATGGTAGTGCATCACACTTGGGGATGGTAGAGCATCATACTTGGGGATGGTAGAGCATCATACTTGGAGATGGTAGAGCATCATACTTGGGGATGGTAGAGCATCATACTTGGGGATGGTAGAGCATCATACTTGGGGATGGTAGAGCATCACACTTGGGGATGGTAGAGCATCACACTTGGGGATGGTAGAGCATCATACTTGGGGATGGTAGAGCATCATACTTGTGGATGGTAGAGCATCATACTTGGAGATGGTAGAGCATCACACTTGGGGATGGTAGAGCATCATACTTGGGGATGGTAGAGCATCACACTTGGGGATGGTGGAGCATCATACTTGGGGATGGTAGAGCATCATACTTGGGGATGGTAGAGCATCATACTTGGGGATGGTAGAGCATCACACTTGGGGATGGTAGAGCATCACACTTGGGGATGGTAGAGCATCATACTTGGAGATGGTAGAGCATCATACTTGGAGATGGTAGAGCATCATACTTGGGGATGGTAGAGCATCATACTTGGGGATGGTAGAGCATCATACTTGGGGATGGTAGAGCATCATACTTGGGGATGGTAGAGCATCACACTTGGGGATGGTAGAGCATCATACTTGGGGATGGTAGTGCATCACACTTGGGGATGGTAGAGCATCATACTTGGGGATGGTAGAGCATCATACTTGGAGATGGTAGAGCATCATACTTGGGGATGGTAGAGCATCACACTTGGGGATGGTAGAGCATCACACTTGGGGATGGTAGAGCATCATACTTGGGGATGGTAGAGCATCATACTTGTGGATGGTAGAGCATCATACTTGGAGATGGTAGAGCATCACACTTGGGGATGGTAGAGCATCATACTTGGGGATGGTAGAGCATCACACTTGGGGATGGTGGAGCATCATACTTGGGGATGGTAGAGCATCATACTTGGGGATGGTAGAGCATCATACTTGGGGATGGTAGAGCATCACACTTGGGGATGGTAGAGCATCACACTTGGGGATGGTAGAGCATCATACTTGGGGATGGTAGAGCATCATACTTGGAGATGGTAGAGCATCATACTTGGGGATGGTAGAGCATCACACTTGGGGATGGTAGAGCATCACACTTGGGGATGGTAGAGCATCATACTTGGGGATGGTAGAGCATCACACTTGGGGATGGTAGAGCATCATACTTGGGGATGGTAGTGCATCACACTTGGGGATGGTAGAGCATCATACTTGGGGATGGTAGAGCATCATACTTGGAGATGGTAGAGCATCATACTTGGGGATGGTAGAGCATCACACTTGGGGATGGTAGAGCATCACACTTGGGGATGGTAGAGCATAATACTGGGATGGTAGAGCATCATACTTGTGGATGGTAGAGCATCATACTTGGAGATGGTAGAGCATCACACTTGGGGATCGTAGAGCATCATACTTGGGGATGGTAGAGCATCACACTTGGGGATGGTGGAGCATCATACTTGGGGATGGTAGAGCATCATACTTGGGGATGGTAGAGCATCATACTTGGGGATGGTAGAGCATCACACTTGGGGATGGTAGAGCATCACACTTGGGGATGGTAGAGCATCATACTTGGAGATGGTAGAGCATCATACTTGGGGATGGTAGAGCATCATACTTGGGGATGGTAGAGCATCATACTTGGGGATGGTAGAGCATCATACTTGGGGATGGTAGAGCATCATACTTGGGGATAGTAGAGCATCACACTTGGGGATGGTAGAGCATCACACTTGGGGATGGTAGAGCATCATACTTGGAGATGGTAGAGCATCATACTTGGGGATGGTAGAGCATCATACTTGGGATGGTAGAGCATCATACTTGGGGATGGTAGAGCATCATACTTGGGGATGGTAGAGCATCACACTTGGGGATGGTAGAGCATCATACTTGGGGATGGTAGAGCATCATACTTGGGGATGGTAGAGCATCATACTTGGGGATGGTAGAGCATCATACTTGGGGATGGTAGAGCATCACACTTGGGGATGGTAGAGCATCATACTTGGGGATGGTAGAGCATCACACTTGGGGATGGTAGAGCATCATACTTGGGGATGGTAGAGCATCATACTTGGATGGTAGAGCATCATACTTGGGGATGGTAGAGCATCATACTTGGGGATGGTAGAGCATCATACTTGGGGATGGTAGAGCATCACACTTGGGGATGGTAGAGCATCATACTTGGGGATGGTAGAGCATCACACTTGGGGATGGTAGAGCATCACACTTGGGGATGGTAGAGCATCATACTTGGGGATGGTAGAGCATCATACTTGGGGATGGTAGAGCATCATACTTGGGGATGGTAGAGCATCACACTTGGGGATGGTAGAGCATCACTTGGGGATGGTAGAGCATCATACTTGGGATGGTAGAGCATCATACTTGGGGATGGTAGAGCATCATACTTGGGGATGGTAGAGCATCACACTTGGGGATGGTAGAGCATCACACTTGGGGATGGTGAGCATCATACTTGGGGATGGTAGAGCATCATACTTGGGGATGGTAGAGCATCATACTTGGGGATGGTA
This sequence comes from Closterium sp. NIES-67, assembly GCA_027943415.1. Classification (NCBI taxonomy): domain Eukaryota; kingdom Viridiplantae; phylum Streptophyta; class Zygnematophyceae; order Desmidiales; family Closteriaceae; genus Closterium; species Closterium sp. NIES-67. The sequence goes on from BQMB01001870.1 coordinate 68,030, forward strand.
GAGCATCATACTTGGGGATGTAGAGCATCACACTTGGGGATGGTAGAGCATCACACTTGGGGATGGTAGAGCATCATACTTGGAGATGGTAGAGCATCATACTTGGGGATGGTAGAGCATCATACTTGGGATGGTAGAGCATCATACTTGGGGATGGTAGAGCATCATACTTGGGGATGGTAGAGCATCACACTTGGGGATGGTAGAGCATCATACTTGGGGATGGTAGAGCATCATACTTGGGGATGGTAGAGCATCATACTTGGGGATGGTAGAGCATCATACTTGGGGATGGTAGAGCATCACACTTGGGGATGGTAGAGCATCATACTTGGGGATGGTAGAGTGCATCACACTTGGGGATGGTAGAGCATCATACTTGGGGATGGTAGAGCATCATACTTGGGATGGTAGAGCATCATACTTGGGGATGGTAGAGCATCATACTTGGGGATGGTAGAGCATCATACTTGGGGATGGTAGAGCATCACACTTGGGGATGGTAGAGCATCATACTTGGGGATGGTAGAGCATCATACTTGGGATGGTAGAGCATCACACTTGGGGATGGTAGAGCATCATACTTGGGGATGGTAGAGCATCATACTTGGGGATGGTAGAGCATCATACTTGGGATGGTAGAGCATCACACTTGGGGATGGTAGAGCATCATACTTGGGGATGGTAGAGCATCATACTTGGGGATGGTAGAGCATCATACTTGGGGATGGTAGAGCATCATACTTGGGGATGGTAGAGCATCATACTTGGGGATGGTAGAGCATCATACTTGGGGATGGTAGAGCATCATACTTGGGGATGGTAGAGCATCATACTTGGGGATGGTAGAGCATCATACTTGGGGATGGTAGAGCATCATACACTTGGGGATGGTAGAGCATCACACTTGGGGATGGTAGAGCATCATACTTGGGGATGGTAGAGCATCACACTTGGGGATGGTAGAGCATCATACTTGGGGATGGTAGAGCATCATACTTGGGGATGGTAGAGCATCATACTTGGGGATGGTAGAGCATCACACTTGGGGATGGTAGAGCATCATACTTGGGGATGGTAGAGCATCACACTTGGGGATGGTAGAGCATCATACTTGGGATGGTAGAGCATCATACTTGGGGATGGTAGAGCATCATACTTGGGGATGGTAGAGCATCATACTTGGGGATGGTAGAGCATCATACTTGGGGATGGTAGAGCATCATACTTGGGGATGGTAGAGCATCATACTTGGGATGGTAGAGCATCATACTTGGGGATGGTAGAGCATCATACTTGGGGATGGTAGAGCATCATACTTGGGATGGTAGAGCATCACACTTGGGATGGTAGAGCATCATACTTGGGGATGGTAGAGCATCATACTTGGGGATGGTAGAGCATCACACTTGGGGATGGTAGAGCATCATACTTGGGGATGGTAGAGCATCATACTTGGGGATGGTAGAGCATCATACTTGGGGATGGTAGAGCATCATACTTGGGGATGGTAGAGCATCATACACTTGGGGATGGTAGAGCATCATACTTGGGATGGTAGAGCATCATACTTGGGGATGGTAGAGCATCATACTTGGGGATGGTAGAGCATCACACTTGGGGATGGTAGAGCATCAACTTGGGGATGGTAGAGCATCATACTTGGGGATGGTAGAGCATCATACTTGGGATGGTAGAGCATCATACTTGGGGATGGTAGAGCATCATACTTGGGGATGGTAGAGCATCATACTTGGGGATGGTAGAGCATCAACTTGGGGATGGTAGAGCATCATACTTGGGGATGGTAGAGCATCATACTTGGGGATGGTAGAGCATCATACTTGGGATGGTAGAGCATCATACTTGGGGATGGTAGAGCATCATACTTGGGGATGGTAGAGCATCACACTTGGGGATGGTAGAGCATCATACTTGGGGATGGTAGAGCATCATACTTGGGGATGGTAGAGCATCATACTTGGGGATGGTAGAGCATCATACTTGGGATGGTAGAGCATCATACTTGGGATGGTAGAGCATCATACTTGGGGATGGTAGAGGCATCACACTTGGGGATGGTAGAGCATCACTTGGGGATGGTAGAGCATCATACTTGGGATGGTAGAGCATCATACTTGGGGATGGTAGAGCATCATACTTGGGGATGGTAGAGCATCATACTTGGGGATGGTAGAGCATCACACTTGGGGATGGTAGAGCATCATACTTGGGGATGGTAGAGCATCATACTTGGATGGTAGAGCATCACACTTGGGGATGGTAGAGCATCATACTTGGGGATGGTAGAGCATCATACTTGGGGATGGTAGAGCATCATACTTGGGGATGGTAGAGCATCACACTTGGGGATGGTAGAAGCATCATACTTGGGATGGTAGAGCATCATACTTGGGGATGGTAGAGCATCATACTTGGGGATGGTAGAGCATCACACTTGGGATGGTAGAGCATCACACTTGGGGATGGTAGAGCATCATACTTGGGGATGGTAGAGCATCATACTTGGGGATGGTAGAGCATCATACTTGGGGATGGTAGAGCATCACACTTGGGGATGGTAGAGCATCATACTTGGGGATGGTAGAGCATCATACTTGGGGATGGTAGAGCATCATACTTGGGGATGGTAGAGCATCACACTTGGGGATGGTAGAGCATCATACTTGGGGATGGTAGAGCATCACACTTGGGGATGGTAGAGCATCACTGGGGAGGTAGAGCATCATCTTGGGGATGGTAGAGCATCATACTTGGGGATGGTAGAGCATCATACATGATTAGAGCATCAAACTTGGGGGTATGGGTAGAGCATCACACATTGGGGATGGTAGAGCATCATACTTGGGGATGGTAGAGCATCACACTTGGGGATGGGTAGAGCATCATACTTGGAGATGGTAGAGCATCATACTTGGGGATGGTAGAGCATCATACTTGGGATGGTAGAGCATCACACTTGGGGATGGTAGAGCATCATACTTGGGGATGGTAGAGCATCATACTTGGGGATGGTAGAGCATCACACTTGGGGATGGTAGAGCATCATACTTGGGCTGCACGGGTGCATCATACTTGGGCGGCAGGGGTGCATCATACTTGGGCGGCAGGGGTGCGTCATACTTGGGCGGCAGGGGTGCGGAGGGCGAGGAGGCAGAGATGGTGGAGAGCACAAGGAGATGCGAGGCGTGTGGCTGCACCTGCTGCTTCAACTCCTGCGACTCCAGCTGCGACTCGTGCATGTGCTCACACACGCACATGCACATGCGCACATGCACACACACGCACGCACGTACTCCCACACATACATGCACATGGACACACCCGTGTGCACACACACACACACACACACACGCACACACACACACACACACACACACACACCACCAGCACCAGCACAGACATGAAAAAAGACACAAAAAGGTGTGCATTTATCCGTGCATCCATGTGCCCCACACTCCTCTCTCTCTCAAGCGGTCCGTTTATCGCTTGGAACCTGGGTACAGGCTAGGCAGGCAGAAGGCAACGAGACAAGGTACGTGCATGTTTAAGGGGCCCAAGCCTACTCGAGCTCCCCTAGGGGCTCTGCCACGGCAAAGCAGTCCCCTAGAGCCATGTCGGCGTCGGGGGTATCCACGGGGGTGTGGGGGGCAGGGGAGGCTTCGTTAACTTTGCCCAGGTAAGCCAAGGCCTGCGCCCGCTGGAGCGTCACGGACCAGCGCTGGCGGAACTGATGGAGCAGTTTTGCTGCTTGGTAGGAGCTGGGGTCCGCATTGAAGAGCCTCCTGGCCCCTGTGTCCGCCAGCAACTTCAGGAAGGTAGGGACTTCGGCGCAGGGGCAGCCGTATGTCTCGACCGCCAGTGGGAAGAAACCAACATAGGGAGCCCGGTTGCGGTAGTGGTAGATCTTCTTGTCAGCTTGCTCTCGGGCCATGTATCCTCGTCCTGTCCGTGCATCCGGGTCCCGGCTGCTGATGGGGTCTGTGACGGTGACGTCGCAGATCCAGACGGCGCCGGAGCTGCGGTCGCGAATTGCGAGGTCGGCCTTGTGGCCGTCGACAGGGCTGTAGATGGTTGTCTCCTTAGTGACTATGAAGTCAGCATCCCGGGCCATCCAGATGCTCTCATCCCGCAGGGCATCATGGGTGTCTGTCCGCCCGTGCCCAGTGCCACACCGAAAGAGGTGATTGGGCAGCCGTGTGTCAAGGATTTCGAATTCCTCGGCGCAGTTGCAGTTGCGGGGGGCTGGGAACGGAAGGCCGAAGCGGAAGGCCAGGGCAATGGCGAAGTGTGGGGCTTCGAGGCGGAGGGAGGGGAGGATGGGAATGGCATGGATCCAGTCTCCTGCTCCGTACCCGGCCAGGGAGAAGAGGCGTTGCGTGTGGCCGGAGTATGGGTTTGGGTCCATTGCCCGCGATGCTGCCACTTGGTCGGCGTATCGCATGGCCTGAACCTCGAGGGACAAGCGGTGTTGGAGAGGGGAGCCCGAGGGTTCACCTCGCTCGGATTGTAGAAGCTCCAAGACCCGCCGGGGCAGCGCCGATTCACACCTCGCCAGCCAGGTATGCAGGTGGGTGGGGCTGGTAAAGGGTGGTGTGAGGTGGCGTACCGAGTCGGCCAGGGGCCCTCTGGTCGCCGCTGGGAGGGCAGCTAGGAGGCCTGAGCTTGGGTGACGCTAGTGAGAAAAGCCGGATGCCCTTCAATCGCTGGATCGGTGAGGCCCAGCCCTCCGAGAGAGAGAGGGAGAGATGCCTGGGCCCAAATACGCGCCCGCTCCGACTCACCCCGAGGTGGCTAGAGGTTGCAGGCGCGTAGTAGGGTGTGAAATAGCTCCCTGCCCCACTCGGACCAAGCCTCCAGGGGCAGGAAATCCAGGGGGGTGGTGCGGGTTAGGTACGAGACACGCCTGGACACGCAGCGTGTGAGGAGGAGGGAGGAGGACTGGGGGTCCATCGTGGCCAGTGTGGCGAGGGGTTCGGCGAGCACGGCCAGCTGGGTGCGGAGGAAACCTGCTGTGCCTTCTGGTGTGCCTATGAAACTGCCCAGCACGTTGAAGGGTATGTCTGGCGGAAGGCAGTCAGGCGCGGCCCGCGGGGCGCTCGGCGGACCATGCCACGCATTTTGCGGGGTTGTCGGAGAGGCCGATGCGTTCCATGGCGGCCGTGAAGTCTAGGAACGCCGAGGTGCAGGCACCGGGGTCGCCTACGAAGGTCACATCGTCTGCGTAGGCGAGGCAGAGGACCCCGGGGTGGGCTGCCGCGGTGGCCTGGAGCGCAGGGTGGATGGCAGCCGCAAAGAGGTAAAACAGGGACGGTGCCCCATACGAGAATTGTATGAACGGTAGAAGGGGGCGCAGGGGTGAGTGATTGATGGCGTAAATGATAGCCCCACAGTCAACATTGTTGAACCCGTTTGAGAGATCGACCTGCAGGATCAGCGATCCCGGGCGCGCGGAGGTGAAGCCCCTGGTGGCGTGGATGATTATCTCTCCTCCACCCCTGACTGCCGCCCCGAATTGGTGTGGGAGGAAATAGACTTGTGCCGGTTGTGTTGAGTGCGGATTTAGCCGCCAGTCGATGCAGGCACTCGCCGATAGCGATGGGGCGAGTACCTCCATCTGGTTTGGTGAGTGCCAGGAGGCGTGAGGAGGTTAGGAGCTCGCTGACCTCGTGCGGCAGATCTGGTCGAGCTCGTGGAGGTGCCTGGCGACTGAGGGGTTGGTGAGCGAGGCATCGCGAAGATGCTCGAAAGTCATTCCTGATGGCCCCGCTCCAACCCCATTTTCGCAGCGAGAGAGGAGCTTCGCGAAATCAGCGAAGTCGATTGTCGGCGGTCTGTTGTCCTCGCCCAGCTGCGGCCAGTTAAGGTCTTCGGCTAGCTGGTGGGGGGTGTTTTGACTTCAGCGCATCCAGGACAGCAGGGGTGGACTCGCTGACTGGGGTTGAGGTCAACGCGAGCAGAGCTCGTCGCAAGCTACCACGTCGCACCAGCCCCTCGGCTCGGGATATTTTCCGGAGGGTGTCAGGTACGTGGCGGGGTGGGGGTGGCAGGGTAACCGCAGATGCAGCTGCTTGGTACAGAGCGTCCCATTGGCCCGTGAGGAATTGTCGCAGGCGTTTTTCTGCCGCGGGCCAATCGGGACGTCTAGGTGAAGGTAGGCGAAGGGTGAGACGCGGGAGGTAGAGTAACAGGATCCAACCTTCAGTGGAGGTTGGATTTTTGGCGAGGAAAAGAAGGGGTGTCAGCAGGGCGAGCGCGAAAAGTTGACGAATTTGGGGAGGTAACCGGCGGGAGAGCGGGGGTTGGCGGCTGTCGCATAGTATTGCGATGTCCCAACTGACAATCCCAGCGAATCTGGAGGCGTCGTTCGCCAGCTCTTCTGGGGACAGCTGCGGAGCTGTGTGGGGATGGGTGTCCAGCGGTACCCGTGTATTATTCATGCTGCTGGACCTTCGTCACCCAGATCTGTGGGTTGGGCCCGCAGTTCCCCCTCTTGAACGTCTGTCTGTCTCCACGCCTCCTTCCTCACTAGAGGCGTCAGTTGTAGACTCCCTCTGCTACCCAGGTACATAAGTTCCATCGGCCCTTTCCTCTTCACCTGTAGTTCCTTGTAGACCCAAGGCTCTTAAAGCCCTGGTCGCGGCCTGCTGGAATCCGTTCAGCGGACCTCCGTCGCAGGACAGATCGCCTCGCCTGGATTGCCCGCGTCCGCGACCCGTAGTTGCCCGCCCAGCGTGTCCCCTGCGCCCTCCTCCTCGCTCTCCCCTCGGGGCTACCCTGCTCGCCTTCCGTTGTTCGTGTCGGGTCGTGGGTGGAGCTGAGCGCGGCGCGTCGTCTCCTGATGGACCAGCCATCGGGGTTCGAGCTGGGCCGGCCCCGTTCGTGAGCGCTCTGCCGATTTGGAGAGCTCTGGAGAGAGTGCGCCCCCCCAAGGTCAGGCGAGTCCTCCAGCCAAGTCGAACCGTGATTGGGAGCGTGGGCTCCCTGTCCCCTCGTCAGCCCGCCAGCAGACCCGCGAGCGGATGCGCGGGCGATCGCGGAGTCGGCCGTCCGCTCCGCAGAGGCGCGAGGAGAAAACTCCCGAGCGCGCCCTGGAGGCCGGTCGTGGGCCTGCGATGCACGGCGAGGCGCGTCAGCAGCCTCACCTGCAACATCCTCCTCGCCGTGGGACGCCCCCGCGCCGCCCGCAGGCGCAGCCGGCGCAGCAGCACCGGACTCTGCAGGCGCAGCGTGGGCGTTCTGGCCAGCGCCTCGGCTGGAGGGCCGGCGGGGGGAGTAACCGCGGATCGGCTGCGGAGAGGCGTTTAGGGCGAGCTGCCGCGACACTCGAAGGCCTACTCCGGGCTGTCGCCCAGCCCCAGCAGCCAATGGCGTATCCCCCCCAGCATGTATCATCGCACCAGTACCACCCCGAGCATCAGCAGCAGGCGCATTTCCCGCCGCAGCAGGTGTCGGCACATACGTCGCCACCAAACTGCAGTGCCTCCACTGCTCCAAAACAGCCAGCAGCTGCCACCGCCTCCTCCGTCCGCGCATCCTCCACCAAACTTCCCCTCTGCTGCCCTTCTCGTTCCGCACCAGCCACAAGTGGCGCCTCGAGTCGAGCCGTACCCGCTGAACGCGCGGTCCGCGGAGGTGCCGCCGCGCTGGCTGCCAGCGCCCCTGGAAGCATCGGTGGGAGGTTGGCCCAGTGGCCGGCCGCCGCCGGTGGTGCCAGCGTCCTTCGGCGATCTGGCGACAGCGCCCTTTGTCCCCCCTCGTCGACCGGAGTTGAGGGGGGGGAAGAAGCAGCGGAGATGGGGGGGGCTGAGTCCACCGGTGAGGACTCTCCTCCTGGGGACCAGGGGCGGCGTCGTTCTGCTGGGCTGCGGATGCTGCAGAGAGCGCAGCTGGAGCGCCTGCGTGGGAGGGAGCGCCTGGCGGATACTGCGATCCCAATCGCCACTCTTCGTCGGCTCTGGCACGCGCAGCGGGCGATGGGGTATGTTGTGGAGATGCTGACGGACTCGCACTCCGTTCTACGGAGCTCAGCGAGCCCGTGCAAGATGCCCCACGATCCTCTCCACCGCTGCGCGATGGCTGCAGCTGATCTGGCAGTCGTGTCACCGCGAGTGCAACCTGCACCCACCCCGGGAACCGTGTTGGACCCGCGCCTGCTCGCCGTGATGCGGGCAGTATCGGCGAGCATAGACTCGGCTGCAGCTGTAGACATCGTTGGCGGCGCCGTATCAGCGCTGATGCTCCTGGTGGGCTATGTGGCGGCCTTGCTGAAGGAAGCTGGAGCGGACCAAGTCGCGTGACGGGCTCCCGTCGTGTGTAGGTCCGCGTTGGTGAAGTGCGCGCTAGCGTGAGCGCTCTGGTAAGCTCGGCGAGGCTTTCCATGCCTCGTTAGAAGTGTGGTTGTTGAGCACCACACTACGTGACCGCAAACGCTCTGGCGGGGCAGCGTTTAGCGTTTAAACGCTGCGCTTAAATGCTAAACGCAAAACGCTCGCGTAAACGCTAAACGCTCGGGCAAAATTTTAGGGGCAGCCCGGCCAAAAATTCGATCAATTTTTTTCCGCGACATTGCGACTTGGCGAGTCCAACCAGACATTTGCCAAATCGCAAATCCCAGCCTAACGAAAAAAATACATCCAATCCTTTTGCCCCGCTCAACCGCACAGCACCCTGTTCATCAACGACTTTCACTCCAATCTAACCACTTTCTCCCTCCTTCCGTCACAATCTCTTTCCCGTCAAAAACGGGAACCCTAGAGATCCGCGCGCCATAGCCGTAGCTCAGATCCAGTCCGATTCTCTCACCTCCCACCCTGGCCACCTAATTTCCACTCAGTTAAGGGCCCACGCCCATGTTGACCCCCCCTAATGCTGCAGACACTAATCCTACAACGTCTGCAACATCTAATATTTACGATACCAACAACGTCTGAGCCAGAGTCTAATCACGATATTGGAGTAAATAAATTGTATACCATAATAATCCCCTTGCCTCCCCCCACCGATCCCAGGTTTTTTTCCCCTGCCCGGGGGAAATTTTACGGCTGCCCGAACGTGCCTTTACCCTAGCTTTTAGAAACCCAAGAAGGCGCGTTTACCGTTTAAACGCTAACATTTAAACGCTTCGTTTAAAACGCTAAACGCGTTTGTGGTCACGTAGGCACCACAATAGCCAGCTAGGGGGATTGTGTAGTTTGTATTGTTGAAGTTGCAAACTTGGTGTTGCTGTTGCCTTGCCGTCCCCTAACGCGCGGCAGAAGGCCGCCAGCGCGAGCCGCCACCAAGGGAAGGAGAATCTAAAAAACAGAAAATTTAAACTAAGAGAATGAGCTGGAGAGAGGGGCTTAAATAGCTGGAGGGAGACTCATGGTCTCTCTCTCTCTCTCTCTCTCTCTCCTCCCTCCTCCCCTCCCTCCCCTCCTCCTCCCTCCTCCCTCCCTCCTCCCTCCCTCCTCCCTCCCTTCCCTCCCTCCCTCCTCCCTCCCTCCCCCCCCCCCCCCCCCCCCCTCCCTCCCTCCTCCTCCCTCCCTCCTCCCTTCCCTCCCTCCCCCCCCCCCCCCCCCCCCCCCCCCCCCCCCCCTCCCTCCCCCCCCCCCCCCCCCCCCCCCCCCCTCCCTCCCCCCCTCCCTCCCTCCCCCCCCCCCCCCCCCCTCCCTCCCTCCCTCCCTCCCCCCCTCCCTCTCCTCCTCCCTCCTCCTCCCTCCCTCCCTCCCTCCCTCCCCCCCCCTCCTCCCTCCCTCCCTCCCCCCCTCCCTCCCTCCCTCCCCTCCCTCCCTCCCTCCCTCCCTCCCTCCCTCCCTTCCCTCCTCCCTCCCTCCCTCCCTCCTCCCTCCTCCCTCCTCCTCCCTCCCTCCCTCCCTCCCCCCTCCCTCCCTTCCCTCCCTCCCTCCCTTCTCCCTCCCTCCCTCCCTCCCTCCCTCCCCTCCCTCCTCCCTCCCTCCCTCCCTCCCTCCCTCCCTCCCTCCCTCCCTCCCCTCCCTCCCTCTCCTCCCTCCCTCCCTCCCTCCTCCTCCCCTCCCTCCCTCCCTCCCTCCCCCTCCCTCCCTCCCTCCTCCCTCCCTCCCTCCCTCCCTCCCTCCCCTCCCTCCCTCCCTCCCTCCCTCCCTCCCTCCCTCCCTC
>BQMB01001871.1:0-55020 GCA_027943415.1 Closterium sp. NIES-67
GGCATGCTTGTATGCTTTAATGTCGCTGATATTGGAGTGGAGGTTGTCTGCCCGTCCCGCCCCCTTCCCTGCCCTCCTGCACGGCCAGGGGCTGCGCCGCGAGCGACGGCGGCCGAAGGCCGCCGGCGCGAGCGCCGCTGCAGGAACCTGAGGAAGAACTCAGCTCGAAACTAAATAATGAACTCTAGGATGGGCTGGGGAGTATTATATACCATGACTCTCTCTCCCTCTCTCTCTCTCTCTCTCTCTCTCTCTCTCTCTCTCTCTCTCTCTCTCTCTCTCTCTCTCTCTCTCTCTCTCTCTCTCTCTCTCTCTCTCTCTCTCTCTCTCTCTCGCTCTCTTCCCCCCTCCCTCAGGTGTGTGTATGTGCATATGCACACCCTCACCTCACGCACACGCAATGGTTACCATCACCGCTCTCCTGTGGCCCACCCCTCTGCTCACCCACCCACCCACCCACCTGGGCAGGAAGCAGAGGTGATCTCGCTTCTGCGGCCCGAGCGTTCGCAGCATGACGAGCTAGTGCACGACTCAGAGATCGGCAACAAGAACCTCGACCTCTTGCTGGACCTCTCGCATCTCCTGTGTTGCGCACCGCCCAACCCCTCACCTGTGTGGCCCACCCTCCAACCCCCTCCCTTGCCTGAGCAGGAAGCGGAGGTGATCTCGCTGCTGCGCCCCGAGCGCTCGCAGCACGACGAGCTGGTTCAGGCGTCAGAGATCAGCGACGAGAACCTTGACCTCTTGCTGGACCGCGCCGATATGCTGGACGATGCCCCCGCTGCTGCGGCTGCTTTGGCTAGTGGTGAAGGGTCCAGTGGTGGGGGAGGGAAGGCGCAAGGCGGGGTTCGGTCGTTGCCGCCTGCAGGGCCTGGATGGGAGGTGGTGGTTGTAGGGGCATCCCAAAGCAGTGTGCTTTCGTCCATTGGGTAGTTCGGCATGTGGGGAGTATGCAAATTGCAGCACGCCTTGGTTAACAGAAAGTTACTGACCCCTCTAACTATGTTTGTGTGCGATACTGTTATATGAATGTGTTGTGTTGTGAGTGAGTGTTTGAATTGTCACAAGACTAGCTTAGCTAGGAAGCCATAAAATGGCATGAGGTTTAGCTAGGAGCTAGGAACCATGGAAATGGCGAGAGGTTTTAGGTGCTAGGAAAGTTGAGGAGAGAAAAAAGAATCAGAATAGAAGAGAGGGATACAAGGAGGAGTGTTGTACCATCTACAGTAAAGTTCAGTAAGCCTATCAAGCCTATAATTATATACTAACATATATAATTTAAAACACCCCCTCAGCTTGGTAGACACAAGCCCACACACACCCACACCCCCTAACCTAGCACACCCATTCCAGCCACAGTGACAGCGACACTAGCTCGGTCGACCCCTCGGCGCGTGAGGTGAGGCGGCGACGTCGACCGCAGGGGCTGCGGCGGCAGCGGCGGCAGTGTCGACAGCGGCAGCGGCGGCGGCGTGCGGCTGTGTGGCCCCGACGCAAGCGGCGGCGGCGGCGGCTTCGACGGCAGCGGCGGCGGCGGCGGCTTCGACAACAGCGGCGGCGGCGGCGGCGCCCGCACCTCTCGGTGACGTGGCCAGGCCCCGCGACGGTGGGACGGCCGGCGGGAGTCAGCCGTCGTCTGCGGAAAGGAAGAGGACACAGGGGAAGGAAGGGGGGGGGGTGCGCCACAGGCTGGCATGCGGGCGGCCGGTCTAGCGGCGCCACAGGCGTCGCGCGGCCAGCTGCAGCCCGACGAGGCCGTCACAGAGCGGCGCCGACGCCGCGGCAGGACGTCGACGCTGCGACGGCTGCACGACGGCCCGACACCACGGCAGCGCGTCGAGACGGCCGCGGCAAGACGCGGCCAGCGGCATCACGACGCCGCCACTGCAGCAAAACGCGGCCGCCATGGCCGCGCGAGCGAATCAGGGTGAGGAGTACGCGGCGGAAGCAGGGAGGACCACCTGCTCTGATACCATGTTACAAGACTAGCTTAGCTAGGAAGCCATAAAACGGCATAAGGTTTAGCTAGGAGCTAGGAGGAGCTATGGAAATGGCGAGAGGTTTTAGGTGCTAGGAAGGTTGAGGAGAGAAAAGAGAATCAGAATAGAAGTGAGAGGGATACAAGGAGGGGTGTTGTACCATCTACAGTAAAGTTCAGTAAGCCTACCAAGCCTACAATTATATACTAATATATATAATTTAACATGAATACTTGATGAATAGCAAAAACCAGCTGTGGACAGCAGCAAGTCAGCTGAGTCACGACTCAGACAGTGGTGTCAATCGAGTTGTGAGTGTAAGGTTTAGGCAATACCAGAAGAAATGTCAACTTGCACATACATGTAACAGAATAATTTTATGATCGTAAAGTGAGAGTACACACAAATATATCTAAGTTTTGTATCCTCTAAGAGGTGACTCTATACAGTCTATACAAACATGACAAATACACATGTTTGACACACCCCCTAGACTGCATAGGGGAATACCCTAAACAAGCAGCTCAGGGCGGCACTACTAGTCCAACCTCTGAGACAAGGGTCTGAGCGACCGATCAGAAGGAGTACAGACAAGGCAAGCACAAGAGCAGGGCGGCACTACTAGTCCAGCCACTGGGAGAGGACACAAGTCCAGTCTGAGTATACATATAAAGGACAGTACAAAGTCAAGGTCCTAGCAAGTGAGAGGCTACAGGAACTAGACCAAGCTGTACACAGTGCCGCTGATGATCTTTAGGCGCAAGCGCCTTCGTAAAGATATCAGCCGTATTGGCACCTGAGGCCAAGTGTACTACGCGAGCCTGACGTCGCTGCTGTAGCTCACGCAGGAGGAAGTACCGCAGCTGAATGTGCTTCGCTCTGCCCTCGAGTCGAGGCTCCTGACACAGGAGGATCATGGCCCTGTTGTCAGCGAACAGGACCGGGGCAGAGCTAGGCCGCTCACCTAAGTCAGTGAGCAAGAAGGTCAGCCAGCGGAGCTCCTGTGCCGCCATGGCACCAGCGTAGATCTCAGCCTCACAGCTGGACTGAGCAACAGACGAGGAGCGGGTAGCTCTCCACGAGACGGCACCTGAGCCAAGGCTGAAGCAGTAGCCCTGGGTAGACCGGAGTGTCTCAGCGTCGTCTGCCCACGAAGCGTCTGTGTGCCCAGTAAGGACCGCTGGCCTGCGTCCTCCTAGCACTAACCCCATGCCCGATGTACTAGCAAGATAACGCAGAACCCTCTTAGCGGCAGACCAGTGCTGCGGTCGGTGTCTGCCTGTGGCCACAAAACGAGCCAGGATGCTGAGAGGGTATGCGAGATCTGGGCGAGTGCAAGTCATCAGGTACATGAGGCAACCCACGAGCTCTGCGTAGGGGCCGCTGGGCTCTACCAACTCCTCAGGCACTGGAGCGGAGAGCCTGTGGTCTACAGGCAGAGGGGTGGGCTGTGCAGAGGAGAACTGAAGGCTGAACCTCAGAAGGACCTGGCGCACCAAGTGTGACTGAGTCAGGGTGATGGTGCGCGCAGCTCTGTCCCTGGAGATCTGCAAGCCAAGGTAACGGCGCAGTTCTCCAAGGTCAGTGCAGGTGCATCTCTTCAGCAGCTCTGCCTTCACGGAGGCCAGCGCGTCCCTGTCTGCTGTGGCAAAGACCAGGTCGTCGACGTAAACGAGGATGTAGAACGGAGTCTGGCCAGCACGAACGAAGAGTGAAGGGTCTGCAGAAGACGGAAAGAACTGCAGGTCAGCAAGCGTAGCACGCAGAGTGTCGTGCCACTCACGGGGAGTCTGGCGCAGGCCGTAGACGGGGCGCCGCAGGAGCCACTGGGTCCCAGGAGGGAAGGTGCCAGTAAAGCCCGGAGGGCGGCGCAGGTAGACCTGCTCGTGTAGGCTGCCCTGAAGGAAGGCAGTGGAGAAGTCGAGGGAGTGAAGCTCGTAGTCACGCTGAGCAGCTAGGTGTAACAGAACCCGAAGAGTAGTCATCTTCGGGGTCGGAGCGAAAGTCTGGAAGAAGTCCACCCCCTCGCGCTGACTGAAGCCTCTAGCCACATAGCGCGCCTTGAAGACAGGCGGCTCTCCAGGAGGGCGCTTCACCTTGAAGAGCCAGCGGCCATCGACTACGTTCACCCCAGGTGGGGGAACTGCGTCGACGAAGGTGCCGGTGGATCTCCAAGATGCCATCTCCTGCTCCATGGCAGCTATCCACTGCGAGGCACAGGGTCCCGAAGTCGCCTCAGCGTAAGTGCGAGGGGTCGGGATGTCGAAAGCGTCTGGGTCACCCTCAGGGACTAGCAGCATGGAACAGAGATGGGGAGCAGCCTCGGAGAGGAAAGCAAGCTCGAACTGGCGGTCCTCCAGGACGTCATTGCCAAGGGCAGGAGCACCCCCGACAGACGGAGGACAGGCAGGGTCAGAGACCATAGCGGTGGCGTAGTCAAGGCGGCGGGTAGAGGCGAAGTCAGCGACAGCTTCGATAAGAGCGTCAAGGCACGAGACTGGAACAGACGGGTCGGTAACGAGAGAGGCAAGGACCCGAGGAACGAGAGGACGAGCGGCACGAAGGTAGTCGGACAGCGGGGGGGGCGCAACAACAAGGGAGGACGGAGGAGGCGACGGTAGAAGGGGAGGACGAGACGCGTGTGAACGAAGCAACATAGGGTGGGAGCGCAGGACAGGCGAGGCAGGACGAGCACGGGAGGGACGGTGAGACCAGACGTGCGATGGAGGAGTCGGGTCAGGAGACAGGGGAGGGGACACAGGAGGGGAACGAGGGGGGAGACGGGCCGGGGACGAGTCCGGCGGAGGGAAAACAGGGCCGTAGACAGGAAGAGGAGGAGACGGTCGGGGAGGAACCGACGCAGGGTCGGGGGACGGAAGGCCGAGCAGGCGAAGGGCGGACACCGGCGGGGACTGCTGCTGCGGCGGCACAACGGCGACACCTGGACCGCAAGCTGCTCCTCGGCTACCACCGGCACTCTCCACACCAGCACCCCCAGAGGGACCACCCCCAGGGCGACCGGGACGAGCACCCCCAGAGTCAGCGAACGGGGGCGGCGACTGCGGCGGCGGCGGTGGCGTCGGCGACGGCGACGGCTGCAGTGGCGGCAGGGACGGCGGAGGAGGGGACTGGGGAGGGGACACCTGGGGAGGGGCGGCCGGCGAGGACTGCACCGGAGGGCCACCAGAGTCAGAAGACTCCTCAACCGGGTCCACGGACGGAAGGGGGGTGACATGGGAGACACCAGAGGGGGCGGGACGGGGAGGAGGAGGAGGAGGGGCAGGGACTACCGGGGAAGGGGTGACCAGGAACAGGGGGGGGGTAACCGGGGGACCACGGTGGGGGAAGCGGCGGTAGTAGGAGACGGACTCGTCAAAGGTGACGTCACGAGAGTGAAAGAAGCGGTGAGACGGCGGGTGGTAAAAGTGCCAGTCGGACGCGTCAAGGGGAAAACCGAGGAAGACGCAGGGAAGGGTGCGGGCAGTGAGCTTGTCCGTGCCAGAGGCACGGACGTGAGCAAGGCAGCCCCAGACGTGGAACGCAGACGCGTCACCAGGAGACCCAGTCCACAGACGGGTCGGCGAAACCTGCGGCTGCTGAGGGTGCGGCCACAGGTTAAGCTGGTGAGAAGCGTAGCGCACAGCGAACGGCCACAGAAAATGGGGTGCACCGGCATGGACCATGGAGGTGCGAGCGACCTCCATGACCAAGCCGATGCGTCACTCAGCGACCCCATTCTGCTGTGGGGAGTCCGGTAGGGTGAACGTCTGGGTGATGCCCTCCGCACGACAAAAGCGACCAAGGACACCTGAGGCAAACTCGCCACCACGGTCTGAGTGAAGACGCAAGACAGGGAGACAGCGGTGGACACGCGCAGAGACAAGCCAGGGGATGAGGGCGCCAGGCACGTCGGCCTTGCGCTCCAGGGGAAAGACTGTGGTGTAACGAGTGAAGTCGTCGACAAGCACAAGGAAGTAGCGCTCGCGACGCGGCCCAGGGACGGGGGCGGGGCCCCAGACGTCCAGGTGCAGGGTCTGCAGCGGCTCGGCGGTAGGGGGGAACGAGGAGGAGTGAGGGGCACGGCGAAGCCGACCCTCGACACAAGGCGTGCAAGGTGGAGCTGGGGAGGAGGGAAACGCGGGGAGTGAACCTGGGAGACCAAGGACAAGACCGTGCTGGGACATGTGACGCAGACGCGGGAGCGCAGGGTGACCTAGGCGGTGGTGCCACAGGAGGGTCGGGTGAGTGAGGGAGCGACAGGAGCAGGCAGCAGCAACCTGGGTAGACACAGCCACCTGAGGGGGCGCTCCAGCCGGGGGGGGCACGGTGTCCAGAGTGAACAGGCCGGACATCGGGTCCCGGGGGAACGTGGACAGGGGGGCACCAGTGACGGCCTCGGTACAGACAGCATACCGCTCGTGACCAGGGAACGTAGTGGTGACGCCAAGGTCCTGGAGGCAGCCGACACCAACTAGGTTCCTGGAGAACGAGGGGATATGCAGACCTGTAAGAGAGCCCGAAGGAACCGCCGGACAGGGAAGGGTGGTGGAACTGCGGGCGACTACCGGGCCGCCGGAGGGGTCAGCAAGAGAAACGGCAGCAGGAACAGGAAGCGGCGTCAGGGTGGTGGAGTCGCGGAAGAAACACCGAGAGGCGCCAGAGTCCAAGGTGAAGGAAAGCGAAGCCGAGGGGTCTGGCGACGGAACGACGGCAGAAGCACCAAGACTACACAAAGCAGGGGATCCTACGCCTGACGCAGCAGGGGAGGCTAAGCTAGGCACACCTACACTAGGCAACAGTGAGTAATAAGTCGGAAGCACACTAGAGTCATCAGCATACATCACATGCAGAGCAGAAACAATGGCATCCATGTCCATATCAAAGATCTGAATCTGACGACTAAGCAAACTGTGCCAGTCCGGGAGGTCTGGCGACGGGCCGAAACGCTGACGAAAGAGGTCGTCCAGGCGACGAAAGCAGCGGGGAGTGGAGTGACCGATCTTACCGCAAACGAAACCGCGGCGAGGACCGGTCTGGATCTGGTACTGACAACGCCCGCCGGCAGAGCCACCACGCGGCACACCACCACGCGCCCGTCCACCGCCAGCGCCGGGCCACCCTGGCGAGAGAACACTCGTCTGCCGCGTCTGCGACGGCTGCTGCGGCTTCTACGAAGGCTGCGACTGCGGCGGCTGCTGCGGCTGCTGCAACTGCAGGGGCGGCGACTCAGCTGGACTGGGCAGGGTCCCCTCGTCCGCTCCAGCACCAGGCGACCCGACCCCACCACTACCCCCGCCCGCACCCCCGCCGCCCCCTCCGCCGCGCCCAGCCTTGGGGCGGCGGCCCTTCCCAGAACGGGCCTGCGCTGCAGCAGCAGTCTCAGCCACTGCGGCAGAGCCGTCGGAGAAGGTACACTGAGCGGGGGCACAACCCTGAAAGATAGGGACCGGCACGACACCGCTCGCCTGGGCGATGGAGCGGTGACGGGTCTCTATCACAGTCAGGGTGTCGACAAAGTCAGTGAGGGTGAGGTCTGCGGGGTGAACACTAAGGAAGCGGTCGCGGGCGACTGCAAGGCGGTCAGGGAGGCGGGTGGCAAGCAGGTAGAGGGTAGAGGTAATGGGCGGCTGGTGGGCTCTAAGCTGTGCGTCAGTGCATGCGGCGCGCCAGGTCTCCTCTATCGAGCGCAGGTGGGCAGCGAGGTCAGAGACAGTGGGGAACGAAGCAAGGTCAGGAAAGAGCAGCGGGAGGATCAGGCGACCCACCGAGGCAGCCGGAGGGGTGGAATAGCGCTTGATGACAGCATCTAAGTATGCCTGAGCAGTAGTGAGGGACCTAAAGCGAGGACGCTCGGACGGGGGGAGGGCGTTGCTAATGGCAAGCTGGGCGACAGCATCGCGAGAAAGCCAGACAGAGCGCGCACGGGCAGTGGCAGCAGTAGACTCACGCTCAGTGGGTGTGGGGTCAGCGGGCAGAATAGCAGGAGGGTCTGGGCAGGGGAGCGTACCGTCAAGGTGTGCGGAAAGCGGTTCACCATCCTGCCGCTGGCCAGTGAGTTGGCGGCGGAGGTCGGCAAGCCACGCCTCGAACTCTAGGGGCTGACCTTCAGCGTCGAAGCGAAGCTCCGCCGCCATCAGGACATTCCAGTGCTGTGCAGGGCGGTGCAGCTAGGTGGGGTGCGGTGCAGTGCGATACAGTGCGGTGCAGTGCGGTGCAGTGCGGTACTGTGCGGTACAATGCGGTGCAGTGCGGTGCAGTGCGGTGCAGTGCGGTACAGTGCAGTACAGTGCGGTGCAGTGCGGTGCAGTGCGGTGCAGTGCGGTGCAGTGCGGTGGAGTGCGGTACAGTGCGGTGCAGGGCGGTGCAGTGCGGTGCAGGGCGGCACGGAGCAGGGCGGGGGGGGGGGACCGTACCAGTGAGGAGGACGGGGCCGGGGCTGGTCCGACGGGGCCGGGCGGGCGCGACGGGGCCGGGCTGATGCGACAGGGCCGGGACGGGGCGACGGGGCCGAGCGGGCGCGACGGGGCCGGGCTGGGGCGACGGGGCCGGGCGAGTGCGGCAGGGCCGGGCCGGTGCGACGGGGCCGGGCGAGCGGGACGGCGGCCGGGCTGGTGCGACGGGGCCGGGCGGCTGTGACGGGGCCGGGCAGGGTGCGACGGGGCCGGGCGGGTGCGACGGGGCCGGGCGGCTGCGACGGGGCCGGGCGAGCGCGACAGGCCGGGCAGGGTGCGACGGCGCCGGGCGGGCGCGACGGGGTCGGGCGGGCGCGACGGCGCCGGGCGGGCACGACGGGGCCGGGCGGCGGCGACGGGTACGACGCGGCCGAGGAGGGGCACTACGGGGCCCAGGAGGGGCACGACGGGGGGCCCAGGAGAGGCGCTACGAAGCCCAGGAGGGGCGCGACGAGGCCCAGGAGGGGCGCTACGGGGCCTCGGAGGGGCGCGACGGGGCCTGGGAGGGGCGCGACGGGGCCCAGGAGGGGCGCTACAGGGCCCAAGGAGGGCGCGACGGGGCCCAGGAGGGGCGCTACGGAGCCTAGGAGGGGCGCGAAAGAGCCCAGGAGGGGCGCTACGAGGCCTGGGAGGAGCGCGACGGGGCCCAGGAGGGGCGCTAGGGGGCCTGGGAGGAGCGCGACGGGGCCTGGGAGGGGCGCGACGGGGCCTGGGAGGGCGGTACAGGGCCCAGGAGGGGCGCTACGAAGCCCAGGAGAGGCGCGACGAGGCCCAGGAGGGGCGCTACGGGGCCCAGGAGGGGCGCGACGGGGCGCTACGGGGCCTGGGAGGAGCGCGACTAGGCCCAGGAGGGGCGCTACGGGGACCAGGAGGGGCGCGACGGGGCGCTACGGGACCTGGGAGGAGCGCGACGGGGCCCAGGAGGGGCGCTAGTGGGCGTGGGAGGAGCGCGACGGGGCCTGGGAGGGGCGCGACGGGGCCTGGCAGGGGCGCTACGAAGCCCAGGAGGGGCGCTACGGGGCCTGGGAGGAGCGCGATGGGGCCCAGGAGGGGCGCTAGGGGGCCTGGGAGGAGCGCGACGGGGCCTGGGAGGAGCGCGACGGGGCCCAGGAGGGGCGCTAGGGGGCATGAGCGGAAGCGGTAGGTGGGGGGGGGGAAGATCCTACCTACGCGTGATACCATAACAGAATAATTTTATGATCGTAAAGTGAGAGTACACACAAATATATCTAAGTTTTGTATCCTCTAAGAGGTGACTCTATACAGTCTATACAAACATGACAAATACACATGTTTGACAACATGCTGTATTAGCCCAGAATCCTGGACAGAAGACTTATGGGTCTTATGATTTATCACATACCGTTTGGAAATAGTGACAAGGGTATTATCAACGGGAAAAAAATACCGTATTCCCCCCGATATACGTACCGCCGGCTAAAACGCACCATGGTGCGTATATCCAGAGGGGTGCCATATCGTGCGTGCCATCTATATGCACCTCCCCTCTGCCTAGGATCTAATCCCGACACGCACCCCCTCTTTTTCCGCGCAAGTATCTTGCGCTAACTGGGTTGACCACAAATTCGAGTTGAGATTCGGGTTGAGATTTCGTTTCATCACATAGAATCCATCCTCTCGCCACCTCCTCACTCGAATTGTGGTCAACATTGCTTTGCTGCCGTGCGATCGACAGGAACGGACGACCATTATCGACCCGTCTTGCCTGCTCCCTGACAAAGTGCAGGGATCCTGCTTGGTTGGCGAGTCGATCTAGTGTCGGGAGATTTTCGAGGGGTTGTTTGTGGTATTCGCGTTTGGGAGCACATCTACACGAGTTGAAATTGTTTGAGCTACATTTTCATGTTTATTTATTTATTTTCCTATAGTACCCTTTCAAACGCACTGTGTTATAAAAACAAAAGATCGAATAAACGCACCCCCCATTTTGAGACTATAATCTCTAAACGCACCTATCCAGGGGAATACGGTAGGTGGAAGTGGGTCTTATAAACGGAACCATTGTAATTTCACAGGAAAACACCAGGAGTAGTTACACAAGACTTTTGGCAAGCGTTTTCATAGGGAAGGCGTCCCAAAGGGGGCAGTTTTTTTGGCGGCAATAACGACGGCAGACACGAGTGAAGCAGCAAGGGAGGAACGAGGGTGTGGAGTGCGACCATCCCAGCCGTCTATCGAGCTGCGATTTCAGTATCATGGAGACATTCGAGGAACACCTGTCAGAAACAATTGTCACGAGCCACAAACACCTGTCACG
Source organism: Closterium sp. NIES-67 (assembly GCA_027943415.1). Taxonomy (NCBI): domain Eukaryota; kingdom Viridiplantae; phylum Streptophyta; class Zygnematophyceae; order Desmidiales; family Closteriaceae; genus Closterium; species Closterium sp. NIES-67. The sequence continues at coordinate 10,710 of BQMB01001871.1, forward strand.
AGTCGTGTCAGAAACACATGTTTCCAACCCAGCACATCGCCAACTGAACATTCGGCGCGATAAATCTTTGTTGAAATTTCTCCCAATACCGGTACATGAAACTGTCAACTTATACATACCAGTACATTTTGCATATAAAGTTATAGGCTAGAATAGGTGTATGTTCTTACAGAGTACAACCCAACCCCATATCTTGCTTGTTCTCACTTGTTTCTAGTCATTCTAGTATGCCAACATGGTATCATGAGTAGGTTAGGTCCACCCACCCGCTTCAGCCCCGCGCCCTAGCCTACAGCGCCTAGCCGGCCCCTATCGCGCCCACCCGGCCCCTCTCGTGCCGTAGCTAGCCCCTCGCGCCTAGCTGGCTCCTTCGCGCCTAGCCGGCCCCCTTCGTGCCTAGCTGGCCTCTCGCGCTGAGCTGGCTCCTCGTGCCCTAGCCAGCCCTCCCTCGCGCCGTCGCCAGCCCCTCGCACCGTCGCTGGCCCCTCGCGCCTAGCTGGCCCCTCACGCCTAGCTAGGCCCCTCGCCCCCCGGCCGACCCCCTCGCGCCCTAGCCGGCCCTTTACACCGTCGACGGCCCCTCGCGCCGTCGCCGCCCCCTCGCGCTGTCGCCGCCCCTTCGCGAACTCGTCGGCCCCTCACGCCCTAGCCGGCCCCTCGCGCCCTAGACGGCCCCTCACGACGTTGCTGGCCCCTCGCGCCCTAGCCGGCTCCTCGCGCTGTCGCCAGCCCCTCGCGCCCAGCCGGCCCCTCGCACCCTAGCCGGCCCTTCGCGCCCTAGCCGGCCCCTTGCGCCCAAACGGCTCCTCACACCCAGCTGGCCCCGTGCGCCCAGCCGGCCCCTTGCGCCCTAGCCGGCCCCTAGCGCCCTAGCCGGCCCCTCGCGCCCTAGCCGGCCCCTCGCGCCCAGCCGCCCCCCCTTCCCTCATGCCTAGCTGGCCCTTTGAGCTTAGCCTACCCCTTCTAGCGCCACCGCCGGTCCCTCTACCACCTAGCCGTCCCCTACCGCCTGTCCGGCCCCACGTGCGACTCGACCCCCTTACGCGCCTCCGGCTCCTCGCGCACCCGGTCCCTGTTCCGGCGAGTCATGCAGCCACATCGCTGTATCGCCATGCAACTGACTACCTGTGTCCCTGTGCCGCTATGCCGCTATGTCCCGGTACTGCTGCGGTTTCGCGATGGCGGATGCCATGCTACGTCTGGACACGGAGGGACACGCGATCAACTTCGCCGCCTGGCTTGTCGATCTTCGCCGGCACCTGACAGGTCAGCGCCAGGATGGGCACTCCCTGGCTATGCATGTTGATGGCTTGCTTCCCCATCCCTCCAAGCCTGATCCCCTCCCTGCTGACCCCACCACTGCTGAGAGTGAGGCCTTTGGTGCTGCGGCACTAGCTTGCGTTGTCTGGGATTCTCGCGATGCTGTAGCGCAACTTGCCATTAGTCATGCGCTTCCCCTTTCTGAGCGCCCGCATTTCACTGCTGTCGCAAACGCCAAAAACTTCTTAGATGCACTAGTTGCATGCTACTCCATGCCTGCCTCCGCCTCAGCTGGACGCTTGATCATCCCCATGCTCTTCCCCGATCTCTTTGCTTCCCCCACTGTCGCTGATCTCGCTACTCACCTCCGTGCACTAGATACTAGCTATCGCGCTGCTATCACTACTGCCCAGCTCACTGCCTTCCCCCCGCCGTTCTGCGCTACCATGTACCTTATTGCCATGCGCCTGCCTGACCGCCTAGCCACTGCCCCCGACCACTTCCTTAGCCAGCACCCAGGTGACCTCACCCTGACCGCTTTTGTCGCTGCCCTTTTTGAGATAGAGACTCGCCAGCGCATTATCGCTCATTCGAGCGGTGTTGCGGTAGTCCCTATCTTTCAGGGCTGTGCTCCCTCCCAGTGCACGTACACTGACGTCTCCGCTGCGGTCGCTACTGCTGATCCTGCCGCTGAGACCGCATCCGCGACCTTCTCGCAGAAGCAGCAATAGCGTCGAGGCCGTCGCGGCCTCAAGGCAGGGCGTGGTAGTGGTGGTGGCGACAGTGGTTCTGGCGAGGGGGGTGGGGTAGGCGTCCAGGACAGGGCAAACCCAAGGGAGGTCTCGGGTTCGGGTTCGGACTCGACTAGCCCCAAACCCATTTCCGGCCATTTCTGGCCTTACCTTCACGTGCAAACCCAAGGGAGGTCTTGATGGCATTTGCAAGCTTGTGTACTACGCCGGGGGTGATGGTTGTGATTGTTGGGTCTTTGACGTGTAGTGGTTCTGTCTATCAGAAATTGGAGAAGAGAATGATCACTAGTGAGAGAGTACAGAAAGATATACCTAAGAATTGTACCCTCTAAGAGGTGACCCTATACAGTCTATACAAACATAACGATTACACATGTTTGACACACCCCCTAGACTGCATAGGGGAATGTCCTAAACAAGCAGCTCAGGGCGGCACTACTAGTCCAACCTTTGAGACAAGGGTCTGAGAGACCAGTCAGAAGGAGTACAGACAAGGCAAGAACAAGAGCAGGGCGGCACTACTAGTCCAGCCACTGGAAGAGGACACAATTCCAGTCCGAGTATACGTATAAAGGACAGTACAAAGTCAAGGTCCTAGCAAGTGAGAGGCTACAGGAACTAGACCAAGCTGTACACAGTGCCGCTGATGATCTTTAGGCGCAAGTGCCTTCGTAAAGATATCAGCTGTGTTGGCACCTGAGGCCAAGTGTACTACGCGAGCCTGACGTTGCTGCTGTAGCTCACGCAGGAGGAAGTACCGCAGCTGAATGTGCTTTGCTCTGCCCTCGAGTTGAGGCTCCTGACACAGGAGGATCATGGCCCTGTTGTCAGCGAACAGGACCGGGGCAGAGCTAGGCCGCTCACCTAAGTCAGTGAGCAAGAAGGTCAGCCAGCGGAGCTCCTGTGCCGCCATGGCACCAGCGTAGATCTCAGCCTCACAGCAGGACTGAGCAACAGACGAGGAGCGGGTAGCTCTCCACGAGACGGCACCTGAGCCAAGGCTGAAGCAGTAGCCCTGGGTAGACCTGAGTGTCTCAGCGTCGTCTGCCCACGAAGCGTCTGTGTGTCCAGTAAGGACCACTGGCCTGCGTCCTCCTAGCACTAACCCCATGCCCGATGTACTAGCAAGATAACGCAGAACCCTCTTAGCGGCAGACCAGTGCTGCGGTCGGTGTCTGCCTGTGGCCACAAAGCGAGCCAGGATGCTGAGAGGGTATGCGAGATCTGGGCGAGTGCAAGTCATCAGGTACATGAGGCAACCCACCAGCTCTGCGTAGGGGCCGCTGGGCTCTACCATTTCCTCAGACACTGGAGCGGAGAGTCTGTGGTCTACAGGCAGAGGGGTGGGCTGTGCAGAGGAGAACTGAAGGCTGAACCTCTGAAGGACCTGGCGCACCAAGTGTGACTGAGTCAGGGTGATGGTGCGTGCAGCTCTGTCCCTGGAGATCTGCAAGCCAAGGTAACGGCGCAGTTCTCCAAGGTCAGTGCACGTGTGTCTCTTCAGCAGCTCTGCCTTCACGAAGGCTAGTGCATCCCTGTCTGCTGTGGCAAAGACCAGGTCGTCGACGTAAACAAGGATGTAGAACGGAGTCTGGCCAGCACGAACGAAGAGTGAAGGGTCTGCGGAAGACGGAAAGAACTGCAGGTCAGCAAGCGTAGCACGGAGAGTGTCGTGCCACTCACGGGGAGCCTGGCGCAGGCCGTAGACAGGGCGCCGCAGGAGCCACTGGGTCCCAGGAGGGAAGGTGCCAGGAAAGCCCTGAGGACGACGCAAGTAGACCTGCTCGTGTAGGCTGCCCTGAAGGAAGGTAGTGGAGAAGTCGAGGGAGTGGAGCTCGTAGTCACGCTGAGCAGCTAGGTGTAACAGAACCCGAAGAGTAGTCATCTTCGGGGTCGGAGCGAAGGTCTGGAAGAAGTCCACCCCCTCACGCTGACTGAAGCCTCTAGCCACATAGCGCGCCTTGAAGACAAGCGGCTCTCCAGGAGGGCGCTTCACCTTGAAGAGCCAGCGGCCATCGACTACGTTCACCCCAGGTGGGGGAACTGCGTCGACGAAGGTGCCGGTGGATCTCCAAGATGCCATCTCCTGCTCCATGGCAGCTATCCACTGCGAGGCCCAGGGTCCCGAAGTCGCCTCAGCGTAAGTGCGAGGGGTCGGGATGTCGAAAGCGTCTGGGTCACCCTCAGGGACTAGCAGCATGGAACAGAGATGGGGAGCAGCCTCGGAGAGGAAAGCAAGCTCGAACTGGCGGTCCTCCAGGACGTCACTGCCAAGGGCAGGAGCACCCCCGACAGACGGAGGACAGGCAGGGTCAGAGACCAGAGCGGTGGCGTTGTCAAGGCGGCGGGTAGAGGCGAAGTCAGCGACAGCAGCGACAAGAGCGTCAAGGCACGAGGCCGGAACAGACGGGTCGGTAACGAGAGAGGCAAGGACCCGAGGAACAAGGGGACGAGCGGCACGAAGGTAGTCAGACAGCGGGGGGGGTGCAACAACAAGGGAGGACGGAGGAGGCGACGGGAGAAGGGGAGGACGAGACGCGTGGGAACGAAGCAACATAGGGTGGGAGCGCAAAACAGGCGAGGCAGGACGAGCACGGGAGGGACGGTGAGACCAGACGTGCGACGGAGGAGTCGGGTCAGGAGACAGAGGAGGGGACACAGGAGGGGAACGAGGGGGGAAACGGGCAGGGGACGAGTCCGGCGGAGGGAAGACAGGGCCGTAGACAGGAAGAGGAGGAGACGGTCGGGGAGGAACCGACGCAGGGTCGGGGGACGGAAGGCCGAGCAGGCGAAGGGCTGACACCGGCGGGGACTGCTGCTGCGGCGGCACAACGGCGACACCTGGACCGCAAGCTGCGCCTCGGCTACCACCGGCACTCTCCACACCAGCACCCCCAGAGGGACCACCCCCAGGGCTACCGGGACGAGCACCCCCAGAGTCAGCGAACGGGTGCTGCGACGGCGGCGGCGACGGCGGTGGAGGGGGGGACTGGGGAGAGGACGCCAGGGGAGGGGCGGCCGGCGAGGACTGAACCGGAGGGCCACCAGAGTCAGAAGACTCCTCAACCGGGTCCACCGACGGAAGCGGGGTGACGTGGGACACACCAGAGGGGGCGGGACGGGGAGGAGGAGGAGGAGGGGCAGGGACTACCGGGGAAGGAGTGACCAGGAACAGGGGGGGGGTAACCGGGGCACCACGGTGGGGGAAGTGACGGTAGAAGGAGACAGACTCGTCAAAGGTGACGTCACGAGAGTGAAAGAAGCGGTGAGACGGCGGGTGGTAAAAGTGCCAGTCGGACGCGTCAAGGGGAAAACCGAGGAAGACGCAGGGAAGGGTGCGGGCAGTGAGCTTGTCCGTGCCGGAGGCACGGACGTGAGCAAGGCAGCCCCAGACGTGGAACGCAGACGCGCCACCAGGAGACCCAGTCCAAAGACAGGTCGGCAAAACCTGCGGCTGCTGAGGGTGCGGCCACAAGTTAAGCTGGTGAGAAGCGTAGCGCACAGCGAACGGCCACAGAAAATGGGGTGCACCGGCATGGATCATGGAGGTGCGAGCCACCTCCATGACCAAACCGATGCGTCGCTCAGCGACCCCATTCTGCTGTGGGGAGTCCGGTAGGGTGAACGTCTGGGTGATGCCCTCCGCACGACAAAAGCGACCAAGGACACCTGAGGCAAACTCGCCACCACGGTCGGAGTGAAGACGCAAGACAGGGAGACCGCGGTGGACACGCGCAGAGACAAGCCAGGGGATGAGAGCGCCAGGCACGTCGGCCTTGCGCTCCAGGGGAAAGACTGTGGTGTAACGAGTGAAGTCGTCGACAAGCACAAGGAAGCAGCGCTCTCGACGCGGCCCAGGGACGGGGGCGGGGCCCCAGACGTCCAGGTGCAGGGTCTGCAGCGGCGCGGCGGTAGGGGGAAACGAGGAGGAGTGAGGGGCACGGCGAAGCCGACCCTCGACACAAGGCGTGCAAGGTGGGGCTGGGGAGGAGGGAAACGCGGGGAGCGAACCTGGGAGACCAAGGACGAGACGGTGCTGGGACATGTGACGCAGACGCGGGAGTGCAGGGTGACCTAGGCGGTGGTGCCAAAGGAGGGTCGGGTGAGTGAGGGACCGACAGGAGCAAGCAGCAGCAACCTGGGTGAGCGCTCCAGCCGGGGGGGTCACGGTGTCCAGAGTGAACAGGCCGGACACCGGGTCCCGGGGGAACGTGGACAGGGGGGCACCAGTGGCGGCCTCGGTACAGACAGCATACCGCTCGTGACCAGGGAACGAAGTGGTGACGCCAAGGTCCTGGAGGCAGCCGACACCAACTAGGTTCCTGGAGAACGAGGGGATATGCAGACCTGTGAGAGTGCCTGAAGGAACCGCCGGACAGGGAAGGGTGGTGGAACTGCGGGCGACTACCGGACCGTCGGAGGGGTCAGCAAGAGAAACGGCAGCTGGGACAGGAAGCGGCGTCAGGGTGGTGGAGTCGCGGAAGAAACACCGAGAAGCGCCAGAGTCCAAGGTGAAGGAAAGCGAAGCAGAGGCGTCTGGCGACGGAACGACGGCGGAAGCACCAAGACTACACAAAGCAGGGGATCCTACGCCTGACGCAGCAGGGGAGGCTAAGCTAGGCACACCTACACTAGGCAACAGTGAGTAATAAGTCGGAAGCACACTAGAGTCATCAGCATACATCACATGCAGAGCAGAAACAATGGCATCCATGTCCATATCAAAAATCTGAATCTTACGACTAAGCAAACTGTGCCAGTCCGGGAGGTCTGGCGACGGGCCGAAGCGCTGACGAAAGAGGTCGTCCAGGCGACCAAAACAGCGGGGAGTGGAGTGACCGATCTTACCGCAAACGAAGCCGCGGCGAGGACCGGTCTGGATCTGGTACTGACAGCGCCCGCCGCCAGAGCTACCACTCGACACACCACCACGCGCCCGGCCACCGCTAGCGCCGGGCCACCCGGGCGGGAGGACATTCGTCTGCCGCGTCTGCGACGGCTGCGGCGGCTGCTGCGACGGCTGCGACTGCGGCGACTGCTGCGGTTGCTGCAACTGCAGGGGCGGCGGCTCAGCTGGACTGGGCAGGGTCCCCTCGTCCGCTCCAGCACCAGACGACCCGACCCCACCACTACCCCCTCCCGCACCACCGTCGCCGCCTCCGCCGCGCCCAACCTTGGGGCGGCGGCCCTTCCCGGAACGAAACTGCGCTGCAGCAGCAGTCTCAGCCACTGCGACAGAGCCGTCAGAGAAGGTACACTGGGCGGGGGCACAACCCTGAAAGATAGGGACAGGCACGACACCGCTCGCCTGGGCGATGGAGCGGTGACGGGTCTCTATCACAGTCAGGGTGTCTACAAAGTCAGTGAGGGTGAGGTCTGCGGGGTGAATGCTAAGGAAGCGGTCGCGGGCGACAGCAAGGCGGCCAGGGAGGCGGGTGGCAAGCAGGTAGAGGGTAGAGGTAATGGGCGGCTGGTGGGCTCTAAGCTGTGCATCAGTGCAGGCTGCGCGCTAGGTCTCATCTATCGAGCGCAGGTGGGCAGCGAGGTCAGAGACAGTAGGGAAAGATGCAAGGTCAGGAAAGAGCATCGGGAGGATCAGGCGACCCACCGAGGCAGCCGGAGGGGTGGAATAGCGCTGGATGACAGCATCTAAGTATGCCTGAGCAGTAGTGACAGACCTAAAGCGAGGGCGCTCGGACGGGGGAAGGGCGTTGCTAATGGCAAGCTGGGCGACAGCATTGCGAGAAAGCCAGACAGTGTGCGCACGGGCAGTGGCAGCAGTGGACTCGCGCTCAGTGGGTGTGGAGTCAGCGGGCAGAATAGCAGGGGGGTCTGGGCCGGGGAACCGTACCAGTGAGGAGGACCGGGGCCGGGGCAGGGACGAGAGCAGGGGCCAGGCCGGTGCAACGGGGCCGGGCGGGTGCGACGGGGCCGGGCGGGCGCGACGGGGCCAGGCTGGTGCGACGGGGCCGGGCTGGTGCGACGGGGCCGGGCGGGTGCGACGGGGCCGGGCGGGCGCGACGGGGCCGGGCTGGTGCGACGGGGCCGGGCGGGTGCGTCGGGGCCGGGCTGGTGCGACGGGGCCGGGCCGGTGCGACGGGGCCTGGCGAGCAGGACGGTGGCCCAGGAGGGGCGCACCGGGGCTGGGCGTGCGCGACAGGGCCGGACGGGTGCGACGGGGCTGGGCGGCTGCGACGGGGCCGGGCAGGGGGCGACGGGGCCGGGCGGGTGCGACGGGGCCGGGCGGGTGCGACGGGGCCGGGCGGGCGTGACGGGGCCGGGCTGGTGCGACGGGGCCGGGCGGGGGCGACGGGGCCTGAGGGCGTGATGGGGCCCAGGAGGGGCTCGACGCGGCCCAGGAGGGGCGCTACGGGGCCCAGGAGGTGCACGACGAGGCCCAGGAGGGGCGCTACGGGGCCTAGGAGGGGTGCGACGGGGCCGAGGAGGGGCGCTACGGAGCCTAGGAGGGGCGCGACGGGGCCTGGGAGGGGCGCGACGGGGCCCAGGAGGGGCGCTACAGGGCCCAGGAAGGGCGCGACGGGGCCCAGGAGGGGCGCTACGGGGCCCAGGAGGGGCGCGACGGGGCCCAGGAGGGGCGCTACGGAGCCCAGGAGGGGCGCGACGGGGCCCAGGAGGGGCGCTACGGAGCCCAGGAGGGGCGCGACGGGGCCTGGGAGGGGCGCGACGGGGCCCAGGAGGGGCGCTACAGGGCCCAGGAAGGGCGCGACGAGGCCCAGAAGGGGCGCTACGGGGCCCAGGAGGGGCGCGACGGGGCCCAGGAGGGGCGCTACGGAGCCCAGGAGGGGCGCTACGGAGCCCAGGAGGGGCGCTACTGGGCCTGGGAGGGGCGTGACGGGGCCCAGGAGGGGCGCTACGGGGCCCAGGGGGGGGCGCGACGAGGCCTGGGAGGGGCGCGACGGGGCCCAGGAGGGGCGCTACGGGGCGCAGGAAGGGGCGCGACGGGGCTAGGGGGGTCGCGACGGGGCTAGGGGCGCGACGGGGCTAGGGGGGTGGCGAGCGGAAGCGGTAGGTGGTGGGGGGATCCTACCTACGCGTGATACCATATCAGAAATTGGAGAAGAGAATTATCACTAGTGAGAGAGTACAGAAAGATATACCTAAGAATTGTACCCTCTAAGAGGTGACCCTGTACAGTCTATACAAACATAACGATTACACATGTTTGACACTGTCAGCACACCTTGCTGCTTGCCTTGCCTGTCATTGATCTGTTGAAGCAATGATGTTATCAGTGGAATTCTGTCACGTTCTTTCCTATACCACCATAAGACCGCCTTAGGAATCTTAGCAATTGACTTGAAAATTCGCCATAACCAATGGTGCATACACGTACAAGTGCATAACCAGATACGTCTATCCATAGAGACTGCCTCTGGCATGCCATTCCGCGAACACTTCCTCCTCTCATAGCTACTCTTTCTTCCCGTACTCCATCCTTAGTCTTCCACCAAACGCCTTATCGCCATCCCTGAACGTCCCCACCATCCGGTCCCACCAAGTGAAATACAGGGACCGGTTATAACGAGGATCCAGGTGGTGAAGAAAGTGCGTGGTGGGCCGCTGAGCCCCAGGAGTGAGCAAGATTCCGAAGGAGAGCGGCACAAAGACCCAGGGGGGGAGATGGTAGGCACAGTGGCCCATGGTGTTGACCATGCCCACTGGTATCAGCGCGAGGGCTAGCTCCAAGGGGCGCCAGGATGGAAGGGAGTGCAAGAGGAGCACGAAGAGCATGTAGAATGCGGACCAGTCCAGGAGAAACTCGAAGGGGTCTGTAACGAGGACAGCAGGAAAGGGGAAAGGGAGGGGAGGTAGAGGGGGGAGAAAGCAGGCATGGATACGAACTGTCGGTTCTGTTCCCACAGCTCCTTGCGCCAAGGGTGGACTGTCTACAGCAAGGGAGCTGTATGCTTCAGTGCTTGGGAAAAAAGTACCGTAGTTATTCAGTGAGAACAGCATACTACCAGCATGGGAGGTGGAGAACAAAGCGAGGACGGTGATCGTGCGGTGGTGCTTGGCGTGCAGCGCGCGATACAACGCCTTGCTCTCGTGCATCAGGCTCAAAGTACACTGCATACCAGCATTAGAGGTGGAGAACACGCCCAGGTCAGTGGTGGTGCGGTGGTGCATGGCGTGCAGCGCGCGGTACAGCGCCTTATCCGCGTGCATGAGCGAGTGAGTCCAGAAGAACCACGTGTCATGCGCCGCCATCACGCCCCACGCCAGCGCCCACGTGGGCAGCACGCGCGGGGGGAACACTAGCTCCGCGCGCGCAACGATCCCCACGCGGTGGAACCCCACAAGGAGGAAGAGCGGGAGGTGCGAGACGAACACCGCGAGGAAGTTCTGGAGGGTGAAGTGGGTGAGGCGGAAGGGCACCCCGGGGATGATCCGGCGCACGCCGAGGGAGGGGAAGCTCTCTAGGAGCCGGAGGAGGTGGTAGAGGAAGGTTTCGGCAACGAACTGCGCGAGAGACGCAGCTAGCGCGCCGAGGATGGCGATGCAGCAGCAAATCAGGAGCTCCGATAGTAGCGCTCCGTTTGAAGCACCAACGGCTTCTGCTGCCATCACGGCGCTTGTAGTACTACTACCAGTAGTAGTAGCGCTCGTCAGAGTGGTATCACCCATGCCTCCAACTGTGCTTCTCACTGCCAGAGGCAGGAACCTTTCGAGTAGCCATCCTACTGTGGTTCTCCCCCCCGGTTCTGGATTTCCTGCGGCAAGGGTGGTGAGGCTTTCCGTGAGGAAGGGGGCATTCGCCTGACCTCGACCGCTGCTACTGGCGGCAGAAATTTCTTGAGCGCTTGAATGATGATATTGCGACTGCCATGGCGCCGCTGCGCCAAGAGAGGTCCAGGACCTGAAGAGGGCTGCCGGGATCCCCGAAACAGCCATGCCGCCACTGCAGGACAGATGGACTAGAAGGACTAAACCGTACTTCGCACTAGTACTACGTAGATCCAGTACTCCCAAGGTGTGTGAGAAGGGGTAGTCGGACTAGTCGGCGGCTACGACCAGGTGTGTAGGCACGGGTCGGGGTTGCGGCGTTTGATACTCAACTGGTGCTGGTAGCAGAACTGCTGAAGAGGGGCTACACTCAGCGACAACCTCTCTCGATCATTATACCCAAAAGAACAGAAGGCGGGAGCGGCACCGGCGAGCGCCACAAGATGCTACTACTGAACACTGTCACGGTGAAGCTCTGGCACGCTCGGAGCGAGCAGCTCGATGACATGGCATACGTTGCCGTGCTGGCTTCCTGTGCTGACTCTCGCCAGGTTGCAGAGATCATAGTGGACGTGTCTGAACGAACCACGACTGCCGCGCGCGGCGGCATTCGATTGTTGACACGCGTTCGGTGGCCCGCTCGCCGGGGGTGACTGCCAGCAATTACTCGCGATTGGCTGTCCTAGGGGCGAGCGAAGCGTTCGCTCGCTTCGAGACTCTATTTACCGGTGGAAACGCGACGCGCCGAGTGTAAAGCAGGGTGGACCAACCACTAGCAACTGTACTAGGTAAGCTAGATTGTGCACAGATGAATAGCCAACCACGAGTTTCGCATCAGGCGCGCTCGAGTATTATAGTCGCGACATCTTGTGGCATGCACACAGCAGTAAGGACTTGCAGAAATGGAACTAGGCGCGTCGGACCTCCACGCCAGGGGCAAAACGACCTCCACACCTCGACCCTACGGACATATACTCAGCAGTAAGGACTTGCAGAAATGGAACTAGGCGCATTGAAAGGCGATGGAGGCGAGTGGTTCTTAACTTGCGTGTGACGCGTGGCGGATGTTGAGCACATGAGCAAGCTGGCCAGAATATTCTGTCACTACTGAGTGCTCCAACCCAATATCCGTGAGCTGACTTCGTGAGTAAGCATGTGTATGTTCATCCCATAAAAGACACCTACCGATGAGCAAACTCCATTAAGAAGGGAACAACCACTAAATATGACATGGAAACACAAGCTAAAAAGAATGAAGCTAGACTAAGCCAATAAGAAACAACCTGCTAGGCGAACTCAAGCCAACAAGAAACAAAAGCTATTGGGCTCACTCAAGAAGCAAGCTGCTAGGCTAACTCGAGCCAACAAGAAACACAAGCTAGGCAACAAGATTTGGGATACAAAAACGCATGTCCCTTAGTGGTCACCCATCCTTCACACGAGCGCAAGCAGTGCAATCAGCGAAAGAACCAGGGCCATGTAGTTTCCACTGAGTGCAAACGAGCCTGCAGCTGCACCATCCCACAATACATGTCCAGAAGATGTTAGAGATGCAGCTGAAACTCCACTCATGTTGTTGACATAACATGGCGCTGTCACAATGCAGTGGGATGCGTTCCATGGAAGGAACATGCCACACTGCGACAACAGGATATCATGCACGCTGTCATCGATATGTGGCTGCCTGTTGCAGACATACTGGAAAAAAACACACTAGGTTTAGGTGGCACTACATAGCAGGTAAGCATACCTTTGCCATACGGTGAGACCGGATCATTGCTGGTGAGGGAGCCCATGTTGGCAGGGAAAACCACTTCAGATACCGAAAGCATGGACATGCCAGAGGATGAAGTCGTCACACCAACAATCGAATTGCTCGTGCCCAGCGTATAAGCACCCTTCACCCTCGACACTACTTTAGGCCCTCCGGCTTCACTCTCACTGCCACTAACAGAGGAACTCCCAGAGGCAGTGGGGCCTAGGTCAGTCCCACTGATGTCATGATCCAAGCCGTCACCAACAGCTTTGCCGTTGCCGTAGAGGAACAGCGGCTGGTTGACCAGCGTGTTCAGGCTGAACTTGCCGATCTTGTACTGCACGGAATGGAAACGGAGTTGATTCAAGGGGGGGCCACGGACAATGGGACGAATGGGCGAGACGATGAAGTTTTAGAAGGAAGAATCGACTGACAACAGGGGGGGCGGAAGACTCACTTTGCCGGCTGACAGTTCCGAGAGAGCGAGGTAGTCGCGGAGCGCCAGGAACTTGGCGAGGCGCGACATGGCGTTCTTGCCGTTGTTGGACATGGAGTTCAGCGACGACACCGACCCCTTCTGATTCACAATCGTGTCGAGCGCCTCGAGAATCGGGTCCGACGCCGTTGTAGCAGTCGGGTTTTTGGCCTTGTACCCCGCAAGTGCACTCGTCCAGCCTTCGTTTAAGGGAAGTACAAGCGCGCCTCCAGAAATGTCTTTCACCTTGTCGTATCCCGCCGCGAACTCCACCATTCCCGCGGATATGTCCGGGATGACGTCCATAAAGGTCTGGTTGCGGATCATAGTCAGCACATAGGAGAGGTCGACCGCGTGCGCGGCGCGCGGGAGAGTCGCCGCCCAGAGCGACGCGGAGAGAGTCACGGCGAAGGTGAGGACGAACGCCGACGAGGGGGACTGACGGCAGGCCATGATGGGTACTACTGCGAGTAGTTCGGGAGTTCTTTCCCGGCGGGCACAGGTGGGAAGAGGCTCGACGATGGTGGTGCGGGTGCTTGCTGATCGGGAAGTTGCAACACTACTACTGCAGCTCTCTCAGTTGGATGTCCCTAAATAGTGAACTGCGATGAGGGCGAGAGGGAGGCGGGAAAGTGCGTCGGGTATCCGTGCAGCAGAACACGGATCGGCTATGTCTGCGCAATGGTTGGAGTTCGGTGGTGCGCCACCGACGACGCTGTCGAAGGACGTGGGGCGAGGTGAGGAGGCTCGAGGCGCCCTGAGAGCGTCCTTTCCCGTGCCGCACGTTTCTCGCATCCGCGTGCGACTCAAACGGATAAGGACTGGGCAGTCCCATGAAAAGTGGCAATTGGGCAGGGGTACCCGATTGGGAGGGGTTCTGATTTTGAACTGGGTGTCGACTGGACGCCCGGGTGTAACGGTGGAGCGTGGGTTCGAGTAGTTGTGACTCTACAACGCGGCTCCCTCAGGCGGATGTCCCTAAATAGTGTCGTGTGAAGTGGGTTGCGAAGTCTTTCCTCAGTGGGGAAAGCAATCGTGCAGAAGATGAGGGTCGAAATTGGCAGGCGAAGCTGAGGGGTCATCTATGTGTAAACGCGTCCTTTCCTCTGTTTGTTTGTAGCGTTCAGTTTCGTCTGTGGCGCTCGGCTACGTCTGCGCTTGTTTGGACTACAAAACAAGATAGGGTGGCCTACGCAGCTTCGCTAAGTCAATGAAGGGCGCGTCGTTGGAGTTCGGCGGTGCGCCTTGACGTCGTGACGACGCTGCTGAAGGACGTGTGGCGAGGCGAGGGGACTCGAGGCGCCTTGAGAGCGTTCGGTGCCGCCCGTTTCTCGCCGCTGTAGTCATGCGCATAATGTGCTGGCCTAACAGTCCGCATCGCGTGGGACTCAAATGGATAAGGATTGCGCTGTTGCCCGTAAATACAGGCAGCTCGGCAGGGGTACCCGATTGGAGGGGTTTTGAGCATGGCGTCGACTGGACACACGCTGTAAAAATCGTCTGAGTGTGTGCGGTCCGAGGGGTTCGAGAGCCACGGTTGGCCATGGTTGTAGCGGACAGCCAAGACCAATGACATCCCAAATCTGTAGTGTCGCGGATTTCGGGTGTCCTCTCTCCTCTCCTCTCCACCCCTCACCACCAGCTGGGCAAAGAAGGTTTCGTCGACGAGGATGCCAAGAGAGCTGACGAAAGGGTTGGCGAAAGTTGACCGGAATCTCCCAGTTTGGCTGGTTACCTCTTTGTAGTATTTGTTGTTATGAATGGAACTTCCGAGTAACGCCGAGGGCAATGGCTAAACTGTGAAAGAGTGAATGACAAAAAAATGAAAGACAATACAATATATAGGAAACCTAGGGCGATCCTGGACGTAAGATTGGAAGGATCGAAGGGCCTCGATGTGTCTAAGCGAGGTCCGGAAAGGCCCAGGAGGCTCGAACTGAAAGGTCTGGAACCCTATCGATGGTTCTGGACTGTTCGAGTCGTACGCCCTGTAGGAAGCCTCAGTAAGGAATTACTCATTCTTTACATTTGTTATGAGTATTTAAAGCGGGCGCACTGAATAACTTCAACCTTCAAAGCTTTTTTAAACTTGAAGAGGGCTGGCAAAAATAGCGAAGGCGCAGCACTCGGTAAAGACCCAGGCACGCCCCAAGCGAAGAATAGGCCTCTCGCGAGCTGTCGCGAGCTGGAAAACTGGGTCGCCAAGTCTGGCACTGTCGCAAGCGTGGGCCCCTGACAACAAGGGCCCGAAATTGGTTTTACGCCACTCTTAGGAATCAGGGTGAAAAAAAAAACACATAAAAATAAACAAAACAAAAAACCAAAATAACAAAAACAAAAAACAAAACCCTGTCAGCCATGGTATTTTTTTTTACCCAGCCTGATTTGCAAGGATAAAAGAAAAACCCCTCGCAGCTTTACTACCCTTCCCTGTCCAGCGTTCCCCTCGAGTTCCCTTACAGGCCTGCACATCCCCTCGTTCTCCCGGAACTTAGTCGGTGTCGCCAGTCTTAAGGACCTCGGCGTCACCACTATGTTCTTGGGTCACCAGCGGTACACCGTCTGTACCGAGGCCGCCTCAGGTTCCCCCCTTGCGACGTTCCCCCGGGACAAGGTGTCTGGCCTCTTTACGCTGGACACTGCTTCCCCCCCAGTGGACACATCCTCCACGGGTCCTGCGTCTACCCAGGTCGCCGTTGCGTGCTCGTGTCGGTTGCTCACTCACCCATCGCTTCTTTGGCACCACCGCCTAGGTCACCCTGCGCTCCCACGTCTGCGTCACATGTCCCAACACGGTTTCGTCCTAGATCTTCCTGCGTCGCTTCCTGCCCTCCCTCCCTCGCATGCGCCGCCGTGCACGCCCTACGTCGAGGGCTGGCTCTGCCGTGCTTCTCACTGCTCCTCGCTTCGTCCTTCCATCGGACCCCTCCAGACCCTGCACCTGGACGTCTGGGGCCTAGCCCCCGTCCTTGGACCGCGGTGTGAGCGCTACTTTCTCGTGCTCGTCGATGACTTCATGCGCTACACCACGGTGTTTCCTCTGGAGCGGAAGGCCGACGTGCCTGGCGTTCTTATCCCGTGGGTCGTAGCTGCGTGCCTCCACCGCGGTCTCCCTGTGCTGTGTCTCCACTCCGAACGTGGTGGCGAGTTCGCCGCTGGCCGGCTTGGACAGCTCTGTCGTGCGGAGGGCATCACCCGGTCGTACACCCTACCGGACTCCCCGCAGCAGAATGGGGTCGCTGAGCGACGCATCGGCTTGGTCATGGAGGTGGCTCGTACCTCCATGATTCATGCCGGTGCAACCCATTTTCTGTGGCCATTCGCCGTTCGCTACGCCGCTCACCAGCTTAACCTCTGGCCACGCTCTAAGCGGCCGCAGGTTTCGCCGACCCTTCTTTGGACCGGGTTCCCTGGTGACGCGTTCACGTTCCACGTCTGGGGCTGCCTCGCTCACGTTCGTGCCTCTAGCATGGACAAGCTCACTGCCCGCACTGTGCCCTGTGTCTTCCTCGGTTTCCCCCTGGACTCCTCTGACTGGCACTTTTACCACCCGCCGTCTCACCGCTTCTTTCATTCCCGTGACGCTACTTTTGACGAGTCTGTCTCCTTTTACCACCGCGTTCCCTACCAAGGTTTCCCGGTTTCCCCTCCTCTGTTTCTCGTCCCCACTCCCCCGGTAGCCCCTGCTCACCTTCCTCTCCGTCCTACTCCGTCTGGTGTGAATCACGTCACTCCCCTCCTATGGGTTGTCCCGGTCGAGGAGTCGGCTGACTCCTGTGGCCCTGTGGCACAGTTCTTGCTGCCTGTCTCTCCCCCGGTGTCTCCTCCTCCGCCGTCGCAGTCGCCGCCGCCATAGCCGCCGCCGCCGCAGCAGCCACTGCCACCGCCGCAGCCACCGCCGCCGTCGCAGCAGCAGCAGCCATTCGTGGCCTCTAGGGGTGCTGGCGTTGAGGAGGGTGCTAGTCCTGAGGTTTCTGTCATGGCTTGTCCCGGCGGGCTCGGGGGTGGCACCGGTGCAGGAGAGAGTTCTTGCTCTGGGGGTGCTCGTTCTAGGGGTGCTGGCGTGGAGTGTTCCGGAGGTAGCCGCGGTGTAGCTGGCAGTCCCGGTGTCGGCGTCGAGCAGCAGCAGCAGCAGTCGCCGCCAGTGTCTGCCCTTCGCCTCCTCGGATTTCCCTCCCTTGATAGCTTGCCTGCGCCTCCCTCGCCACCTCCTCCCCTTCCTGTCCACGGTCCTGTGTTTCCTCCGCCAGACTCGTCCCCAGTTCGTTTCCCACCTCGTTCCCATCCAGTTACACCTCCTCTGTCTCCTGAATCGACGCCTCCGTCTCATGTCTGGTCTCAACGTCCCTCTCGTTCTCGTCCTGTCTCCCGTGTTCAGCGTTCTCAGCCTATGTTGCTTCATTCCCACGTCTCTCCTCCTCCCCTCCTGCCTTCGCCCCCTCCATCGTCGCTCGCTGTCGCGCCTCCCCCTTTGTCTGACTACCTTCTTGCTGCTCGTCCTCTTGTTCCTCAGGTCCTTGCATCCTTCATTATCGACCCGTCTGTTCCTCTCTCGAGTCTTGACGCTCTTGTCGCTGCTGTCGCTGACTTCGCCTCTACCCGCCGCCTTGACTATGCCACCGCTTTGGTCTCTCACAATGCCCGTCCTCCGTCTGTCGGAGGTGCTCCTGCCCTGGGCAGTGACGTCCTAGAGGACAGGCAGTACAAGCTTGCTTTCCTGTCCGAGGCTGCTCCCCATCTCTCCTCCATGCTCCTAGTCCCTGAGGGTGACCCTGACGCCTTTGACATCCCGACCCCTCGCACTTACGCTGAGGCGACCTCGGGACCCTGGGCCTCTCAGTGGATAGCTGCCATGGAGTAGGAGATGGCATCTTGGAGATCCACCGGCACCTACGTCCACGCAGTCTCCCCAGAGTGAAGTGCCCCCCTGGAGAGCCGCCTGTCTTCAAGGCGCGCTACGTGGCTAGAGGCTTCGGTCAGCGTGAGGGGGTGACTACTTTCAGACCTTCGCCCCGACCCCAAAGATGACTACTCTTTGGGCGCTGCTACACGTAGCAGCAGAGCGTGACTACGGGCTTCGCTCCCTAGACTTCTCCACTGCTTTTCTTCAGGGCAGCCCACACGAGCAAATCTACCTACGCCGCCGGCAGGGCTTCATCGGTACCTTCCCGCCTGGGACCAGATGGCTCCTCCGACGCCCAGTCTACGGCCTACGACAGGCGCCCCGCGAGTGGCACGGCACGCTGCGTGCTACCCTAGCTGACCTGCAGTTCTTTCCATCCTCTGCAGACCCTTCGCTCTTCGTTCGTGTTGGCCGGACTCCCTTTTACATCCTTGTCTGCGTAGATGACCTGGTCTTCACTACAACAGCCAGAGACGCGCTGGCCTCCGTGAAGGCCGAGCAGCTGAGGAGACACACCTGCACAGACCTAGGAGAGCTGTGCCACTACCTTGGCCTGTAGCTCTCCAGGGACTGAACAGCGCGCACCATCACTCTCACACAGTCACACTTGGTGCGCTAGGTCATTCAGAGGTTCGGTCTTCATTTCTCCTCCGCACAGCCCACACCTCCAGCAGTAGACCACAGAATCTCGGCTCCAGTTCCTGAGGAGTCAGTAGAGCCAAGTGGTCCTTACGCAAAGCTGGTAGGTTGCCTCATGTACCTGATAACTTGCACTCGTCCAGATCTCGCATAGCCTCTCTGCATCCTGGCTCACTTTGTGGCCACAGGCAGACACCAACCACAGCACTAGTTGGCCGCTAAGAGGGTTTTGCGTTATCTAGCGATTACATCGGGCATGGGGCTAGTGCAAGGAGGACGCAAGCCGGTGGTCCTTACTAGGCACACTGACGCTTCTTGGGCAGACGACGCTGAGACCCTCAGGTCCTCCAAGGGCTACTGCTTTTGCCTTGGTTGGGGTGCCATCTCAAGGAGGTCCACTCGCTCCTTGTCTGTTGCCCAGTCTAGCTGAAAGGCTGAGATCTACGCCGGTGCCATGGCAGCACAGGAGCTCCACTGGCTTACGTTCTTGCTCACCAACTTTGGTGAGTGGCCTAGCTCTGCCCCGGTCCTGTACGCTAAGAACAGGGCCATGATCCTCCAGTGTCAGGTGCTTCGACTTGAGGGCAGAGCGAAGCACATCGAGCTGCGGTGCTTCCTCCTGCGTGAGCTACAGCAGCGCCGTTAGGCCCGCGTAGTACACTTCGCCTCCGGTGCCAATGCAGCTGATATCTTTACTAGGGTGCTTGCGCCTAAAGATCATCAGCGGCAATGCTTGCAGCTTGGTCTAGTTCCTGTAGACTCTCACTTGCTAGGACCTTGATTGTGTACTCCTCTTTATATGTGTTTTTCAGACTGGCCTTGTGGCTCCTCTTCAAGTGGCCGGACTAGTTGTGCCGCCCTAGCTTGCTCCTATCTTGTTTGTACTCTTGCCGACTGGTCTTCAGACCCTTGTCTCAGAGGTTGGACTAAAAGTGCCACCCTGAGCTGTGTGCTTCTTGCTCAGCACTACCCTTTATCTAGCCTAGGGGGTGTGTCAACTGATACATACATTCTGCATGTTGAAGTTATAGGCTAGAATTGGTGTATGTTCTTAGAGAGTACAACCCAACCCTATATCTTGCTTGTTCTCTCTTGTCTCTAATCATCCTCGTATGCTAACAGAAACAACATTAGAAATTACAATACCTATGATTCAAAAGAAAAAATCCGAATTGGCATAAAAAACGATATATACGTTCATGGGATGGGGGAATATAAACTATTTGAATAAACGACCCCCCACCCCCCCCCCCCCCCCCCCTCCTCCCCCCCCCCCAATTTCAAACCAGTCCCCTAAACACCCATAGGGGCGCTTATCTGAGGGAATATGCTAAACAAGAAGAAAATACAACGGGGGGGGTGGGGGGGGGGGAGGGGGGGTCTTATCTCATACCCCCCATGGGGTGTCTTGTAAACGGGAAGCCCAAATACAAGATAGACACCTCGTATAAGACCCTGGATCTTCTATTACTAGGGGGTCTTCTATCCGGGCTATTACGGTGTGTTATATGTAGCAATAATAGGCTAGATGGATAAGTGCTCTTAGAGAGTACAACACCAAACCCTACATCTCCCCTGTATCGCGTGGTTGAGTTCACTTCGCTATTCTAACATGGTATCACGCTAGGTAGGTCCCACCCACCCATGCTTCCGTCCTAGCCTACCCTAGCCTAGCTCGTCGCCTAGCCTAGCTTGTCGCCTAGCCTAGCTCGCCACGAGCCAGGCCCCAGCTCAACGCGCGTCAGGCCCTAGCTCGCCGTGCGCCAGGCCCTAGCTCGCCGCGCCAGCCCCTGCTTGCCGCCGCGCTGGCCCCTCCTCAACACTGTGCCGACCCCTCCTCGACCCCGCGCCGGCCCCTCCTCAACGTCGCGCCAACCCCTTCTCGACGCCGCGCCCGCCCCTGTTCGCCGTCGCGCCGGCCCCTGCTCGCCGTTGCGCCGGCCCCTGCTCGCCGTTGCGCCGGCCCCAGCTCGACGCTGCGCCTGCCCCCTACTCGACTCCACACCGGCCCCCCATCGACACCGCGTTGGCCCCTGCTTAACGCCGCGCCAGGCCTCTGATTGCCGCCGGCCCCTGCTCGTCGCCGAGTTGCGAGTCGTTGCGCCAGTCAGAAACTCAGCCACTAACCTCTGAGTTAATAGGGCTTGTTAATAGTGGGTCAGTGCGCCCATAGCCCCCCAGGCTCTGCACCTGTGGCCCTTCCCCAAGGATCTTCTCAAGGGTAACCCCAAGTGAGTCACTCGACACCCCCCCTCGCTAGGATAGGTGGAAGACGCGAGCACCTCTCCAGCGCTAGCACTGGGAATTGAACTCAAGTCACCAACGCTCTGATAGCATGCCAGATATTCAGCCACTAACCATTGAGTTAAAAGAGCTTGTTAATAGCGGGTCAGTGCGCCCATAGCCTTCCAGGCTCTGCACATGTGGCCCTGCCTTGAGGATCTTCTCAAGGGTAACCCCAGCGGGTCACTCGACAGTGCCCCCCCCCCAAGTCCTTCTTCCGCTACCGCGCTCCACCGCACTCCACTGCACCCTGCCACCCTCCACCGCACTCCACCGCTCTCCACCACACCCACTTGCTCCCGGCTCCTCCTCCTCCTGTGTCCTTCCACTGCCGCAGCTGTGCTTTCGTGCAGCCGCTGCTAGTGCAACGCGGCCGTCTCTGCTGACACGCGCGTGCGATGGCGGACTCCATCCTCCGCCTGGACGCAGAGGGTTGCGCTGTGGATTTCGAGGCGTGGCTCACCGACCTGCGCCGCCAGCTGAAGGGTCAGCACCTAGACGGCCAGTCTCTAGCCGTCCACATCGTCGGTAAGCTGCCCTGCCCTCCCGCGCCTGCTGCCCTCGCTGCCGATGCCACACCTGCTGCACGTGAGGCTTTCGCAGCTGCTGAGAACGCTCGCTATGTTTGGGAGTCGCGTGACGCCACTGCGCAGCTAGCTATTAGTCACGATATCCCGCTGTCCGAGCATCCCTGCTTTTAGGCCAGAGACAATGCGAAGGAGTAGCTAGACGATGTTATCGCTCGCTATTTCACTACCTCCTCTAGTTTTGCTGGCTGTCTCCTCCTGCCCTTACTCTTCCTTGACCTAACTTCCTTTCCCACTGTCGCTGATCTGGCCAACCACGTGCGCGCTCGAGAGACTAGCTACCGCACTGCTAGCACTGAGGCTCACCTCACTATACTCCCACCTCCCCTAGGCGCCACCCTTTATTTCCTAGCCATTGCCCGTGACACCTTCCTTAGTCTCCACCTTGCTGACCTTACCCTTGATGACTTAGTTGCCTCCCTGACGGTGATAGTGAGCCGCCAGCGCACTATCACTCGGTCTAGCGGTGCTGCGGCTGTCCCTATCTTCCAGGGTTGTGCTCCCTCCCAATGCACTTACTCCGACGTTTCCACCGCTGCCGTTGAGACAGCCACTATCGCTGAGACCGCTGCGGCGGCCTCAGCATATCCACTTCAGGGAAGAGGGTTTTGTCGCCCAAAGGGGAAGCGTGGGAGAGGTAAGGGTGATGGGGGTGGTGGTGGTAATGGTGGTGGGGGTGGTAGGGGTGGTGGGAGCGCTGGGGTTGTGGACGAGGGGATGGGGGTTGACGCCCCAGCGGTGCAGCAGTGTCAGCAGCAGTAGCAATTGACCCAGCAATAGCAGCAGCGCTCACAGCAGCAGCAGTGGTGGTGGCCGCGGAGGCGGCCCCGACAGCTGGGTGTCGGGTGGTGGCTCTAGTCAGGTGAGTAGTCTGTATCAGATTCAGTATGGTCCCCTCCGTGGCACCGTCTGTGACCGCACCGGTCACATCGCCGCCCGCTGCTACCACCGCCTCGAGACCTCTTCCGTCTCCGCTTTGAGCCCACGTTGGCCCTCCCGGACTGGCCCGCCCTGGTGCATCGTCATGTGCCGGTCTTTGAGCTGGATATGGATCAGATAGGATCTGCTATGTATTCGATGTTTGCTGATGACTCTAGTATTAGTAGACCCTATTATCATGCTCTCTTGTGTAGCCTTGGTTCCACACGTGCGCCCCCGCTGGCCGATGCGACTGCCGCGCTCTCCTTTACGATGGATTCTGGTGCATCTGCCTGCTTCTTTTGTGACCACACTATGGTCACACCACTTCCTGCACCGGCAGCAGTCTCCCTTGTAGACCCCTCTTCAGGTCCGGTAGTCGCACGCAGATCCACCATACTTCCTTGTCTGGCAATTCCCTCTGCCTCTCTTACATGTTTGCATATCCCCTCGTTTTTCAAGAACCTGGTTGGTGTAGGCCGACTTCGGGACCTCGGGGTCACCACCACGTTTCCTCGACACGAGCGGTATGCAATCTGTATAGAGGCCGCCACTGGTGCTCCCCTCACCACGTTTCCCCAGGACCGTGTGTCTGGCACGCTGCACACCGCGTCCCCCAGGTGGTTGCGTCCCCCTAAATGGCTGCGTCTATGCAGGTCGCTGCGGCTTGCTCGTGTCGATCGCTCACTCACCCGTCGCTACTATTGCACCATCGTCTACGTCACCCCGCTCTCCTGCATCTCCATTACATGTCACAGCAAGGTCTTGTCTTAGATGTCCTTGATGCATGCCGTGCGTCGAGAGGCGGCAGCGCGCTGCTCCTCACTCCTCGTTTCCCCTCACCACTCCGCCACTTCAGGTTCTGCACATGGACCTCTAGGGCCCAGCCCCGGTCTCTAGGCCGCGCAGCGAGCACTACTTCCTGGTTCTCCTGGATGACTACTCGCACTACACCATGGTGTTTCCCCTAGAGCGGAAGACCGGCATGCTTGACGTTCTTATCCCGTGGCTTGTAACTACCCGAGTCCACCGCGCCCAGACTGTGCTCCGTCTACACTCCGACCAAGGAGGTGAGTTCGCCTCCGGTCGGCTTGGCCAGTTTTGTCGTGCGGAGGGCATCACCCAGTTGTACACACTTCCGGACTCCCCGCAGCATAATGGGATCGCTGAGCGTCACATCGTTTTGGTCATGGAGGTGGCTCATACCTCCATGATCCATGCCGGTGGCCCCCATTTTCTGTGGCCGTTCGCAGTCCCCTACGCCGCACACCAGCTTAACCTATGGCCCCGTGACCGCGCCCGCAGGTTTCACCGACCCTCCTCTGGACAGGGTCCCCTGGTGATGCGTCTGCGTTTCACGTTTGGGGCTGCGTAGCTCATGTCCGCGACTCTCTTGCAGATACGGTCACCGCCCGCACTGTCCCTTCCTTGGTTTCCCCCTTAACACTCCTTGCTGACACTTTTACCACCCACCATTTCACTGTTTCCTCCACTCGCGTGACGACACCTTTGACGAGTCTGTCTCCTTCTATGCCCGCTTCCCCCACCGAGGTCTCCCAGTTACCCCGCCCCTGTTCCTTGTCACCACTCCCCCGGTAGCGCTCGCTCCCCTCCCTCCGCGTCCTGCCCCGCCTGGTGTGTCTCGCGTCACTCCCCTTCCCTTGGTCGACCCGGTGGAGGAGTCTGCTGACTATGGGGGACCTGGGGTATTGGGTGCGCCGTTTGTTTTTGCCGTGCATGTACCCCCAGCCCCAGTGCCTTTGCCGCCGCCGCAGCAGTCGCTGTCGCCGCCGCCGCAGCAGCAGCAGGGACCGGTTGGCTCTAGGGGTGTTGGCGCTGAGGGTTCTGGTTCCGAGGGGGGTGCTAGTTCTGGGGGTGCTGGTCCTTGGGGTGCTGATCCTAGAGGTGCTGTCTTGGAGAGTACCGGCGGTAGCCGCGGTGGAGCTAAAGGACTTGGTGTGGCACGGAGCTGCAGCGACAGCAGCACCTGCTGCAGCAGCAGTAGCAGCCGGAGTCCGCCCTTCGCTTCCTCGGTCTTCCCATTGCCTACCCTGACCAACCCCCGTGTCTTCCCTTGTGCCGCCTCCTCCTCTTGTATATTGCCCCATTTTCCCTCCGCCGGACTCGTCTCCGACTCGTTTCCCCCCTCGTTCTCCTCCTTTGTCTCCTGACCCGATGCCTCCCTCCCACTTCTGGTCTCATTGTCCCTCTCTGTGAGAGTATGACCCCGTTCCATTCCTTTCTCCTTTCCATTTCATTCCTCTTTTTTATCTCGATTCATTTGGTCTTTATCTCATTCCCTTTGGATTCCTATTTCTTCCTTTCCATAAACCTTTGGTTTATCCTGTTATTATCATTATATCACCGACCGGGCTCGGGATGTACTGGTACGCTATATCTAGCGTAATCCTGCCGTAATCCCTTAAAGCCAATAGCCTCGCATGGCTATACGCAGGGTGATTCTATTTTCTAGAAGGGTCTATTCCCTTGGGATAAGATAAACCTAGTTACCTGATGTACTTTGGAAGTATGAAAGCGGATTGTATCAATCGATAATGCAACCTTTCCTCGACACATTCGATCATGTGACCCTTGGAAATCAGGGCTTTTCTCACACGGTCGCGCTCAGCTAAGCAGCAGCAGCGGGAAAACCTGCCTCGAAAAACCGCCAGGGGCGACCAGTTCGACGCCGATTCTGGTAAGCACTAGCTCCACGTTTTTTCGAATTACCCCCTCTGCGCGTGTTTTGAACAGGATGGCGAACTTCGACAACGCCGAAATTACCCAGCAGCTCTTCGCAAGCATCGCCGCCCTACAGGAGGAGATGCGAGCCGACCGCGAAGCTTGGCGACAAGAGTTCGAGCGAGTAACTCGACTCGCTAGCGCGCAATACGAAACGACAACGGCGACGACGCAGTAGTCGCAACAGTTTCTTGAGGCTCCGAAACCGCGCCCACCTGAGCCGTTCGATCCGAGCGATCAAAATTCCGACGTCCGCAGATGGATCGCCGGCATGGAGATCTACTTCGCAGCCATCTGATGGAGCTCGCCAGTCTGGGACGGTCAACTT
Source organism: Closterium sp. NIES-67 (assembly GCA_027943415.1). NCBI lineage: Eukaryota > Viridiplantae > Streptophyta > Zygnematophyceae > Desmidiales > Closteriaceae > Closterium > Closterium sp. NIES-67. Next base: position 36,098 of record BQMB01001871.1, read on the forward strand.
GTACGACTCGCCGCGACACTGATGCGAGGACCGGCACTCGAGTGGATCGGCGGTAACAGCACCTTCATCCACGGCGAAGCCACGTGGCAGCAGTTCTGCACCGACCTGCTGAAACATTTCGAGCCGATAAATTCGGGTTTCCTTGCCCGGGAAAAAAATCATCGACACCGACAGTTCGGGAGTGTAGCGCAGTACACGCAGCAGATGGAGAAGTTTTATAACCGTATTCCCAACCTGACCAAAGGGGAAAAGGTACAGTCGTACCTTGCCGGGCTGAAGACCGAAGTCAAACGACAAGTGGCAGCGACAAACTACGCGAGCTACAGTGATGTCGTATCTGCCGCGGAACGCTTCGACATGGTCAACGCTGGGACACGACGGACGCACGTCGGCAGTACGCGACAGGGCGACCGCTCGGCCCACACCACGTTCGCTGACCCGATGGAAGTCGACAGGTTTGAAGGGCGGCCACGTCCGAAAAACACCAACTACACGTGTGATTTTGCGGGGTGCCGGGTCATCAAATCTTCGACTGCAACAAAATGAAAGCCGCACGCGCTGAGTATCGGGCACGCAACAGTGGCGGAAATCCTTTGGCCAATCAGATTCCAAAAAATGGGGCTCGCCAGTGATTGCGGATCTAGGTGGCGAAAAAGGAAAGATCCAAAAGCGGCCGCGGACTTCCGGAAAAATCAACTTCGACGCAACTGATTCGACGCGAAGAAGAGAAAATGATGGGGAAAAATCTCCACCCCACGACCAGTCTTTGCCAGAGGAAATCGCCTAGGAAAAATCCAACTCCGCGAAAAAGGACTCTGCCAAGGCGGGGAAACTCCTGGAAGACCCAAGAAATTGTAAGGATCGTTAAAGTTATCTTATAAAGATGCTTTAATGAAAACTTGTAATTCGCGAGGGGCTAGAGCCTTGGAGAAAATTCGGGAGTGACTCCAGAAGAAGCAAAAAATTGTGGAGATCATACCGGTACCGGAACTTGGGGACCACATTAAGGAGTGTGGAAAGAAGCCGACCTTTCCACGGAGTCAACGTCCTCTCTCGACACCAGCCCACTGCGACTACCTGTTCCCCAGGGAAGACGTCGGTGGAGCTGAAGCAGCTCAAGAGGAAGTTGGGGGTCTACAAGAAGCTGCAAAAACCCTGAACTCCTTCTTCGAATGCATCCAACTCGGCAACTTCAACAACGGGACCAAACTCGCCATGTCATCCGCCTACCATCCGCAGATAGATGGACAGATCGAGCGCCTCAACCAAATTGTGGAGCAACTCCTCCGCGCAGCCTGCAAGGACGACATCTCCAAACGGGACTTGCATATGCCCGTCCTGGAGTTTGCCTACAACAATGCTACTCACGCCGCCACTGGAGTGACGTCGTTCTTCCCCTGTTACGGACGCCACCCACTCACACCTCAACAGCCAAACATACCAGCCACAGTCCAACCCGCTCATGATTTCATCACGACCATGCACAAACTTTGGGATCGGACCCACAAGCGCCTTCTTGACATTCAGCAGCAATAGAAGCGCCAGGCCGATCGCCACCGCACGGACCACACCATCACCATGGGAGACCGAGTACTACTCGACACGCGCAATCTTGACATCAGCCATCTCCCATCCAAACTGCGACCTCGCTTCTGCGGGCCTTTCCTTGTTGAAGCACAGATCACTCCTGTTACCTTCCGCTTACGCCTACCAGCTACCTGGAAGATTCACAACGCCTTCCATGTCCAACTCTTGAAGCCCTGCCGAGATCCCAACACGGTCTTCTATGTACGCCAACCGCCGCCGCCGCCGCCTGTCCTCGAGCATGATGAACCCGAGTACGAAGTCGAGTCCGTGCTTGCTCACCGCCGTCGATGGAATGGCACCGTGGAGCTTCTCATCCATTGGAAGGGTTATGATCCTTCAGAGGATAGCTGGGTCTCTGAATCCGAGATGGATCACGCTCGTCGTCCTCTTCGCGACTACCTTGTCAAGCAGGGTGTTATGTCTACCACCTAGCTTTGAGGGGGGGGAAGTGTGAGAGTACGACCCCGTTCCATTCCTTTCTCCTTTCCATTTCATTCCTTTTTTATCTCATTCCCTTTGGATTCCTATTTCTTCTTTTCCATAAACCTTTGGTTTATCCTGTTATTATCATTATATCACCGACCAAGCTCGAGATGTACTAGTACGCTATATCTAGCGTAATCCTGCCGTAATCCCTTAAACCCAATAGCCCCGCGTGGCTATACGCAGGGTGATTCTATTTTCTAGAAGGGTCTATTCCCTTGGGATAAGATAAACCTGGCTACCTGATGTACTTCGGAAGTAAAAAAGCGCCTTGTATCAATCGATAATGCAACCTTTCCTCGACACATTCGATCCTGTGACACTCTCGTGCTCGCCCCGCCTCTCCCGTTCCGAGTGTCCACCCTATGTTTCTCCGTTCTAACGTGTCTCGTGCACCTCCCACCCCTCTTTTCCCGTCGCCTCCTTAGTCGTCCCTCGATGCCTCCACTCCGCCTCTCTCTGATCTCCTCCGTGTTGCTCGCCCTCTTGTTCCTCGTGTCCTAGCCTCTCTCGTTGCCGACCCTTCCGTTCCTGTCTCCAGTCTCTCGACTCTTGTTGCTGCCATCGCTGACTTTGCCTCTGCCCGCCGCCTTGACTACGCCACTGCTCTGGTCTCCGACCCTGCCCATCCTCCGTCTGTCGTGGGTGCACCTGCCCTTGGCAGTCACGTTCTAGAGGCCGCTCCTCATCTCTGCTCCATGCTGCTAACCCCTGAGGGTGACCCAGACGCTCTTGAAATCCTGACCCCTCGCACCTACGCTGAGGCGATTACGGGACCCTGGGCCTCTCAATTGATAGTTGCCATGGACGCAGAGATGGCATTTTGGAGATCCACCGGCACGTACGTCGACACAACCTAGGACAAACGTAGTCGATGGCCAGTGGCTCTTCAATGTGAAGCGCTCGCTTGGAGAGCCGTCTGTGTTCAATGCGTGCTACGATGCTAGAGGCTTCAGTCAGTGCGAGGGTATGGACTTCCTTCAGACCTTCGCCCCTAACCCGAAGATGACCACTCTTCGGGCACTGCTTCACGTAGCAGCACAACGTGACTATGAGCTCCACTCTCTTGACTTCTCGACTGCGTTCCTCGAGGGTTGCCTGCACGAGCAGATCTACATGCGTCGTCCGCTAGGCTTCACTGGCTCTTTCCCTCCTGGGACCAGGGCCCAAAGTTTCGGGGTGAAATGCCCTGATTATCCTGATTTTCAAGGTAGTTTTTTAGTTAGGCTGATTTATCAGGGTTTGCGATTTTATAACCCTAGTCCAAATATTTTAGTTAGGCTTGATGAAGCAGGGCAGCAAGGCAACTACCCTTAAAGCCTTGTCTGGCTAGCCAAAATCAGCGCCAGATGCGTGATGCAAGCTGGGTGAGGGTGCTATCTGGCCCTTAGCCAAAATCAACGCTCGATGTGTGTTGGGGCTGTGTGAGAGGGCTAACAGGCCCTTTGCCAAAATAAACGCTCGATGTGGGCTAGGGCCGTGTGAGGGGAGGTGCTGATTGGCCTTGGCCAGATTTGCTCCCAATCTTACTGGAGGAGGTGTAAGGAAACCGATTGAACTTTCAAACGTTTCTGCCGATGTGTCCTGGAGGATGTGAGAGAGCGTTCATTGGCCCTTCACCAAATTTGTCATCCACTAAATTTCCTTAGGGTGTGTGTCTTACAGTTCTGCCTTTGGAAATTCCGGAACTGGCTCCAGAATTGACGAAGATTTCTCCCGGGGAGGAGCTTGCGAAGCCTTATCGAAATGAGCTGTGAACCATATGACCAGTCCCAGTTGCGGAACTTGCAGGGTTCCGACACTACACGACACACGCCCTTACCTGCCCTTGCCCACCCCTCCAATTTCGCCCCCCACGCGCAACTCGCTCGAGTCGCATTTTCGTCAATCGTGTCGCACTAAACATTTCGTCAAGCCAGCAATATAAGACAATCGCTATTGCAGTCAATGGCTTTAAAGGGCAATAAAAAACAGGGTGGTTTTAAATATACCCTGTGTAAACAAAGATGCAAAATGTTTACCCTGATAAATCAGACTACCAGATTTAGGTACCCTGTGTGAAAGGGCGGCCCAAAACCAATTTTGGGCCCTGCCTGGGACGGAATGGTTCCTCCGGTGCCTGGTTTACGGTTTGCGGCAGTTGCCCGATGAGTGGCACAATATGCTGCGTGCTACTCTAGCGGACCTCCAGTTCTTTGCATCCTCTGCTGCCCCGTCTCTCATCGTTCGCTCTGGCCTGACTCCGTTCTACATCCTAGTATATAGTCTCCCACCAAAATCTGCGTCGTGGTGGCAATTTTTCCGCCAGCACATAATGCGATGCAGCTAAGGGATAGGGCGACGAGTGTTTGACAGCATGTGCTGTCGCCAGCATAGAGCATTACTGCGCGACGTGGTTGGACACCAAGAAATCACAGGTACAGCAACCAATGGAGAACTGGCAACTTACAGTGGCCTTGCATTTTGCTGGCACACTGACGTCACCGACGTGTGTGCACAGCATCTTGCCTGCCAGCGCTGCGTTTACGAGTGGATTCCTGAACCTTGCCCACCAAGGTCACCGTGCCGCACCCCGATCCATTCCCACAAGCTACCCCCATCTTGTTCATCTTCATCTTCAGCTGCTGTGTTACTTGCCTATCTCCCCCAGGTTTTTCATTCCTCGTGTAGCCATTCCCTCTTCAATCAGTAGCTCCTCTAAAGTTGTGCCTCACCCCGTCATGGTAGAGCCAATCGACGGGGAACCGGCCGCTGGCGACGCAGATGACGGCCAGCGTGCGGACCTCACCACTGGCCTGGACCTGTTGCTGTCGACTTTATCTGGCCTTACGCGCATGCCTCTTAGAGGAACTGCACGTCTCGGCCAGGAGGAACCAGATGAAAATACCGTCGGCGATTCCGTATCTGCTGCCGTCGTAGAGCATGTCCTTGATCCTAAGCCTGGTCCCTCCACGCCTGCTCCCGCCGAGCATCCGTCGCCCACGGCTGGACCTGCTAAGCGCCCTGGGCGCTACCGTCAGGCTGTTCTCCCATTCGCATGGCCCAAACAGGCTAGCAAAGTGTCCCCACCATCCAACCCCGCTTCCGACGATGCAGAGTCAAATGACGACACGCCGACGACTATGAATTTGGCGAGAACCCCAGCTGAGCAGTACGCAGAGGCGCTCAGTAAATACAAGAAAAAATGGAGCGACGTTTTTCCTTGTCAAGACTGAAGAAGGCCTCCCGGCCTTCAAGTGTTAGTTGTGTATGGACCATGCAGGTCTCTCAGGGAAGAGCGGACGCCGTGGTGGTCTCTCGGACGCCCAGACACAAGCCTTCACCAGACATGCTGGCATTGGGAAGCGACGTCTCGCCTATGGGAAGCAGGCTGCTCTGATGCAGGAGGCAATGACACAGACGAGGATCGACCAGAATCCCCGTGCCGCTGATCATGAGAAGGAACGGCTGACAGCGCTTCTCGACTCTCTCTACCTCTGCTGCAGGACGAACGAACCGATGGAGACATGGATCACATTTGCACGCTACCTCGCCTCTCGGTTCTACATAAACGTCCCCGAGGAAGGTTAAGGCACCTACCTGAACTCGTGAGTCGTCAAATTGAATGATTGGTACTTGGTGTTCTTTTTCCATTTGTAGGAACGGCTTCGGAGAATTCACGCAGGCCACGGCTACATGGCTTCAGACAACTCAACTGGAGCATCATCTTCGGAGCCCGTTCATCGGGCTCAGCCTGGACGAGAGCACAAATAGGTGCCGGGGGAAGCACATGATCGTGTTCGCAACCTTCCTTCGTGAGCGTCGGGTGGTCACGGAGTACCTGGCTCTTCTTACAGTCGACAAGGCGAATGCTGCCTCCCTTCTGGCGTTGTTGCTCTCCCACCTCCAGGCCATCGGAGTGGATCTTTGTCGGATCTCTAGCATCAGCACTGACGGGGCAGCAGTGATGATGGGCGCGAAGTCTGGACTTGTTACTCGTCTCCGACTGCGCATTCACCGCCTTGTCTCCTGCCACTGCATAGCGCATCGGTAACCATGGGGTTTTTTTCATTCGTATTTTGGCCTGGAGAGTAGCCATGTATTTCTTGCCTTGTCTAACTCTCCCTTCAACTATTCATATTATGTGCACGTCCTTTCACAGCGAGGCTCTGGCCGCTAAAACCGCGGCCGATGACCTCCCCGCCTTCATGATGATCGACGATGTCATCCGAAAGCTCGCTGAGTTTCTCGGACGCTCGGGGCCGTGGCATCAATGCTTTCTCGAGCTTCAGGATGTCTTCCTCTCGACGGCGCTTCAGCTGCAGGGTATTCACTACGTTAGGTGGCTTCCCCGCGGGGATGCCATCCAATGGTTGGTGAAGGTTTTGCTGGCAATCATCGTGATGCTGTCTGAGTTCCCAGACAATAGGTTGTATACCATTGTTACCAGCTATCGTTTCTGGTTTCTCTTGATGTTTCTCGCGGATGTGCTTGAGAAGATGAACACGCTCAACAAGATCTTCCAGGTGCGTCAGGTAAACTTACTGTGTGTCGTTGCTAAACTGCTGGACTGACATCTTTCCGTGCCTTACCTGTATGCACCACCCCCTCCTTGCAGCTGGACATCTCAACCGTCCAGTCAGCGGGGCGCCGAAAGACCGGCTCACGGAGTTCCTCACCCTTCACAGCCCTTCCGGTTCGTGGCGCGTCACCGTTGAGGACATTGATTCAGACGATCGCCCGCGGTGCTTCAGCTTCATTTTGCACATGAAGGACATCGGCTATACGGGCGAGGGGAAGCACGATGACTGCGTCACGCTGTGCATGGCAATGGCGGAGGGCATGGCCAACAATTCGGAGGAGCGGCTGGGTGACCTGAAGCAGTTGAGTGGTATCATGCTGTTCTGTGCCGACCAGTGGCCATTGCTATGGGCACGTGCGGCCAGGATAAAGCAGTGCATCGAGTGGTTCCATTCCCTTGTCCTTCTGTACCACGCGGAGGGAGCTGAAGAGGTCTTACCGGGTAAGGGTTTAGCTCATTATCAAGTGGTCTTTTGTGTCATCAAGCACCGAAGTCTAACACGATTGTTTTAGTTCCCCTTACCTCGTTGACAGGCATTGACATGCAGGCGGCCGTCAAGGAGATTCCCCACTTCACCCTCGTCATTGCAGCGCTGCCGTAGAGAGAGAAGGGATTCTTCACAGGGCTGACGACCATTTTGAAGACACCGGACTGGGAGCACAGCTACCCCACCCGAACCTTGTTAAGTTGTGGTGTGCAATGACAGTTCTTCCTCTGAGTATAGTGGAGTGCGAGTGCGGGTTCTCCCACCTGAACGTCATAAAAAGCTGGTTGCGTGGCACCTTGAAGGACTCTCACCTAGGAGATTTAATGTGCATGAGTTTGTTAGATTACGACCTGGACTGGGACGCCGTGATAGAGATCTGGAGGGCTTACAAGAAGAGAAAGCAAATAGCTGCACCCCACAAAGCAAATAACTCTATATATAATTTAACACACCCCCTAGGCTTGGTAGTGGCAAGCCCACTCAACCCACACACACACCCCCTAACCCCGGACACCCTCATTCTCGTGAGCAGCCGGGTATCGACCATTCGTGCTAGGCGATGACACCCCCGGACGAGAGGCAGCTTGCCGCATCTAGGCGGCCTCAATGACGACAGCGGCGGAGCTCGTGCTCAAGGCGGCTGCGTCGAGGAGGACAGGCGGCGACTGCGGCGGCTGAGGGCTCTCGGCGGTGCGGCACGGGCTGGCGGTGACCGAGCCGAAGACAGCAGCTGCGGCAGGAGGAAGAGGAGATGCAAGGAGAAGGGGTGGGGCGGAGAGGAGGGGCAAATGGCGGCATGTGGGCGGCAGCAGCGTCACCGGCATCGCACGGTCGGCTGCAGCCCGACGGCGCCGTCCAAGAGTGGCGTCGACGCTGCAGCGGGACGTCGACGCCGCGACGTCAGCACGACGGTGCCGTCACGCCGCCACGGCCTGACGTTGATGGCGTCGCCGCGGCTGCGTGCTGCGACGGCCGCACCAGGTGATGCGCGACGGCAACAGGCCAACGACACAGCCGCGGCACCACGACGACGCCACCACAGCGTGGCGTCGATGCCGCGGCTAATCATCGATGCTGGGACAACACCACACAAAGGCCGCCGCGACATCTTGGAAAAGATGCCACAGCGGCAGGCAACAGGAAGGCCGCGACGATGGCAAACAGGGAAGTACGCAGCGGACGCGTGGCCCGTGCGACGCGACAGGGCCAGCGCGGATTGACGGGGCAAGCGCAGCGCGACGAGGCCAGCGCGGCATGACGGGGAGGGAGTGCGCGGTGGAAGCGAGGGGAGCAGGCCCGGAAAGGGAACCTGCTCTGTTACCATGTCACAAGACTAGCTTAGCTAGGAAGCCATAAAATGGCATGAGGTTTAGCTAGGAGCTAGGAGGAGCCATGGAAATGGTGAGAGGTTTTAGGTGCTAGGAAAGTTGAGGAGAGAAAAAGTGGTTAGGAAAGAAGAGGGGGATACAAGGAGGGGTGTTGTACCCCCTACAGTAATATTCAGTAACATCTAATCTACCAAGCCTACACATTATATAACTCTATATATATTGAGAAAGCTTGCTTTCTTGTCCTTTGCAATAGGCATCGTTCTCATTTCAAGTGGGGCATCGTTCTCATTTCAAGTGGGCTAGGTACAATAGTCTCTTACTAGCTTATAAGAATCTAAACATACACACATGATGATCCTAGTTGTGCGCTCCCGTTCAAGTGACCGGCTGGCAATTGGACATGCACGGTTGTCTAGGGGAGGGGTGGGTGGGAAAGTGGACTGAGCCGTTTGAAAAATGAGAGACGTGGGTGGAGGTAAATGAGCTCCAACCCACGTATATGTAGTTGGAGAAGGGCGAGTAGCGCGCTTCGACGATGCCCAACGCTTCAGTACAATCAGCTTGGCTTTCACAATACACAATTTTTGAAAAACACTGCGTGTGTTAAAAAATTATAATATTGAGAGAGCTTGCTTTCTTGTCCTTTGCAATAGGCATCGTTCTCATTTCAAGTGGGGTCGTTGAGACATGTGTAGTAGGGGCTTGCGGTGGTGGAGAAGTGCCTCAGCGTGTTGTGCAGAGGATGGTGCCGCCGCCGGGTCTTGCAGGCGACGAGACACGCCAACCAGATGATCGGTCGCAGGCGTGACGTACATCTCTTTCGCGGTTTCACTACGCCAACGGCCCAGGCGTTTGAAGATCCTGTCAGGATCCCCGGAGTTGGCAGCAACTGTGGCCGCGCCTTTCCGAAAGGAGTGGGTGCCTAGGGGCTCTTCTCCCAAATCGATTTTTGCGAAGGCTTCCTTGCACCAGTTGCGGATTGTGGTGTATGAGGGCGGTCTGGCTATGCCGTGGCTCGGTAGGTGGGGTCCGAAGACCCGGATGATCAGTCCCGAGGACTGGGGGCTGTATCCTGCGAGTTGGATGAGCCTCTTGGTGCCCTGGACCGGACAAAAGGGTCCGGGGCTTGCCGCGATAGGGATCCATGTGCCTTGGCCGGCTTGGTCGGTTTTTGAGTGGGGGATGAGTAGCCACATCGCTTCATCTTTAAATTGGATGTCCTGCCATTGGATGGCCACCAGGTCCGAATAGCGCAAAAAACCGGCGTACATGAGAACTTTTTGGAACACGGCTGGGTTGTTTGACAGTAGGAAGGAGGCTGCCATATCGTGGACCTGATGGAGTGAGACTGGCTCTTTAATCCTGTTAGGATGCGGGCAGTGTCGCTTCGCGAAGTCGCGCACTTGGGAGGTGAAAGGGCCGGTGGTTGGGCATGTTGAGCCTGTCATCCTGTGGGCAAAGCTCACGGCGGAGCATGTGAGCTGAACCACCGACAAGGAGGCCTTGCGTTGGATGACATACACCAGGTAGAGCGCGAGGGTCATGATCGATGCCGGAAAGAACGTTAGGTTGACCTTCGTGCAGAAGGCGCGGAACTTCACCCAGTAAGGCTCGTATGTTCGGATGGTCGAGTCGGCGCGAGAGCGTGCGAGCATAGAAAGCAGGTCGTGTTGGAGCTTTGGAAGCAGATATGGGGACATGCGGAGGAGTCTAGTTGGTCAAATATCACGCGGAGTGCGACGATAGTGCTGTTGGGTAATCCTGCGCCTGAGAATGCTTGACTGTGTGTGCCGACTGTAAGACACTGGCTGCCGTGTGTAAGAGGGATATGTGCTTGGATGTGTGGGTCCCACGATGGAGGGGAGGGCTGGAGGAGCGGCCACCAGCTTGCGCCAGGCCAGTGTGGGACTATGAGGGTGAGAGATGCTGTCGTGCGTTGTGCGTGATGGAGTACTGCGGGGATGAGTTGGGGCGGTGGGAATGCAAAGCTGTTCTCAGCCGTCCAGGCAAGTGAGAAGGCGTCGGCTGCTGTGGCATCGGGGTGGGGGACCTTAGAGAAGAAACGTGGCAAGTGTGCATTTTGGGGGTTGGCGAATAGGTCAATGGAGTGGGGCCCCCAGCGACGCTCGAGGAGGCGAAACCATGGGAGCTTTAACGAGTAGTCATCGTGGTCGACTAGCTTGGAGAGCTCGTCTGCGCGACCATTCAGATCGCGTGGGATCCATTCGATGATTAACCGAATCTCGAACTCCATGCATTTTTGGATGATGCCTTTGCACGTGGTGGTGAGGTCGGGACTTCGGGAACCTCCTTTGCGAAGGATGAAGAACACGCCCTGGTTGTTGACCCGCACTAGCACGTGTTTGTTCCGGATTCTAGGCGCGTACGTCTGTAGCGCCCACAGCACGCCGGCGAGCTCTCTTTGTGTGCTGGAGGTTGGATGAAGGGCTTCGGGCATAGCCGCGCTGGCCTCTGTCGCGGCTCCAGGGAATGTGTTCAGCGTGGCACCCCAGCTATGGGCACTTGCGTCTACGTGGATGACCGCATCGTAGCTGTGCCGCACATGGAATGGGGCACCGTTGAAACGGTCGAACTCTTGGATCCAGAATCTCAGCTCTTCGATGGCGGGTGGGGAGAGGAGGACCATGCTGGTCCATGTCGGCGCGTCGTTGATTGTTTCTAGCATGGCGTGGCTGAACGCTCGGGTAGTGGTGTCGAGTGCGACAGCCATCGATGCCAGCATGTCTGTAACTCGGGCCAGTTGCCGGACTGGGACTTTCCGCTGGGCTGAGCTCGCGCGCAGTAGGGCATGGAGGGTGGCATTGAGTGTGGCTCGCCGCTCCTCGCCGATGGAGAACCGGCCGGCCTGTGTGTCGAGTTCTACGCCAAGGAACTAAAGGTGCTGTGTTGGTATCAGCTTTGACTTTTTTGAGTTGAGTACGAGCCCGGCAGCCTTGAGATCGATAATGACCCGTTGGCACGTGGCTTGAGCATGTGCCTGGGTCGAGCACAGGAAGAGGATATCGTCAACGTAGGGTATCACGCGGCCCCCCTGCTCCCCCCATCGCCGAGCTAATTGCTTGATGAGTTGCGTGAAGACGAATGGTGCTGTGGCGAGGCCGAACGGCAAGGATCAGAAGGCGTATGTGCGCCCATCAAATTCAAAGCCGAGGAACGTCCAGCACGAGGGATGGATGTCGACATGGTGATAGCCTAATTTCAAGTCGATGGAGAACATCCAATCTCCTTGGCGAGCGAGGAATGAGCGAGCTCCGTCCACAGTAAGGAAGGATGGTGTGTATCGCCGTCAGTGATATATGGGCAGGTGCAAGTTGCAGTTAGAGATGGTTGGAATGGTATGCTGTAACGTGCAGATGAATGGCTATGTTGTCCAATCTGTGCATGCTGTTACCCGCATCTGGTCCACGTGTGAAGATCATGAAGTGTTGGTGGCAGTCGTGCCATAGTACTGCTTCAGTAGAAGTGTTGTATCCGACATATGCAGCTTCTGTCGAATGATGGTCCATGCCTTGGTGTTGTCGCGAGTCGTACACACTCGGCATCGTAGTGCTGCTCAGCGTATCCCTTGTTTTCATAACCATGTGAGGGGTTGGTACCACAAACGCGGAGCTGGTAACTTCCAGAATCGGCGCCAAGGTACTGTAGTTTCCCTCGGTGGTTGCTCAAGCAAGGAATCTCAGCTGCGTAGATATCCCACGGTGATGGGTTAGGACATTTGGGAGTGTTGGGGCTATTCCCAAATAATCCTCTCCCATTTCCTAATGGGCATTGGTGACAGCCAATCCAGTATGACCTTATGCACGTCCAGTTTAGCACGGAGGCCATCGGAAGGCATCGGTGTCTGGGCGCACACATTGGGATAGGTCTTCTGGTGCCATCATGTGTTGTCTCATTCTGTTACTGTCCTTGAAGTAGCGTTGATGTCGAAGATGTCTCAGGTACTCAGCATCAATGTTGAAGCCTGCTCCATTTTGGCAAATAGGGGTGTTGTTGGAGATACGCGGAGTCCACTGTCTGGAGTGGCGTCGGCTCTCCATTTCACGCCTATCTGCTTCCGTGGAGGTGGTGCTGGTGATGGATTGGTTGCGACGCAGGTTTTATGACTTCAAGGAAAGCCATAGGCCATGAGGACTTGTATACCGGTGTGGTCCTCCCATCCTCATAAGAGCAAATACCTTCTGCTCTTGAGGGTATCTGGCATTTCCATGTTGTTTCCTTGCATAGTGGTTTCTCCTTCCCACTAGCTGGAAATCAATGTTGTGCCTGACCAGGACTTGACGATCATACTGGAATATAATCCAGTGTTATCTCCATTGAGTGGAGAATCATCCATCAGGGTTTGGATATGACTGTTGTGTCGAGTCTTCTGCTGCGGCGGCGGCGGCGGTTGCGACGATGGCGACGGCGGCAGCTGCTGCAGAGAATTCTCTCAACTCGTACCGGTTGAAGGAGAATCCATCAACTCCCTCTTCCCAGTAGAGTGTTCCTGATAGGTGTAACAGGCGTAACTACCAGGAACACATGCACATTAGTACACATGTGTTGCTCCATTGCTGCTGGTGATTGTTTCATTTGAGGGTGTGAAGAGAAATTTGCTTCTCCCCTCAATGTATCCACGGGTAGCAATTCCTTGTATGCTCATCCGTGCCTTCGATGTACTGTCGGTAGTGCGCGTGATCGTGTTGTAGTAGTCCGCATCTCCCTCATGTTGCTTGGCGTTCTCCTACATCGTCGAAGTTACGCTGATGCTTGTAACGCTTCGGCTTGTGGTAGAATCGCCTCCAATGCATGTGCCGTAGGGTCGCTAGTGAACGAGTACTTGCCGGATTTGAGGTTAATTACTCCTCAATCTGTCAAGCATCGTGACATGCACGGAAAAAATTCCACGCAGGACATTAACACCTTGAATCGCGACGCATGATTGGTGTGTCGCCTCGTGAGGTCGATGTTAAGACTGCTCCAATCAATCACTTCGGATGGCTGAGATTCTTGATGAAGACGAATCGATCAGCTCCTGTTACGAAGTAGTGTCTCACTGGCCTTGACGAGACGGGTTCACTGCGTCGTCGTTGCGTGCGAAATCTGCTCCTTCGCAACAACTTGAACTTGGGAGCATTGCAAGAGAAAACGGCTACTTCTCTGCAATCCCATAGCTTGTCGATCAATTTGTAAGAAGAAGTGTCTCATGGATGGAGAACACGTATTCACGCAGCTCCATTGTTTATCCTGGGTGAAGATCCGCTGTGTTGATGTCGATCCATTTTTAACGAAGATGACTTCGTCAAAATAACTCGATTGTTATCGACTCCAGTCGGAAGATGCGTCGATTGTGCAGTCGCTGGTCACGAATGTTGTCTCCATGATGATGATTTCCCATTGTGTTGTTTCCGCTGCATTCGCGCCGTTGATTCCGCACCGATCCGACGATCCACGTTCTCCTGTCAGATTTCTACCTGCAGCTATTACCAAGTACGTAATACTCTAGCAGATTTCTTACTCTGCGGATGATCTGCGCGCCAAATTCGTCACCAAATGAAGGAATTCGAATTTGGTCGTCCAGATGGTATCAACGATGTCAAAGGCGGCTGATTTCTGGTTCTGCGCATCATTCTCCCTTTGTGCAGAAGTCGTGCTCCATCTCGTCCGTTGAAGCAGATGTCGATCCGACGGTCCAAACTCCAAGCGATCTGAGGATACTCCTGAGTCGCGTTCATCAGCTTTCCGTGCTCGGGTGATCTCGTTTCATGCAGCAATTCTCGGTCGTCGATGTCGGCTGTCGAACGATCGGACGCTCCGAAGAACTTCGCGGCTTGCGAGGTCCCGTTCCCATTCTCGCTGAAACTCGAACTCGCTCAGATGTTTTCGTTTTCGCCTCGGTCGATCTAAAACGTCGAATCCCCATCGGACGGATGTCGTCGGTCACAGCTACGCACATTTCCGCGCAACTCCGAGTGTCGTCGCGAAATGCGAACTCCTCGGAATGTCGCAGGGAGTGTTCCGCCAGAAGTGACGCGTTCGTGAGGTCGAGGCCGTTTGCCCCCGCAAAAAAAATGGCACCGTCGATGCAGTCCATCGAACGGTCGGCGAGGCGTCTCGCCTTCGAAGGGGACCCCAGGTGCACCTGCGCGAGGTTAGTCGAAACATAAATGAAAGTGCATTGTACTTACAGGAATTGATGTTTCGACTCCATCCTCAGCGTGCTCCTGGGGGCCCAGCGGTTAAGCGTTGAGCTGAAACCTTGGCTCTGATAACCAAGTGTCACAGGATCGAATGTGTCGAGGAAAGGTTTGCTCAATGTTGCACTATCAATCAGTACAAGGTGCTTTTATATTTCCAGAGTACACCAGGTAACCAGGTTTATCCTATCCAAAGGAAATAGACCATTCTAGAAATAGAATCACTCTGCATATAGCCACGCGAGGCTATTGGCTTTAAGGGATTACGGCAGGATTACGCAAGATATAGCACGCCAGTACATCCCGAGCCTGGTCGGTGATATAATAATAATAATAGGATAAACCAAAGGATAATGGAAAAAGAGGAATAGGAATCCAAATGAGATGAGATAAAGACCAAATGAGTCAGGAGTGAAACAGGAATGAAATAGAAAGGAAATATGGAAAGGGGAAATTGGTGTAACGGGGTCGTACTCTCACAGCCACTTGCGCAAGCGCCCATGGCCCGACCCCTACACCACTGGTGCGGGTCCTTGGCCACCATGCCCAATCGCCGGGCAGCCGCTGGCCACATGCCCCGGCTGGCCACAGCGGAAGCAACTGCCTCGAAAGCCGCGGAATTCTCCCGTAGGCGGCGGACCACGCTTTGGCACGAACGGCATGGGCATGCGGCCGCCTCCGCGATTGCCACGAGCAAACCCGCCCTCGGCGCGGTCCATTGCAGCCACGTCAGCGACGGCCTGTTTGAAAGGCCTTGAGGTAAGCAGACTCTTCTGCTGGTACAGCTTGAAACGCTTTGGCCGTGCGGAATTCGGAGGCGTCTTTGACTTGGAGAACTTCGAAGCGTCGCGATATGAGGGCGAGCGCGTCCTCCAGGACTTCCGCTTGCTCGCGCACGGCCGCGTTGAGGAAGGACGCCGCCGAGAGGGTGGTGTTAGTGGTCGGGAGTGGTGGGAGGTGCTCCATGGGAATTGAATTTGCAGCAATGCCAGGGGCCTCACCAGCGTCGTTGTCGGAATCGTCACTGTCGTGGTCGGCCGCCGGGGCAGGCAGGATGCTGGCGACGGCGTCTTTGGCGAGGCGTGGCGTCTTGGTTCCGGGTGTGGCCTTTTCTGTTTTTGCAGGTTCTTTTTTAGCAGATTCAGAAGCAGCAGGTTGAGCAGTTTCGGCGGCCGTAACACTCGTTGCCTGCTGCTGTAGCAGTGTCAGCAGCGCGTTGACCTGCGTAGGGGTCAACGACGGGATCAATGTCGGGGTGGGCGGCACGTCAGACGAGGCGGCCGCGCGCCCCCTTTTGCGCTGGCGAGAAGGACCCGCCACTTGCGTGGCTGGCGCGTGCTGCTGCTCGGCGTCAGGCGTGAGTGGCTCTGCTCAGCCACATGCGCGTGAGTGGCTCTGCTCAGCCACATGCGCGTGTGGCTCGGAAGGGGGCGGGGTCGCGTCAGCAGGCTGATTGTTGACCTCGCCCCCTCCAAGCAGAACGTCAACTAACAAAATTGAGAAGTTAATGATAGATAGAGAGTACACACAGATATACCTAAGTGTTGTACTCTCTAAGAGGCGACCCTATACAGTCTATACAAACATGACAAATACACATGTTTGACACACCCCCTGGACTGCATAGGGGAATGCCCTAAACAAACAGCTCAGGGCGGCACTACTAGTCCAACCTCTGAGACAAGGGTCTGAGAGACCAGTCAGAAGGAGTACAAACAAGGCAAGAACAAGAGCAGGGCGGCACTACTAGTCCAGCCACTGAGAGAGGACACAAGTCCAGTCTGAGTATACGTATAAAGGACAGTACAAAGTCAAGGTCCTAGCAAGTGAGAGGCTACAGGAACTAGACCAAGCTGTACACAGTGCCGCTGATGATCTTTAGGCGCAAGCGCCTTCGTAAAGATATCAGCTGTGTTGGCACCGGAGGCCAAGTGTACTACGCGAGCCTGGCGACGCTGCTGTAGCTCACGCAGGAGGAAGTACAGCAGCTGGATGTGCTTCGCTCTACCCTCGAGTCGAGGCTCCTGACACAGGAGGATCATGGCCCTGTTGTCAGCGCACAAGACCGGGGCAGAGCTAGGCCGCTCACCTAAGTCAGTGAGCAAGAAGGTCAGCCAGCGGAGCTCCTGTGCCGCCATGGCACCAGCGTAGATCTCAGCCTCACAGCTGGACTGCGCAACAGACGAGGAGCGGGTAGCTCTCCACGAGACGGCACCTGAGCCAAGGCTGAAGCAGTAGCCCTGGGTAGACCTGAGTGTCTCAGCGTCGTCTGCCCACGAAGCGCCTGTGTGTCCAGTAAGGACCACTGGCCTGCGTCCTCCTAGCACTAACCCCATGCCCGATGTACTAGCAAGATAACGCAGAACCCTCTTAGCGGCAGACCAGTGCTGCGGTCGGTGCCTGCCTGTGGCCACAAAGCGAGCCAGGATGCTGAGAGGGTATGCGAGATCTGGGCGAGTGCAAGTCATCAGGTACATGAGGCAACCCACCAGCTCTGCGTAGGGGCAGCTGGGCTCTACCAACTCCTCAGACACTGGAGCGGAGAGTCTGTGGTCTACAGGCAGAGGGGTGGGCTGTGCAGAGGAGAACTGAAGGCTGAACCTCTGAAGGACCTGGCGCACCAAGTGTGACTGAGTCAGGGTGATGGTGCGCGCAGCTCTGTCCCTGGAGATCTGCAAGCCAAGGTAACGGCGCAGTTCTCCAAGGTCAGTGCACGTGTGTCTCTTCAGCAGCTCTGCCTTCACGGAGGCCAGTGCGTCCCTGTCAGCTGTGGCAAAGACCAGGTCGTCGACGTAAACAAGGATGTAGAACGGAGTCTGGCCAGCACGAACAAAGAGTGAAGGGTCTGCGGAAGACGGAAAGAGCTGCAGGCCAGCAAGCGTAGCACGGAGAGTGTCGTGCCACTCACGGGGAGCCTGGCGCAGGCCGTAGACGGGGCGCCGAAGGAGCCACTGGGTCCCAGGAGGGAAGGTGCCAGTGAAGCCCTGAGGGCGCCGCAGGTAGACCTGCTCGTGTAGGCTGCCCTGAAGGAAGGCAGTGGAGAAGTCGAGGGAGTGAAGCTCCTAGTCACGCTGAGCAGCTAGGTGTAACAGAACCCGAAGAGTAGTCATCTTCGGGGTCGGAGCGAAGGTCTGGACGAAGTCCACCCCCTCGCGCTGACTGAAGCCTCTAGCCACATAGCGCGCCTTGAAGACAGGCGGCTCTCCAGGAGGGCGCTTCACCTTGAAGAGCCAGCGGCCATCGACTACGTTCACCCCAGGTGGGGGAACTGCGTCGACGAAGGTGCCGGTGGATCTCCAAGATGCCATCTCCTGCTCCATGGCAGCTATCCACTGCAAGGCCCAGGGTCCCGAAGTCGCCTCAGCGTAAGTGCGAGGGGTCGGGATGTCGAAAGCGTCTGGGTCACCCTCAGGGACTAGCAGCATGGAACAGAGATGGGGAGCAGCCTCGGAGAGGAAAGCAAGCTCGAACTGACGGTCCTCCAGGACGTCACTGCCAAGGGCAGGAGCACCCCCGACAGACGGAGGACAGGCAGGGTCAGAGACCAGAGTGGAGGCGTAGTCAAGGCGGCGGATAGAGGCGAAGTCAGCGACAGCAGCGACAAGAGCGTCAAGGCACGAGGTCGGAACAGACGGGTCGGTAACGAGAGAGGCAAGGACCCAAGGAACAAGGGGACGAGCGGCGCGAAGGTAGTCAGACAGCGGGGGGGGTGCAACAACAAGAGAGGACAGAGGAGGCGACGGTAGAAGGGGAGGACGAGACGCGTGGGAACGAAGCAACATAGGGTGGGAGCGCAAGACAGGCGAGGCAGGACGAGCGCGGGAGGGACGGTGAGACCAGACGTGCGACGGAGGAGTCGGGTCAGGAGACAGAGGAGGGGACACAGGAGGGGAACGAGGGGGGAGACGGGCCGGGGACGAGTTCGGCGGAGGGAAGACAGGGCCGTAGACAGCAGCGACAACGACGGCTGCAGCACCGGCAGAGGCGGTGGAGGGGGGGACTGGGGAGGGGACGCTAGGGGAGGGGCGGCCGGCGAGGACTGAACAGGAGGGCCACCAGAGTCAGAAGACTCCTCAACCGGGTCCACCGACGGAAGGGGGGTGACGTGGGACACACCAGAGGGGGCGGGACGTGGAGGAGGAGGAGGAGGGGCAGGGACTACCGGGGAAGGAGTGACCAGGAACAGGGGGGGGTAACCGGGGGACCACGGTGGGGGGAAGCGACGGTAGTAGGAGGCAGACTCGTCAAAGGTTGACGTCACGAGAGTGAAAGAAGCG
>BQMB01001872.1:0-46244 GCA_027943415.1 Closterium sp. NIES-67
TCCCCTGCACTCACGCCTGCTCTCATGCCTCACTCTCTCCCTGCTTCTCATGCCTCACTCCCTCCCTGCTCTCGTGCCTCACTCCCTCCTTGCTCTCATGCCTCACTCCCTCCCTGCTCTCACGCCTTCCCCCTCCACTGCTCTTGTGCCCCTCTCCCTCGCTTCTCGCATCTCCCCTAGCTACTATCTGTTGCCTTCCCCATCCCTGGGCCTCGCTTTCTTCCCTGCTGCTGCGCCTTGACCCTTGATCTGTTTTCATTCAATGAGAAGGCAGGGGACTGCGGCGCGCGAAAAGGGTAACACGTTACAACGTGGGAAAGTGGGAAGCGACCCGCAAGAGAAAGCAGGAAGCAGTCCGCGAGGTGAAGCGAGCGAAGCGAAGCGAAGCTAAGAGAAGCAAAGCGAGTTAAGCGAAGCTGAGCGAAGCGAAGCGAAGCTAAGCGAGCGAAGCGAAGCTAAGCAGAGCGAAGTGCGAAGCGAAGCAAAGCAAAGCGAAGCTAAGGAAAGTGAAGTGAAGCTAAGAGAAGCTAAGCGAAGCGAAGCGAAGCTAAGCGAAGCGAAGCGAAGCGAAGCGAAGCGAAGCGAAGCAAAGCGAAGCTAAGCGAGCAAAGCTAAGTGACGCTAAGCGACGCTTAGCTTCGCTTAGCTAAGTGACGCTTCGCTTCGATTAGCTTCGCTTAGCTTCGTGTTCGCTTCGCTTAGCTTCTCTTCACTTCGCTTCGCTAAGCTTCCCTTAGCTTCTGTTCGCTTCGCTTAGCTTCGCTTCAACTTCTCTTCGCTTCTCTTCACTTCGGTTTCCCTTAGCTTCATTTGCTCCCTTAGCTTCGCTTAGATTCGCTTCGCTTCGCTTAACTTCGCTTCGTTTCGCTTCACTTTTTAGCTTCGCTTAGCTTCGCTTTGCTTCTCTTTGCTTCTCTTCGCTTCGCTTCGCTTAGCTTCGCTTCGCCTTGCTTTGCTTCGCTTAGCTTCCCTTAGCTTCGCTTCACTTCGCTTGGCCTCGCTTAGCTTCGCTTTGCTTCGCGTCGCTTCGCCTAGATTCGCCTCGCTTGGCTTTGCTTAGCTTCGTGTCGCATATCTTCGCTTCGCTTCTCTTAGCTTAGCTTAGCTTCGCTTCGCTTCTCTTCGCTTCTCTTCACTTCGCTTCGCTTCGCTTCGCGTCGCTTCGCTTCGCTTGGATTTGCTTCGCGTCGCTTCGCATAGCTTCGTGTTCGCTTCGCTTAGCTTCGCTCGCTTTGCTTTGCTTCGCTTAGCTTTGCTTTGCTTTGCTTAGCTTCGCTTCACTTTGCTTCAATTAGCTTCGATTCGCTTTGCTTAGCTTCGTGTTCGCTTCGCTGAGCTTCTCTTCACTTCGCTTCGCTTAGCTTCGCTTTGCTTCACAGCTTCGCTTAGTTCTTTCACTTTGCTTCCCTTAGCTTCGCTTAGCTTCGCTTCGCTTCTCTTCGCTTCGCCTCGCTTCGCTTAGCTTCGCTTAGCTTCATTTAGCTTCCTTTGCTTAGCTTCGCTTAGCTTCACTTCGCCTAGCTTTGATTAGCTTCGCTTAGCTTCGTGTTCCCTTTGCTTGCTTCGCTTCGCTTCGCTCGCTTAGCTTCGTGTTCGCTTCGCTTAGCCTCGCTTCCCTTAGTTTTTTTTTAGCTTCGCTTAGCTTTGCTCGCTTCGTTGCTTAGCTTCGCTTAAGCTTCGCTTAGATTTGCTTCGCTTCGCTTAGTTTCGCTTCGCTTTGCTTAGCTTCGCTTCGTTTCGCTTGCTTCGCTTCACCTTGCTTCGCTTGATTAGCTTCGCTTAGCTTTGCTTCGCTTCGCTTAGCTTTGCTTCGCTTTGCTTAGATTCGCTTCGTTTCGCTTTGCTTCGCTTCGCTTAGCTTCGCTTCGCTTCGCATAGCTTCGCTTCACTTCCCTTAGTATCGGTTCACTTCCATTAGCTTTGCTTCGCTTCGCTTAGCTTCGCTTAGCTTGCAAAGCTGCCCTTAGCTTCGCTTTGCTTCACTTAGCTTCGCTTCGCTTCTCTTTTGCTTCTCTTCGCTTCGCTTAGCTTAGCTTCGCATAGCTTCGCATAGCTTCGCATAGCTTCGCTTAGATTCGTTCTCTTCTCTTCGCTTCTCTTCGCTTCGCTTCCCTTAGCTTCGCTTCGCTTCTCTTAGCTTCGCTTAGCTTCGCTTCGCTCCGCCTATCTTTGCTTCGTTTTCGCTTCGCTTCTATTAGCTTCGCTTCGCTTCGCATAGGTTCGCTTTGCTTCTTTCGCTTCTCTTCGCTTAGCTTTGCTTAGCTTCGCTTAGCTTTGCTTCGCTTAGCTTCGCTTCGCTTTGCTTAGCTTCGCGTAGCTTCGCTTAGATTCGCTTCGCTTTGCTTCGCCTAGCTTCGCTTAGCTTCGCTTCGCTTCGCCTAGCTTCGCTTCGCTTCGATTAGCTTCGCTTACCTTCTTGTTCGCTTCGCTTTGATTTGCTTCGCTTCACTTCATTTAGCTTCGCTTCGCTTTGCTTAGCTTCCCTTAGCTTCATGTTCGCTTTGCTTAGCTTCGCTTCGCTTCACTTCGATTAGCTTCGCTTAGCTTCGTGTTCGCTTCGCTTAGCCTCGCTTCGCTTAGCCTCGCTTCGATTAGCTTAGCTTTGCTTCGCTTAGCTTTGCTTCGCTTTGCTTAGCTTCGCTAAGCTTCTCTTAGCTTCGCTTTGATTCGCGTAGCTTCGCTTAGCTTTGCTTTGCTTCGCTTAGCTTCGCTTCGCTTCGCTTAGCTTCACTTCGCTTCACTTCGTTCTCTTTGCTTTGCTTCCCTTAGCTTTGCTTCGCTTCCCTTAACTTTGCTTAGCTTTGCTTTGCTTCGCTTAACTTTGCATCGTTTCGCTTCGCTTCTGATAGCTTCGTTCACTTCGCATAGCTTCGCTTTGCTTCTCTTCGCCTCTCTTCGCTTCGTTTTGCTTAGCTTCGCTTAGCTTCGCTTAGCTTCGCTTCGCTTCGCTTTGCTTCGCTTCGCTTCGCTTAGCTTCGCTTCGCTTCGCTTGCTTTGCTTAGATTCGCTTCACTTAGCTTTGCTTTGCTTCGCGTAGCTTCGCTTCGCTTCGCATATCTTCGCTTCCCTTCTATTAGCTTCGCTTCGCTTCGCTTCGCTTCTTTCGCTGCTCTTCGCTTTGCTTTGCTTAGCTTCGCTTAGCCTCGCTTTGCTTCGCTTAGCTTCACTTCACTTTCGCTTAGCCTCGCTTAGCTTTGCTTCGCTTCGCTTAGCTTTGCTTTGCTTCGCTTCTCTTTGCTTCTCTTCGCTCTCTTCACTTCTCTTCCCTTAGCTTCGCTTAGCTTCGCTTCCTTTGCTTCCCTTAGCTTCGCTTCGCTTAGCTTCGCTTAGCTTCGCTTCGCTTCGCTTCCCTTAGCTTCCCTAAGCTTTGCTTCGCTTCGCTTCGATTAGCTTCGCTAAGCTTCCTGTTTGCTTCGCTTCGCTTAGCTTTCGCTAAGCTTTGCATAGCTGCGCTAACCTTCGCTTTGCTTCACTTAGCTTCGCTTCTCTCGCTTCGCTTCTCTTTGCTTCTCTTCGCTTCGCTTAGCTTAGCTTCGCATAGCTTCGCATAGCTTCGCTTAGATTCGCTAAGCTTCGCTTCGCTTCTCATCGCTTCTCTTCGCTTCGCTTCCCTTAGCTTCGCTTCGGTTCTCTTAGCTTCGCTTAGCTTCGTTTCGCTCCGCTTATCTTTGCTTCGTTTCGCTTCGCTTCTATTAGCTTCGCTTAGCTTCGCTTCGCTTCGCTTTGCTTCTCTTCGCTTCTCTCTCGCTTAGCTTCACTTAGCTTCGCTTTCGCTTAGCTTTGCTTCGCTTTGCTTAGCTTCGCTTCGCTTCGCTTCGCGTAGCTTCGCTTAAATTCGTTCTCTTTGCTTCGCCTAGCTTCGCTTAGCTTCGCCTGCTCTCTTAGCTTTGCTTCGCTTCGATTAGCTTCGCCTACCTTCTTGTTCGCTTCGCTTAGCTTCGCTTCGATTAGCTTCGCTTCGCTTCGCTTACCTTTGTGTTCGCTTCTCTTAGCTTCTCTTCACTTCGCTTCGCTTTCCTTAGCTTCCCTTAGCTTCATGTTCGCTTTGCTTTGCTTCGCTTCGATTAGCTTCGTGTTCGCTACGCTTGGCCTCGCTTCACTTAGCTTAGCTTCGCTTCGCTTAGATTCCTTCGTTTTGTTTAGCTTCGCTTCGCTTTGCTTTGCTTCGCTTAGCTTCGCTTCGCTTCTCTTCGCTTCTCTTCGCTTCGCTTCCCTTAGCTTCGCTTCGCTTCCCTTAGCTTTGCTTTGCTTCGATTAACTTCGCATCGTTTCGCTTTGCTTGTTAATAGGCTTCGCTTAGCTTCGCTTCATTTCGCATTGCTTCTCTTCGCTTCTCTTCGCTTCACTTCGCTTAGCTTCACTTCGCTTAGCTTCGCTTAGCTTCGCTTTCCTTCGCTTCGCTTCGCGTAGCTTTGCTTAGATTCGCTTCACTTAGCTTCGCTTTGCTTTGCTTTGCTTTGCTTCGCGTAGCTTCGCTTCGCTTCGCATATCTTCGCTTCGGTTCTCTTAGCTTCGCTTCGCTTCTCTTCGCTTTGCTTTGCTAATCTTCGCTTAGCCTCGCTTTGCTTCCCTTAGCTTCGCTTCGCTTCGCTTAGCCTCGCTTCGCTTTGCTTGGCTTAGCTTTGCTTCGCTTCGCTTAGCTTTGCTTCGCTTTGCTTCTCTTCGCTTCTCTTCGCTTCTCTTCACTTCTCTTCCCTTAGCTTCGCTTAGCTTTGCTTCGCTTCGCTTCCCTTAGCTTCGCTTCGCTTCCCTTAGCTTCCCTTAGCTTCGTTTCGCTTCGCTTCGCTTAGCTTCGCTTTGCTTCGCTTACCTTTGCTTCGCGTCGCTTACCTTCACTTCGCTTCGCTTAGCTTGGCTTCGCTTCGCTTAGCTTCGCTTAGCTTCTCTTAGCTTCGCTTCGCTTCTCTTAGCTTCGCTTAGCTTCGCTTTGCTTCACTTAGCTTTGCTTCGCTTCGTTTCACTTCGCTTCGCTTCTCTTCGCTTCTCTTCGCTTCGCTTAGATTCGCTTCGCTTCGCTTCGCTTCTTTGAGCTTCGGTTCACTTCCCTTAGCTTCGCTTAGCTTCGCTTGGCTTCGCTTCGCTTTGCATAGCTGCGCTTAGCTTTGCTTTGCTTCTCTTAGCTTCGCTTCTCTTCGCTTCGCTTCGCCTAGCTTCTCTTTGCTTCGCTTAGCTTCACTTCGCTTAGCTTTGCTTAGCTTCGCTTTGCTTCACTTCGCTTAGCTTTGCTTCGCTTCTCTTCGCTTCGCTTTGGTTCCCTTAGCTTCGCCTTGCTTCGCTTTGCTTCTCTTAGCTTCGATTAGCTTCGCTTAGCTTTGCTTCGCTTCTCTTTGCTTCTCTTTGCTTCGCTTCGCCTAGCTTCGCCTAGCTTCGCTTAGCTTCTCTTAGCTTCGCTTCGCTTCTCTTAGCTTCGCTTAGCTTCGCTTCGCTTCGCTTTGCTTTGCTTCGCTTCGCTTAGCTTCGCTTAGATTCGCTTAGCTTTGCTTTTCTTCGCTTAGCTTCACTTCGCTTCGCTTAGCTTCGCTTCTCTTAGCTTCGCTTAACTTCGCTTTGCTTTGCTTAGCTTCGCTTCGCTTCGCTTAGCATCGCTTCGCTTCTCTTCGCTTAGCTTCACCTAGCTTCGCTTAGTTCCGCTTAGATTCGCTTAGCATCGCTTCGCTTCGCTTAGCTTTGCTTCGCTTTGCTTAGCTTTGCTTCGCTTCGCTTAGCTTTGCTTCGCTTCGCTTAGCTTTGCTTCGCTTCACTTCCCTTAGCTTCAGTTTGCTTCCCTTAGCCTCACTTCGCTTCGCTAAGCTTAGCTAAGCTTAGCTAAGCTTTGCTTCGTTTCACTTTGCTTCGCTTAGCTTCGCCAAGCTTCATTTCGCTTCGCGTAGCTTCACTTCGCTTCGCTTCGCTTCCCTTAGCTTCGGTTCGCTTCCCTTAGCTTGGCTTCGCTTCGCTTCGCTTCGCATACCTGCGCTTAGCTTCTCTTAGCTTCGCTTCGCTCTCTATGCTTCTCTTCGCTTCACTTCGCTTAGCTTCCCTACGCTTCTCTTCGCTTCGCTTAGCTTCGCTTCGCTTAGCTTCGCTTCGCTTTACTTCGCTTAGCTTCGCTTCTCTTAGCTACGCTTCGCTTAGCTTCGCTTTTCCTCTCTTCGCTTCTCTTCGCTTCGCTTCGCTTAGCTTCACTTAGCTTCGCTTCGCTTCGCTTAGCTTCGCTACGCTTAGCTTCGCTTAACTTCGCTTTGCTTAGCTTCGCTTTGCTTAGCTTCGCTTCGCTTTGCTTAGCTTCGCTTAGCTTCGCTTAGCTTCGCTTAGCTCGTTTAGCTTCCCTTGGCTTTGCTTCGCTTCTCTTCGCTAAGCTTCTCTTCGCTTTGCTTGGCTTCGCTTAGCTTCGCTTTGCTTCGCTTAACTTCGCTTAGATTCGCTTGGCTTTGCTTCGCTTCGCTTAGCTTTGCTTCGCTTCGCTTAGCTTCACTTCGCTTCGCTTAGCTTCGCTTCGCTTCGCTTAGCTTCGATTAGCTTCGCTTCGCTTCGCTAAGCTTCTCTTAGCTTCGCTTTGCTTCGCTTATCTTCGCTTTGCTTCGCTTAACTTCGCTTAGATTCGCTTGGCTTTCCTTCGCTTCACTTAGCTTTGCTTCGCTTCGCTTAGCTTCACTTCGCTTCGCTTAGCTTCGCTTCGCTTCGCTTAGCTTCGCTTAGCTTCGCTTCGCTTCGCTAAGCTTCTCTTAGCTTCGCTTTGCTTCGCTTATCTTCGCTTTGCTTCGCTTCGCTTCTCTTCGCTTCGCTTCTAATAGCTTCGCTTAGCTTCGCTTCACTTCGCATAGCTTCGCTTTGCTTCTCTTCACTTCTCTTCGCTTCGCTTCGCTTAGCTTCGCTTTGCTTCCCTTAGCTTTGCTTCGCTTAGCTTCGCTTAGCTTCGTTTCCCTTCGCTTCGCATAACTTCGCTTAGCTTCACTTCGATTCCCTTAGCTTCGCTTAGCTTCGCCTCACTTAGCTCAGCTTCGCTTCGCTTCGCTTCGCTTCTCTTAGCTTCGCTTAGCTTCGCTTCGCTTTGCTTAGCTTCGCTTCGCTTCTCTTCACTTCTTTTAGTTTCGCTTCGCTTCGATAAGCTTCACTTAGCTTCGTGTTCGCTTTGCTTAGCTTCTCTTCACTTCACATCGCTTAGCTTCGCTTAGCTTCATGTTCGCTTTGCTTAGCTTCGCTTCGATTAGCTTCGCTTGGCTTCCTGTTCGCTTCGCTTAGCCTCGCTTCGCTTAGATTCGCTTCCCTTCGCTTAGCTTTGCTTCGCTTCGCTTAGCTTCGCTTTGCCTCGCTTAGCTTCGCTTAGCTTCTCTTAGCTTCGCTTCGCTTTGCTTAGCTTTGCCTAGCTTCGCATAGCTTTGCTTCGCTTCGCTTTGCTAAGCTTTGCTTCGTTTCACTTTGCTTCACTTCGCTTCGCTTAGCTTCGCTTCGCTTCGCTTAGTTTCGCTTCGCTTTGCTTAGCTTTGCTTCGCTTAACTTCGCTTTGCTTCGCTTCGCTTTGCCTAGCTTCACTTCGCTTCGCTTAGCTTCGCTTCGCTTCCCTTAGCTTCGGCTCGCTTCCCTTAGCTTCGCTTCGCTTCGCTTCGCTTCGCTTCGCTTCGCTTCGCTTTGCATAACTACGCTTTGCTTTGCTTTGCTTTTCTTAGCTTCGCTTCTCTATGCTTGTCTTCGCTTCGCTTTGGTAAGCTTCCCTTCGCTTCGCTTTGCTTCGCTTTGCTTCGCTTTGCTTCGCTTCGCTTCGCTTAGCTTCAATTTGCTTCGCTTCGCTTAGCTTCGCTTCGCTTCACTTCGCTTCGCTTCGCTTCTCTTAGCTTCGCTTAGCTTCGCTTTGCTTAGCTTCGCTTTGCCTCTCTTCGCTTCTCTTTGCTTCGCTTCGCTTAGCTTTGCTTAGCTTCGCTACGCTTCGCTTAGCTTCGCTTCGCTTCGCTTCTCTTAGCTTCACTTAGCTACGCTTTGCTTAGCTTCGCTTTGCCTCTCTTCGCTTCTCTTCGCTTAGCTTCGCTTAGCTTCGCTTCGCTTCGCTTCTCTTAGCTTCGCTTAGCTACGCTTTGCTTAGCTTCGCTTTGCCTCTCTTCGCTTCTCTTCGCTTCGCTTCGCTTAGCTTCGCTTCGCTTCTAATAGCTTCGCTTAGCTTCGCTTCACTTCGCATAGCTTCGCTTTGCTTCTCTTCACTTCTCTTCGCTTCGCTTCGCTTAGCTTCGCTTTTCTTCCCTTAGCTTTGCTTCGCTTAGCTTCGCTTAGCTTCGTTTCCCTTCGCTTCGCATATCTTCGCTTAGCTTCACTTCGATTCCCTTAGCTTCGCTTAGCTTCGCCTCACTTCGCTTAGCTTCGCTTCGCTTCGCTTCGCTTCTCTTAGCTTCGCTTAGCTTCGCTTCGCTTTGCTTAGCTTCGCTTCGCTTCTCTTCACTTCTTTTAGTTTCGCTTCGCTTTGATAAGCTTCACTTAGCTTCGTGTTCGCTTCGCTTAGCTTCTCTTCACTTCACATCGCTTAGCTTCGCTTAGCTTCATGTTCGCTTTGCTTAGCTTCGCTTCGATTAGCTTCGCTTGGCTTCCTGTTCGCTTCGCTTAGCCTCGCTTCGCTTAGATTCGCTTCCCTTCGCTTAGCTTTGCTTCGCTTCGCTTAGCTTCGCTTTGCCTCGCTTAGCTTTGCTTAGCTTCTCTTAGCTTCGCTTCGCTTTGCTTAGCTTCGCCTAGCTTCGCATAGCTTTGATTCGCTTCGCTTTGCTAAGCTTTGCTTCGTTTCACTTTGCTTCACTTCGCTTCGCTTAGCTTCGCTTCGCTTCGCTTAGTTTCGCTTCGATTTGCTTAGCTTTGCTTCGCTTAGCTTCGCTTTGCTTCGCTTCGCTTTGCCTAGCTTCACTTCGCTTCGCTTAGCTTCGCTTCGCTTCCCTTAGCTTCGGCTCGCTTCCCTTAGCTTTGCTTCGCTTCGCTTCGCTTTGCATAACTACGCTTTGCTTTGCTTTGCTTTTCTTAGCTTCGCTTCTCTATGCTTCTCTTCGCTTCGCTTTGGTAAGCTTCCCTTCGCTTCGCTTTGCTTCGCTTTGCTTCGCTTCGCTTCGCTTAGCTTCAATTTGCTTCGCTTCGCTTAGCTTCGCTTCGCTTCACTTCGCTTCGCTTCGCTTCTCTTAGCTTCGCTTAGCTTCGCTTTGCTTAGCTTCGCTTTGCCTCTCTTCGCTTCTCTTTGCTTCGCTTCGCTTAGCTTTGCTTAGCTTCGCTACGCTTCGCTTAGCTTCGCTTCGCTTCGCTTCTCTTAGCTTCGCTTAGCTACGCTTTGCTTAGCTTCGCTTTGCCTCTCTTCGCTTCTCTTCGCTTAGCTTCGCTTAGCTTCGCTCGCTTCGCTTCTCTTAGCTTCGCTTAGCTACGCTTTGCTTAGCTTCGCTTTGCCTCTCTTCGCTTCTCTTCGCTTCGCTTCGCTTAGCTTCGCTTCGCTTCGCATACCTGCGCTTAGCTTCTCTTAGCTACGCTTAGCTCTCTATGCTTCTCTTCGCTTCACTTCGCTTAGCTTCCCTTCGCTTCTCTTCGCTTCTCTTAGCTTCGCTTTGCTTCGCTTCGCTTCGCTTTACTTCGCTTAGCTTCGCTTCGCTTCGCTTCTCTTAGCTTCGCTTCGCTTAGCTTCGCTTTGCCTCTCTTCGCTTCTCTTTGCTTCGCTTCACTTAGCTTTGCTTAGCTTCGCTTCGCTTCGCTTCTCTTAGCTTCGCTTAGCTACGCTTCGCTTAGCTTCGCTTTTCCTCTCTTCGCTTCTCTTCGCTTAGCTTCGCTTAGCTTCGCTTCGCTTCGCTTAGCTTTGCTTCGCTTCGCTTAGCTTCGCTACGCTTAGCTTCGCTTAACTTCGCTTCGCTTAGCTTCGCTTTGCTTAGCTTCGCTTCGCTTCGCTTAGCTTCGCTTAGCTCGTTTAGCTTCCCTTGGCTTTGCTTCGCTTCTCTTAGCTAAGCTTCGCTTAGCTTTGCTTGGCTTCGCTTTGCTTCGCTTAACTTCGCTTACATTCGCTTGGCTTTGCTTCGCTTCGCTTAGCTTCGCTTCGCTTCGCTTAGCTTCGCTTCGCTTCACTTAGGTTCGCTTAGCTTCGCTTCGCTTCGCTTCGCTTCGCTTAGCTTCGCTTAGCTTCGCTTCGCTTCGCTAAGCTTCTCTTAGCTTTGCTTTGCTTCGCTTATCTTTCCTTTGCTTCGCTTAGCTTTGCTTCACTTCGCATAGCTTCGCTTTGCCTCTCTTCGCTTCTCTTCGCTTCACTTCGCTTAGCTTTGCTTCGCTTCGCTTTGCTTCCCTTAGCTTCGCTTCGCTTAGCTTCGCTTAGCTTCGTTTCCCTTCGCTTCGCTTAGCTTCGCTTCGCATAACTTCGCTTAGCTTCACTTCGATTCCCTTAGCTTCGCTTCGCTTCTCTTAGCTTCGCTTAGCTTCGCTTCGCTTTGCTTAGCTTCGCTTCGCTTCTCTTTGCTTCTTTTAGTTTCGCTTCGCTTCGATTAGCTTCGCTTAGCTTCGTGTTCGCTTCGCTTAGCTTCTCTTCACTTCGCTTCGCTTAGCTTCTCTTCACTTCGCTTCGCTTAGCTTCGCTTCGCTTCGCTTAGCTTCATGTTCGCTTTGCTTAGCTTCGCTTCGATTAGCTTCGCTTAGCTTCCTGTTCGCTTCGCTTAGCCTCGCTTCGCTTAGCTTCGCTTCCCTTCGCTTAGCTTTGCTTCGCTTTGCTTAGCTTCGCTTTGCCTCGCTTAGCTTCGCTTAGCTTCTCTTAGCTTTGCCTCTCTTCGCTTCTCTTCGCTTCGCTTCGCTTAGCATCGCTTAGCTTCGCTTCGCTTCGCTTAACTACGCTTAGTTTCGCTTAGCTTCGCTTAACTTCGCTTTGCTTTGCTTAGCTTCGCTTTGCTTAGCTTCGCTTTGCTTCGCTTAGCTTCTCTTCGCTTCGCTTAGTTTCGTTTAGCTTCGCTTGGCTTTGCTTCGCTTCGCTTTGCTTAGCTTCGCTTTGCTTCGCTTAGCTTCGCTTCTCTTAGCTTCGGTTTGCTTCCCTAAGCTTCACTTCGCTTCGCTTAGCTTCGCTTCGCTTCGCATAGCTGCGCTTAACTTCGTTTTGCTTCTCTTAGCTTCGCTTCTCTTTGCTACGCTTCTCTTTGCTCCTCTTCGCTTCGCTTCGCTTAGCTTCGCTTCGCTTCACTTAGCTTCGCTTAGCTTCACTTAGCTTCGCTTAGATTCGCTTAGCTTCGCTTCGCTTGGCTTAGCTTCCCTTTGCTTCGCTTAGCTTTGCTTCGCTTAGCTTCCCTTAACTTTGCTTTGCTTCGCTTAGCTTCGCTTTGCTTAGCTTCGCTTAGCTTCGCTTTGCTTAGCTTCGCTTCGCTTCGCTTCGTTTCTCTTCGCTTAGCTTCGCTTAGCTTCGCTTCGATTTGCTTAGCTTCGCTTAGATTCGCTTAGCTTCGCTTCGCTTCGCTTCCCTTAGCTTCAGTTTGCTTCCCTTAGCTTCACTTCGCTTCGCTAAGCTTAGCTAAGCTTAGCTAAGCTTTGCTTCGTTTCACTTTGCTTCGCTTAGCTTCGCCTAGCTTCATTTCGCTTCGCTTCGCTTCCCTTAGCTTCGGTTCGCTTCCCTTAGCTTCGCTTCGGTTCGCTTCGCTTCGCATACCTGCGCTTAGCTTCGCTTTGCTTTTCTTAGCTTCGCTTCTTTTCGCTTCGCTCTCTATGCTTCTCTTCGCTTCGCTTCGCTTAGCTTCCCTTCGCTTCTCTTCGCTTCTCTTCGCTTCTCTTAGCTTTGCTTTGCTTCGCTTCGCTTAGCTTCGCTTCGCTTCACTTCGCTTAGCTTCGCTTCGCTTCTCTTAGCTTCGCTTAGCTTTGCTTTGCCTCTCTTCGCTTCTCTTTGCTTCGCTTCGCTTAGCTTTGCTTAGCTTCGCTTCGCTTGTCCTAGCTTCGCTTAGCTACGCTTCGCTTTGCCTCTCTTCGCTTCTCTTCGCTTCGCTTCGCTTAGCTTCGCTTCGCTTCGCTTAGCTTTGCTTCACTTAGCTTCGCTACGTTTAGCTTCGCTTCGCTTTGCTTAACTTCGCTTTGCTTTGCTTAGCTTCGCTTTGCTTAGCTTCGCTTCGCTTCGCTTCGCTTAGCTCGTTTAGCTTCGCTTGGCTTTGCTTCGCTTCTCTTCGCTTACCTTCGCTTAGCTTTGCTTGGCTTCGCTTAGCTTTGCTTTGCATCGCTTAACTTCGCTTAGATTCGCTTGGCTTTGCTTCGCTTCGCTTTGCTTTGCTTCGCTTCGCTTAGCTTCGCTTCGCTTCGCTTAGCTTTGCTTAGCTTAGGTTCGCTTCCCTTAGCTTCGGTTCGCTTCCCATAGCTTCACTTCGCTTCGCTTAGCTTCGCTTAGCTTCGCTTCGCTTTGCTTCGTTTTGCTTCTCTTTGCTACGCTTCTCTTTGCTTCTCTTCGCTTCGCTTCGCTTCGCTTCGCTTCGCTTCGCTTTGCTTCGTTTTTCTTCGCTTAGATTCGCTTTGCTTTGCTTTGCTTCGCTTAGCTTCGCTTAGATTCGCTTAGCTTCGCTTCGCTTCGCTTAGCTTCCCTTTGCTTCGCTTAGCTTCGCTTTGCTTAGCTTCCCTTAACTTTGCTTTTCTTCGCTTAGCTTTGCTTTGCTTAGCTTCGCTTAGCTTCTCTTCGCTTCGCTTCGCTTCTCTTCGCTTAGCTTCGCTTTGCTTCGCTTCGCTTCGCTTAGCTTCGCTTAGATTCGCTTCGCTTTGCTTAGCTTTGCTTCGTTTCGCTTAGCTTCACTTTGCTTAGCTTAGATTCGCTTCGCTTCGCTTCGTTTCGCTTAGCTTCGCTTCGCTTCCCTTAGCTTCAGTTCGCTTCGCTTCGCATAGCTGCGCTTAGATTTGCTTTGCTTCTCTTAGCTTCGCTTCTCTTCGCTTCGCTTCTCTTTGCTTCTGTTCGCTTTGCTTCGCTTAGCTTCGCTTAGATTTGTTGTGTGATGTCATCATATGCTATCACATTCTCTCTGCCTCCCATCCCATGTTTTCAACTTGCACGTATGGTTTGACAGTGCGTGAAAGAATTTGTGTGTGGTGTGTTCTGGAGTTTGGGAATGTGTTTTGTGTTTTTTTGTTTGAGCAGGTATTTTGTGATGATAGATCTTGAGAAGATCTTTCGGACGCAACAAGAATCGCTTCAATCGGAGCAAGAACGCGAAAGCTATGAAGATTCAAAGTTCATGAGCTTGCGTTACAATTGCGGCGGTTACAAAGTGAAGTTGTGGGGTGACTCTATATGGAGTTGTGACTATTGGGAGTTGGGGAAATTCGTCATTCTACTGTAGGAACTGCAAAATTGGTTGGGAACAACCAAGCTAGGTTGGCAAGGGTGGCCAACTTGGTTGGATTGGTTGGGAAGGGACAAATGTCAAAGTTGGGGTTCCTATAGGGAGGGAATCTTTGTGCTTATGGGGTTTCCTTGGTTGGTGACTCTCTTGGGACCTTCTCTCTCATCCCTCTCTTCCATCCCAACCTTTCTCTTGCTCCTCCAATTCCTTGTGAGATTCTTGAACTTTGATTGAACTTTTTTAGATTGAGTTAAGTTCTCCTCCTACAGCTTACCCCCCAGTGCGTCGAAAGACATAGCGTCCCAAATACTCCATCAATCGACATGACTCAAATTGAGAACGGTAGCTATGATTACAAGCTACAACATATCCGATTTTCGCGACATTCAAACAGCTAGTTTTTCGTCGACGTCGTTTCTTGTGAAGACGACTTTTCTGTCCAGAATTTCGTATTTATATTTTGAGTAATTCTAGCTCCTAAGTTCACCTAAACTCCGTCCTTAATCCTAACAAGTGGTATCAGAGCGATATTAAGGACATTAAGAGGAGTCTACAGAATTTTGAAGACTTTTCTAGACCTACCATGGCCTGTGGGTGTGCCTAAGTGGTGTTCTAAAGGTTGGATGTGTCTTCCGCTAAGGGGAAACTCTGCCGAAATTTCGTGGACGCCGACACTTGTGAAAATATCGAGGGAGCTGAGTGTGGACAGCAAAGGGGAGCTGAAATTCGTTATTTCTCAAGGAGAAGATGAATGAGAGAGGAGGAGATGCTAATGGAAGAGGAGCTGTACCTGAGAAGACAAGTGAGCTGCCGCCATCAAAAATTGAAGCTTTGGATGGCTCCAACTATGAGGAATGGAGCTGCAGGGCGCGGCAGAGGAAGAGGGGGTTGGAGAGGCCGAGGCCGTGGGAGGAGCTTTGGCAGAGGTAGAGGCCGAGGTGACTATAATGAGGGGCATGGGAGCTCTGGTGGTAGGGGGAGTACCAGAATGGAGGGCACCTGCTGGTATTGCAAGAAGGTCAGACATCCTTGGTTCAAGTGCTTCAGCAGGCCTGAGGGATGGGCACCTCCAGGCATGTAGCCGCCAAGTGGTGAACGCGCACAAGGTGGCGCTGTGCAAGGCTCAGGTGCACAAGATGAAGGTGCACAAGGTAATACCTATCCTGGGATGTTTCTCATGGTTGAGGATGTGCATGGGCATGAGGGTGATGTGGGATCTGTAGGAAAGGTTGTGATGCACCCTCTCACGCACTGGGTGATTGATTCAGGTTGCACCAGTCACATGACCCCACGGGCAGATATGCTTGATGAGGTAAAACCCCCTGGAAAGATTAAGTATGTGGCAGTAGCGTCAGGTGTTTTGCTCCCTGTGATTGGTGTTGGGAATGCCAAGGTTAAGGGAGCTAATGGGGAGCTTGTGGGGCTTGGGAATGTTCTGCTGGTTGAAGGTTTGTGTGCTAACCTTCTCTCTGTGCGGCGACTGCAGAAGAGCAAGGCCGAAGTGACCTTTGGACCAACCAGCTGCCGTGCTAAGCTTGGGAAGAAGGTGCTGTGGAGTCTGGAAGAGGAGACCAGCTGCATCAAGGACCTGTGGCAGCTGCCCATCATCCCTTGGAATGGGAAAACTCCAACAGCAGCAACGGCAGCAGCGGCAAAGGCAACAGCAGGAGGAGATGCAAATGCACCAACTGATGGGGTCCTGGAAGCAGTTAAGAAAGTGCAGCAGCAGCAGACACATTGTGAGGTGCTTGCTGGTGTGGATGCGAGTGCGGCATGGGCTAAGGCTTCATCAAGGAGTGGAGAGGCCGATTGGGAGACATGGCATGAGAGGCTGTGTCATGTGAACTTCCCTATGCTGTAGAAATTGGTGAAGGACGGGAGCCTGAAGGGCTTGGAGGTCAAGGGAGGAGTGAAGGAGATTGGGAGCTGCCCTACATGCTTGGAGACCAAGTTCTCTAAGTTCCCCTTCAACAGCACTACAGGACCAGCCAAGACCCCACTTGCACTTGTGCACATGGATGTGGTGGGGCCCACAAGAGCCCCTTCCCTCTCAGGCAACCGCTATTTCTTGACAATTGTGGATGACCACACTCGGGCAGTGTGGGTTTACCCTTTGAAGAGCAAGGGGGAGGTGGCAGCGGCTGTCCTTAAGAAGTGGATGCCTAGAGCTCAGAAGGAATGCGGACACAAGGTGAAGGTGATCCGCAGTGATAATGGTAGGGAGTTCATTGGAGCTGATTTTGAGGGGGAGTTGAAGAGGAAGGGGATCCAACATCAACTAACAGTGCCCTACAACCCGCAGCAGAATGGGGTGGCTGAGAGGTTCAACAGGACCCTGCAGGAGGGGGCACGCACTCTCCTTGGGCGTGCAGGGCTGCCTGATCCATATTGGGTGTCTGCACTGAGGCAGGTCACCCAAGTAAAGAACAGGGTGCTGGCTACAGTTGGGGATAAGAATTGGATCCCATATACCAAGTGGTATGGGAGTGCTCTAGTTGTGAAGCTAAGCAAAGTGAAGCTAAGCTCAGCATGTTCACAACTAGAGCACTCCCATACCACTTGGTATATGGGATCCACTCCTTATCCCCAACTGTAGCCAGCACCCTGTTCTTTACAAGGGCGACCTGCCTCAGTGCACTTATGCGTCACTTTGCTTAGCTTCGCTTAGCTTCGCTTTACTTCCCTTAGCTTCAGTTCGCTTCCCTTAGCTTCGCTTCGCTTCGCATAGCTGCGCTTAGATTCGCTTTGCTTCTCTTAGCTTCGCTTAGCTTCGCTTTGCTTTGCATACCTGCGCTTAGCTTCGCTTTGCTTCTCTTAGCTTTGCTTCTTTTCGCTTCGCTTCTCTATGCTTCCCTTCACTTCGCTTTGCTTCGCTTAGCTTCGCTTCGCTTCTCTTCGCTTCTCTTCGCTTCGCTTCGCTTAACTTCGCTTTGCTTCGCTTCGCTTAGCTTCGCTTCACTTAGCTACGCTTCGCTTCGCTTCTCTTAGCTTCGCTTGGCTTCGCTTCACTTCGCTTAGCCTCCCTTTGCCTCTCTTCGCTTATCTTTGCTTAGCTTTGCTTAGCTTCGCTTCGCTTTGCTTCGCTTAGCTTTGCTTAGCTTCGCTTCGCTTCCCTTAGCTTCGGTTCGCTTCCCTTAGCTTCCCTTAGCTTCGCTTAGCTTCGCTGCGCTTCGCATAGCTGCGCTTAGCTTTGCTTAGCTTCGCTGCGCTTCGCATAGCTGCGCTTAGCTTCTCTTTGCTTCTCTTCGCTTCGCTTCGCTTAGCTTCGCTTCGCTTAACTTCGCTTCGCTTCGCTTAGCTTCGCTTGGCTTCGCTTAGATTTGCTTAGCTTCGCTCAGCTTTGCTTTGCTTCGGTTAGCATCGCTTAGATTCGCTTAGCTTCACTTTACGTCGCTTAGCTTCCCTTAACTTCGCTTTGCTTCGCTTAGCTTCGCTTAGCTTCGATTTGCTTAGCTTCGCTTCACTTTGCTTAGCTTCACGTAGCTTCGCTTTGCTCCGCATAGCTGCGATAAGCTTCGCTTTGCTTCTCTTAGCTTTGCTTCGCTGCTCTTTGCTTCTCTTCGCTTCCCTTCGCTTAGCTTCACTTTGCTTCGCTTAGCTTTGCTTCACTTCGCTTCGCTTAATTTCGCTTTGCTTTGCTTAGCTTCGCTTTGAATAGCTTGGCTTAGCTTCGCTTCGCCTCGCTTAGCGTTGCTTGGCTTCGCTTAGCTGCGCTTGGCTTCGCTTCGCTTCGCTTAGCTTCGCTTAGCTTCACTTAGCTTTGCTTAGCTTCGCTTAGATTCGTTTCGCTTTGCTTCGCTTCCCTTAGCTTCGCTTTGCTTCGCTTCCCTTAGCTTCGGTTCGCTTCCCATAGCTTCACTTCGCTTCGCTTAGCTTCGCTTTGCTTCGCATCGCTTTGCATAGCTGCGCTTAGCTTCGTTTTGCTTCTCTTAGCTTCGCTTCTCTTCGCTCCGCTTCTCTTTGCTTCTCTTCGCCTCGCTTCTCTTCGCTTTGCTTCTCCTTGCTTCTCTTCGCTTCGCTTTGCTTAGGTTCGCTTCGCTAAGCTTCATTTCGCTTAACTTCGCTTCGCTTCGCTTAGCTTCGCTTCGCTTCGCTTAGCTTCGGTGAGCTTTGCTTTGCTTCGCATAGCTTCGCTTAGATTCGCTTAGCTTCGCTTCGCTTCGCTTAGCTTCACTTCGCTTCGCTTAGCTTCGCTTCTCTTAGCTTCGCTTAACTTCGCTTTGCTTTGCTTAGCTTCGCTTCGCTTCGCTTAGCATTGCTTCGCTTCTCTTCGCTTAGCTTCACCTAGCTTCGCTTTGCTTCGCTTCGCTTCGCTTAGTTCCGCTTAGATTCGCTTAGCATCACTTCGCTTCGCTTGGCTTTGCTTCCCTTCGCTTAGCTTCGCTTCGATTCACTTTCCTTAGCTTCGGTTCGCTTCTCTTCGCTTCGCTTCACTTCGCTTAGCTTCGCGTCGGTTCGCATAGCTTCGCTTCGCTTAGCTTAGCTTCGCTTAGCTTCGCTTAACTTTGCTTTGCTTTGCTTAGCTTTGCTTCGCTTAGCTTCGCCTCGCTTCGCTTAGCTTCGCCTCGCTTCGCTAAGCTTCCCCTCGCTTCGTTTAGCTTCGCTTAGCTTCTCTTAGCTTCGCTTCGCTTTCCTTTGCTTCGCTTCGCTTCACTTAGCTGTGCTTCGCTTCACTTCCCTTAGCTTTGGTTCACTTCCCTTAGCTTCGCTTCGCTTCGCTTAGCTTTGCTTCGCTTCGCTTCGCTTCGCATAACCTCGCTTAGCTTCGTTTCGATTCCCATAGCTTCGCTTAGCTTCGCCTCACTTCGCTTAGCTTCGCTTCGCTTCTCTTAGCTTCGCTTACCTTCGCTTAGCTTCTCTTCGCTTCTTTTAGCTTTGCTTAGCTTCATGTTCCCTTCGCTTCGATTAGCTTCACTTAGCTTCGTGTTCGCTTCTCTTAGCTTCTCTTCACTTCGCTTCTCTTAGCTTGGCTTAGCTTCATGTTCGCTTCGCTTAGCTTCGCTTCGATTAGCTTCGCTTAGCTTTCTCTTTGTTTCGCTTAGCCTCGCTTCGCTTAGCTTCGCTTTGCTTCGCTTTGCTTCGCTTAGCTTCGCTTAGCTTCTCTTAGCTTCGCTTCGCTTTGCTTAGCTTCGCCTAGCTTCGCTTAGCTTTGCTTCGCTTCGCTTTGCTAAGCTTTGCTTCGTTTCACTTTGCTTCGCTTAGCTTCGCTTCGCTTAGGTTCGCTTAGATTCGCTTCGCTTAGCTTCGCTTCGCCTCGCTTCGCTTCCCTTAGCTTCGGTTCGCTTCCCATAGCTTCGCTTAGCTTTGCTTCGCTTCGCTTAGCTTTGCTTAGCTTATCTTCGCTTCGCATACCTGCGCATAGCTTTGCTTTGCTTCTCTTAGCTTCGCTTCTTTTCGCTTCGCTTCTCTATCCTTCTCTTCACTTCGCTTAGCTTCTCTTCGCTTCGCTTAGCTTCGCTTAGCATCGCTTCGCTTCGCTTAGCTTCTCTTAGCTTTGCTTCGCTTCGCTTAGCTTTGCTTTGCTTTGCTAAGCTTTGCTTCGCTTCGTTTCTCTTCGCTTCGCTTCGCTTAGCTTCGCTTCACTTTGCATAGCTTCGCTTTGCTTCTCTTAGCTTCGCTTCTCTTAGCTTCGCTTAGCTTCGCTTCTCTTTTCTTCGTTTCTTTTAGCTTCGCTTAGCTTCGTGTTCGCTTCGCTTAGCATCGCTTCGTTTCGCTTCCATTAGCTTCGCTTAGCTTCGTGTTCCCTTCGCTTAGCTTCTCTTCACTTCGCTTTGCTTAGCTTCGCTTCGCTTTGCTTAGCTTCGCTTAGCTTCATGTTTGCTTCGCTTAGTTTCGCTTCGATTAGCTTCACTTCGCTTCGCTTAGCTTCCTGTTTGCTTCGCTTAGCCTCGCTTCGCTTCGCTTAGCTTAGCTTCGCTTTGCTTCGCTTAGCTTCGCTTAGCTTCTCTTAGCTTCGCTTCGCATTGCTTAGCTTCGCCTAGCTTTGCTTAGCTTTGCTTCGCTTCGCTTTGCTAAGCATTGCTTCGTTTCACTTTGTCTCGCTTAGCTTCGCTTCGCTTCGCTTAGCTTCGCTTCGCTTAGCTTCGCTTAGATTTGCTTAGCTTCGATTCGCTTCGCTTAGCTTCGCTTCGCTTCGCTTAGCTTCGCTTACCTTCGCTTAGCTTTGCTTAGCTTTGCTTAGCTTCGCTTTGCTTTGCTTAGCTTCGCCGAGCTTCAATTCGCTTCGCTTAGCTTCGCTTCGCTTCTCTTCGCTTCGCTTAGCTTCGCTTCGCTTCTCTTCGCTTCCCTTAGCTTCGGTTCGCTTCCCTTAGCTTCGCTTTGCTTCGCATACCTGCGCTTAGCTTCGCTTTGCTTCTCTTAGCTTCGCTTCTTTTTGCTTCGCTTCTCTATGCTTCTCTTCTCTTCGCTTAGCTTCGCTTAGCTTCGCTTAGCTTCGCTTCGCTTCGCTTAGCTTCGCTTAGCTTTGCTTTGCTTCGCTTAACTTCGCTTCGCTTCACATAGCTTCGCTTTGCTTCGCTTCGCTTCTCTTCGCTTCGCTTCTAATAGCTTCGCTTCACTTCGCATAGTTTCGCTTTTCTTCTTTTCGCTTCTCTTCGCTTCGCTTCGCTTAGCTTCGCTTCGCTTCGCTTTGCTTCCCTTAGCTTCGCTTCGCTTAGCTTCGCTTAGCTTCACTTCGCTTCGCATAGCTTTGCTTAGATAGGCTTCGCTTAGCTTCGCTTCGCTTCGCATGGCTTTGCTTAGATTCGCTTCGCTTAGCTTCGCTTAGCTTTGCTTTGCTTCGCGTAGGTTCGCTTTGCTTCGCATATCTTCGCTTCGCTTCTCTTTGCTTCGCTTCGCTTCTTTTCGCTTCTCTTCGCTTTGCTTCGCTTAGCTTCGCTTAGCCTCGCTTTGCTTCGCTTAGCTTCGCTTAGCCTCGCTTCGCTTTGCTTCGCTTAGCTTTGCTTTGCTTCGCTTCTATTAGCTTCGCTTTGCTTAGCTTCGCTTCGCTTCGCTTCCCTTAGCTTCCCTTAGCTTTGCTTCGCTTCGCATCGCTTCGCGTGATTAGATTCGCTTCGCTCAGCTTCCTTTTTGCTTCGCTTCGCTTAGCTTCCTGTTCGCTTCGCTTAGCCTCACTTTGCTTAGCTTCGCTTAGCTTCACTTAGCTTCGCTTCGTTTCCCTTAGCTTCGCTTAGCTTCGCTTACCTTCGCTTCGCTTTGCTTAGCTTTGCATCGCTTCGCTTAGCTTCGCTTAGCTTCGCTTAGCTTTGCTTAGCTTCGCTTAGCTTTGCTTAGCTTCTCTTAGCTTTGCTTTGCTTCTCTTAGCTTCGCTTAGCTTCGTTTTGCTTTGCTTCGCTTAGCTTTGCTTCGTTTCACTTTGCTTTGCTTCGCTTCGCTTAGCTTCGCTTAGCTTCGCTTCGCTTCCCTTAGCTTCGGTTCGCTTCCCTTAGCTTCTCTTCGCTTCGCTTAGCTTCGCATAGCTGCGCATACCTGCGCTTAGCTTCGCTTTGATTCTCTTAGCTTCGCTTCGCTTCTCTACGCTTCTCTTCGCTTTGCTTAGCTTCACTTAGCTTCACTTAGCTTCGCTTCGCTTCTCTTTGCTTCTCTTCGCTTCGCTTCGCTTCGCTTCCCTTAGCTTTGGTTCGCTTCCCTTAGCTTTGCTTAGCTTCGCTTAGCTTTGCTTCGCTTTGCATAGCTGCGCTTAGCTTTTCTTTGCTTCTCTTAGCTTCGCTTCTCTTCGCTTTGCTTCTCTTTGCTTCGCTTCGCTTAGCTTTGCTTACCTTCGCTTCGCTTCGCTTAGCTTCGCTTCAATTAGCTTCGCTTCGCTTAGCTTCGCTTAGCTTCGCTTCGCTTCGCATAACTTCGCTTAGCTTCTCTTCGATTCCCTTAGCTTCGCTTAGCTTCACCTCACTTCGCTTAGCTTCGCTTCGCTTCGCTTCTCTTAGCTTCGCTTAGCTTCGCTTCGCTTTGCTTAGCTTCGCTTCGCTTCTCTTCGCTTCTTTTAGTTTCGCTTAGCTTCGTGTTCGCTTCGCTTAGCTTCGCTTCGCTTCGCTTCGATTAGCTTCACTTAGCTTCGTGTTCGCTTCGCTTAACTTCTCTTCACTTCGCTTCGCTTAGCTTCGCTTCGCTTCACTTAGCTTCGCTTAGCTTCATGTTCGCTTCGCTTAGCTTCGCTTCGATTAGCTTCGCTTCGCTACGCTTAGCTTCCTGTTCGCTTTGCTTAGCCTCGCTTCGCTTAGCTTAGCTTCGCTTCGCTTCGCTTCGCTTAGCTTCGCTTCTCTTCGCTTAGCTTCGCTTTGCCTCGCTTAGCTTCGCTTAGCTTCTATTTGCTTCTCTTCGCTTTGCTTTGCTTCGCCTAGCTTCGCTTAGCTTTGCTTCGCTTCGCCTTGCTAAGCTTTGCTTCGTTTCACTTTGCTTCGCTTAGCTTCGCTTAGCTTCACTTAGCTTATTCGAGAACTTGAGCATTTTCCTACGAGACCTCAACTTGGTTATCTTGCTATTGAGCGTGCTCAAACATCTTAAATTTTGCATGCGTGGTTAGTGTATGGGCTCACGAGCATGCTGGCCTGTGCTCGGATGCAAAACCCAGGTGTGTGGAAAGTTATCGTAACTCAAGCCTTTTTGCATGTCCAAGTTCTTTAGTCGTACCCCACCAAACAACAACCTGTTTTTCATTTAGGATCTTGTTCACTGAAACTCTTTCCCTTTGCATACATAGCTAGTGTATGTCTCAAGAGCATCATGGCTTGTGCTCAGATCCAAAATCCAAGTGGTTGGAAAGTTATAGTATGTCAACTATTGTCCCATGACTAAACACTTGAGCATTGCCCAACAAAACCTCAGCTTTTCATTTTGTTTTTCAGATACAAAGCATTTTCTAAGCCCTTGTTTTGCATGAACAGTTATTGCATGGGCTCAAGATAATCATGGCTTGTGCTCAGATCCAAAACCTAAGTGTGCAAATTGTAATGGTATTGTATGTGTTCCTTTTTCCAGTACTTGAGCATTTTCCTACGAGACCTCAACTTGGTTATCTTGCTATTGAGCGTGCTCAAACATCTTGCTTTTTGCATGCGTGGTTAGTGTATGGGCTCAAGAGCATGCTGGCCTTTGCTCGGATGCAAAACCCAGGTGTGTGGGAAGTTATGGTATCTCAAGCGTTTTCGCATGTCCAAGTTCTTGAGTCGTACCCCACCAAACAACAACCTATTTTTTCATTTAGGATCTTGTTCACTAAAACTCTTTCCCTTTGCATACATACCTAGTGTATGGCCTCAAGAGCATCATGGCTTGTGCTCAGATCCAAAATCCAAGTGATTGGGAAGTTATAGTATGTCAACTGTTGTCCCATGACTAAACACTTGAGCATTGCTCAACAAAACCCCAACTTTTCATTTTGTGTTTCAGATACAAAGCAATTTCTAAGCCCTTGGTTTGCATGAACAGTTAGTGCATGGGCTCAAGATAATCGTGGCTTGTGCTCAGATCCAAAACCTAAGTGTGCAAAAAGTAATGGTATTGTATGTGTTCCTTTTTCCAGTACTTGAGCATTTTCCTACGAGACCTCAACTTGGTTATCTTGCTATTGAGCGTGCTCAAACATCTTGTTTTTTGCATGCATGGTTAGTGTATGGGCTCAAGAGCATGCTGGCCTGAGCTCGGATGCAAAACCCAGGTGTGTGGGAAGTTATGGTATCTCGAGCATTTTCGCATGTCCAAGTTCTTGAGTGGTACCCCACCAAACAACAACCTGTTTTTGCATTTAGGATCTTGTTCACTAAAACTCTTTCCTATTGCATGCATAGCTAGTGTATGGCCTCAAGAGCATCATGGCTTGTGCTCAGATCCAAAATCCAAGTGGTTGGGAAGTTATAGTATGTCAACTGTTGTCCCATGACTAAACACTTGAGCATTGCTCAACAAAACCCCAACTTTTCATTTTGTGTTTCACATACAAAGCAATTTCTAAGCCCTTGGTTTGCATGAACAGTTAGCGCCTGGGCTCAAGATAATCGTGGCTTGTGCTCAGATCCAAAACCTTCGTGTGCAAAAAGTAATGGTATTGTATGTGTTCCTTTTTCCAGTACTTGAGCATTTTCCTACGAGACCTCATCTTGGTTATCTTGCTGTTGAGCATGCTTAAACATCTTGCTTTTTGCATGCATGGTTAGTGTATGGGCTCAAGAGCATGCTGGCCTGTGCTCGGATGCAAAACCCAGGAGTGTGGGAAGTTATGGTACTGTATCTCAAGCGTTTTTGCATGTCCAAGTTCTTGAGTGGTACCCCACCAAACAACAACCTGTTTTTTCATTTAGGATCTTGTTGACTAAAACTCTTTCCCTTTGCATACATAGCTAGTGTATGGCCTCAAGAGCATCATGGCTTGTGCTCAGATCCAAAATCCAAGTGGTTGGGAAGTTATAGTATGTCAACTATGGTCCCATGACTAAACACTAGAGCATTGCCCAACAAAACCTCAACATTTCATTTTGTTTTTCAGATACAAAGCAATTTCTAAGCAATTTTTCAGATACAAAGCAAAGATACGGGTGATTAAGCAAGGTAGGGGTGACTAAGCAAGGTAATGGAAATTCAGCAAGGTATGGGGAATTGAGCAAGAGAGGGGGAATTCAGAAAGACAGGGGTGATTAATGCTAGGAAGGGGTTATTAAACAAGGTATGGGAGACTAAGCAAGATAGGATTTCTTCAACAGGATAAGGGGAATTCAGTAAAGTAGTGGGAATTCAGCAAGGTAGGCGTACACAAGCAAGGTAGGGATGTTTCTGCAAGGTAGGGGGGATTCAGCAACGTACGGATGATTAAGATCATACGGATGATTTATCAAGGTAGGGGTGATCAAGAAATCTAGAGGGAATACAGCAATGGAACAAAAGTACAGCAATGTAGGGGTGACTAAACAAGGTAGTGGGAATTCAGCAAGATAGGGGTGATTAAGCAATGAAGGTGTGATGAAGCAAGGTAGAGGGAATTCAGCAAAGGGCTGGAAATTTTGCAAGGTAGGGGTGATTAAGCAAGGTAGGGGTGATTATGCAAGGAAGGGGTGATTCAGCAAGGTAGGGATGATTAGGAGAGGTAGGGATGATTCAGCAAGATATGGAGAATCAAGCAAGGCACGGTTGATTCAACAAGGGATGATTAATCAAGATAGGGGTCATCAAGCAAGGTAGAGGGAATTCAGCAAAAGGGTGGGAAGTCAGCAAGGTAGGGGTGATGAAGCAAGATAGAGATGATTTAGCAAGGTAGGGGTGATTTAGCAAGGTAGGGCTGATTAAGAAAGCGAGGGATGACTGAGCAAGATGGGGAGAATTCAGCAAGGTAGGGGTGATTAGGGGAGTTAGCGGGGATTCAGCATAATAGGGAGAATTCAGCAAGTTAGGGGGGAGTCAACATGGGAGTGGTTCGCCACCGCCTGAAGGTGGCGTGAGAGTGGTGTGCCACCCCCCAGCGTGGCCTGCGAGTGGTTTGCCACCAACCCAGGTGGCGTGCGAATGGTTTGCGACCCCCCGAGTTGGTGTGCGAATGGTTTGCCACACCCCTGAGTGGTGTGCGAGTGGTTTGCCACCCCCCAGAGTGGCGTGCGAGTGGTTTGCCACTCCCCCATAGTGGCTTGCGAGTGGTTTGCCAACCCCAAGAACGGAGTGTGAGTGGTTTGCCACCCCCACAGTGGTGAGCGAGTGGTTTGCCATCTCTCCAAGAGTGGCGTGCGAGTGGTTTGTCACCCACCAGAGTGGCGTACAAGTGGTTTGCCACCCCTGAGAGTGCCATGCAAGTGGTTTGCCACCCCCTACAGTGGCGTGCGAGTGGTTTGCCACCCCCCGAGAGTGGCGTGCGAGTGGTTTGCCACCCCCTACAGTGGCGTGCGAGTGGTTTGCCACCTCCCGACAGGGGTGCTAATGGTTTGCCACCCCCACAAGTGGCGTGCACGTGGTTTGTTTCCCCCCCACGCGGCGTACAAATGGTTTGTCACCACCCAAAGTTGCGTGCGATTGGTTTGCTACCCCCTAGAGTGGCGTGCGAGTGGTTTGCCAATCCTAGAGAGTAGCATGCAAGTCATTTGCCACCCACCGAGAGTGGCGTGCGAGTGGTTTGCCACCCCTCAAGAGTGGCGTGCGAGTGTTTTGCCACCCCTCAAGGTGCCGTGCGAGAGGTTTG
Organism: Closterium sp. NIES-67; assembly: GCA_027943415.1. Lineage (NCBI taxonomy): Eukaryota > Viridiplantae > Streptophyta > Zygnematophyceae > Desmidiales > Closteriaceae > Closterium > Closterium sp. NIES-67. Next base: position 25,414 of record BQMB01001872.1, read on the forward strand.
CCACCCCCCGAGACTTGCGTGCGAGTGGTTATCCGCCCCTCAGAGTAGCGTGCGAGTGGTTTGCCACCCACCCGAGTGGCGTGCGAGTGGTTTGCCACCCCCTCGACAGTGGCGTGCTAGTGGTTTGCCACCCCTTGAGAGTGGCATGCGAATGGTTTGCAACCTTCGCAAGTGGCGTGTGAGTGGTTTGCCACACCCCAAGAGTGGCGAGCGAGTGGTTCGCCACCCCCAACAGTGGCAAGCCAGTGGTTTGCCACCCCCTGAGAGTGGCGTGCGAATGGTCTTCCACCCTTGCATGTGGCATGCGTGTGGTTTGCCAGCCCCGCAAATGGCGTGTGAATGGCTTTCCACCTCCGTAAGTGGCGTGCTAGTGGTTTGCCACTCCCTAGAATGGGGTGCGATTAGTTTGTCACCCCCCAGGGTGCCGTGCGAGTGGATTGCCACCCCCCCATAGTGGCTTGCGAGTAGATTGCCACCGCCTAGAGTGGTGTGCGAGTGGTTTTCCACCCCCCAAAAGTGGCGTTCGAGTGGTTTGCCACTTCTTGAGAGAGGCATGCGAGTGGTTTGCCACCCCCTACAGTGGCGTATGATTGCTTTGCCACCCCCCCCTGAGTGGCGTGCAAGAGGTTTGCCACCCCCAAGAGTGGCGCGCGAGTGGTTTGCCACCCCCCTGATGGCGTGCGCGTGGTTTGCCAACCGCCAAGAGAGGCGTGCGGGTGGTTTGCCACCCCCCAGAGTGGCATGCAAGTTGTTCGCCACCCCCGAGTGTGGCGTGCGCGTGGATTGCCACCCCTCGAAGTGGCGTGCGAGAGGTTTGCCACCCCCTGACAGTGCCGAGGAGGGGTTTGCCACCTCCCGAGACTTGCATGCGAGTGGTTTGCCACCCCCGCAGAGTGGCGTGCGAGTGGTTTGCCACCCACCGAGAGTGGCGTGCAAGTGGTTTGCCACCCCCCAAGAGTGGCGTGCGAGTGGTATGCCACCCCCGAGAGTGGCGTGCAAGTGGTTTTCAACCCCCCACCGAGTGGCGTGCGATTGGTTTGCCACCCCCCGAGAGTGGCGTGTGAGTGGTTTGCCACACCCTAAGTGCGGCACGCGAGTGATTTGCCACCCCCTAAGAGTGACGTGCCAGTGGTTTTCCACCCCCGCAAGTGGTGCGTGAGTGGTTTACCAGCCCCGCATGTGGCGTACGAATGGTTTGCCACCCCCCAGAATGGCGTGCGATTAGTTTGCCACCCCCTAGAGGGGCGTGGGAGTCGTTTGCCACCCCTCAGAGTGGCGTGTGAGTGGTTTGCCACTCTCTGAGAGAGTGTTGTGCGAGTTATTTGCCACACCCCATAGTGGCTTGGAAGTGGTTTGCCACCCCGTAGAGTGGCGTGCGAGTGGTTTGCCACCCCCTGATAGTGGCGTGCGGGTGGTTTGCCACCCCCGTAAGAGGCATGCGAGTGGTTTGCCACCCCCTAGAGTAGCATGCGATTGGTTTTCCACCCCCCCAATGTGGCGTGCGGGTGGTTTGCCACCCCCTGAGTGGCTTGGGAGTTGTTTGCCACCCACCCGAGTGGAGTGCGAGTGGTTTGCCGCCCCCTGAGAGTGGCGTGCGAGTGGTTTGCCACCCCCCGAGTGGCGTGCAAGTGGTTTGCCACTCCTCGAGTGTGATGTGTGAGAGGTTTGCCACCCCCCGAGAGTGGCGTGCGAGTGGTTTGCCACCCCCCGAGAGTGGTGTGCGATGGGTTTGCCACCTCCCAGAGTGGCGTGCGAGTGTTTTGCCACCCCTCGAGAGTGGCGTGCGAGTGGTTTGCCACCCCCCGGGAGTGGCGTGCGAGTGGTTTGCCACCCCACAATGTGGCGTGCGAGTGGTTTGCCACCCCTCGAGAGTGGAGTGCGAATGGTTTGCCACCCCTCGAGTGGGATGTGCGAGAGGTTTGCCACCCCCCGAGAATGGCGTGCGAGTGGCTTGCCACCCCCCGAGAGTTGCTTGGGAGTGGTTTGCCACCCCCCCGAGTGGCGTGCGAGTGGTTTGCCACCCCCTGGGAGTGGCGTGCAAGTAATTTGCCACCCCTCAAGAGTGGCATGCGAATGGTTTGCCACCCTGCGAGAGTGGAGTGCGAGTGATTTGCCACCCCGTAGAGTGGCGTGCAAATGGTTTGCCACCCCCCAAGAGTGGCATGCGAGTGGTTTGCCACCCAACACTGTGCCGTGCGAGTGGTTTTGCCACCCCTCGGGAGTGGAGTGCGAGTGTTTTGCCACCCCCCAGAGTGGCGTGCGAGTGGTTTGCCACCCCCAAAGAGTGGCGTGCGAATGGTTTGCCACCCCCCTAGAGTGGCGTGCGAATGGTTTGCCCCCCCCCCCCCAAAGTGGCTTGAGAGTGGTTTGCCACCCACCCAAGTTGCATGCGAGTGGTTTGCCACCTCCCGAGAGTGGTGTGAGAGTTGTTTGCCACCCCCCAGAGTGACGTGCGTGTGGGTTGCCACACCCCGAGAGTGGCGTGCGAATGGTTTGGCACCCCCCGAGAGTGGAGTGCGGGTGGGTTGCCACCCCCAAGAGTGGAGTGTACGTGGTTTGCCACCCCTCGAGTGTGGCGTGCGAGAGGTTTGCCATCCCCCCGTGAGTGGAGTGCGAGTGGTTTGCCACCCCCTGAGAATGGCGTACGAGTGGTTTGCCACGCCACAAGGTGGTAGGTGAGTGGTTTGCCACCCCCTGAGAGTGGCGTGCGACTGGTTTGCCACCCCACCAGAGTGGCGTGCGAGTGGTTTGCCACCCCCCGAAGTGAAGTGCGAGTTGTTTGCCACCCCCCGAAGCGGCGTGCGAGTGGTTTGGCACCCACTGAGAGTCGCATGCGAATGGTTTGCCAACCCCCTATGTGGCTTGGGAGTGGTTTGCCACCCCCCCGAGTGGCGTGCGAGTGGTTTGCCACCCCCCGAGAGTGGCGTGCGTATGGTTTGCCACCCCCCAAGGTGGCATGCGTGTGGATTGCCACAACCCCGAGAATCGCGTGCGAATTGTTTGCCACCCCCCGAGACTGGATTGCGAGTGGTTTGCCACCCCTTGAGTGTGGCGTGCGAGAGGTTTGCCACCCCCAAAGAGTGACGTGCGAGTGGTTTGCCACCCCCCTAGAGTTGCGCACGAGTGGTTTGCCACCCCCCAAGGTGGCGTGCACGTGGTTTGCCACCCCCTGTGAGTGGAGTGCGAGTGGTTTGCCACCCCCCCAGAGTGGCGTGCGAGTGGTTTGCCACCCCCCAGAATGTAGTGCGATGGGTTTGCCACCCCTCGAGTGTGGCGTGCGAGAGGTTTGCCTTCCCCCGAGAGTGGCGTGTTAGTGGTTTGCCACCCCCCCAGAGTGGCGTTCGAATGCTTTGCCCCCCCTTCAGAGTGGCTTGGGAGTGGTTTCCCACCCTCCCGAGTGGCGTGCGAGTGCTTTGCCACCCCTCGAGACTGGCGTGCAAGTTGTTTGCCAACCCCCGAAGTGGCGTGCGAGTGGTTTGCTACCCCCCGAGTGTGGCGTGCGAGTGGTTTACCACCCCTTAGAGTGGCCTGCGAGTTGTTTGCCACCCCCTAGGAGTGGCGTGCGAGTGATTTGCCATCCCCTAGTGTGACGTGCGAGTGGTTTGCCACCACTTGAGAGTGGCGTGCGAATGGTTTGCCACCCCGCGGGAGTGGAGTGCGAGTGGTTTGCCACCTCCCAGAGTGGTGTGCGAGTGGTTTGCCACCCCACCGAGTGGCGTGCGAGTGGTTTGCCACCCCCCAAGAGTGGCGTGGGAGTGGTTTGCCACCCCCCATGAGTGGCGTGCGAGTGGTTTGCCACCCCTCAAGAGTGGCGTGGGAGTGGTTTGAGATCCCCCATGAGTGGCGTGCAAGTGGTTTGCCACCCCCCGAGGGTGGCGTGCAAATGGTTTGCCCCCCCCGAGAGTGGCTTGGGAGTGGTTTGCCAACCCCCCTAGTGGCGTGCGAGTGGCTTGCCACCCCCTGAGAGTGGTGTGCGAGTTTTTTGCCACCCCCTAGAGGGGCGTGCGTGTAGGTTTCCACTCTTCGAGAGTGGCGTGCAAATGGTTTGGCATCCCCCTGAGTGGAGTGCGAGTGGTTTGCCACCCCTCGAGTGTGGCGTGCGAGAGGTTTGCCACCCCCCAAAAGTGGCGTGCGAGTGGTTTGCCACCCTCCGGGAATGGCGCATGTTACACTACTTTGTTTTGTGTCACATATCAACATCTCGTGTCCTCATCGCGTACCCTACAGTGTGGCCCTTTTGCTTGCCACATCGTCAGCTAAACTAGTAGAGTCAAGGATGAGGCTGGCAAAGCAGCCAATCAACGAGTGCTGCAGGCCTCGTCCTTACTGCCTCCAATCAGTGGGCGGCAGCGGAGGTTTGTTTTGGCTGGAGGGCGCGAGAGTCGAGAATGAACAATTTGGATTTCGAGGTTTCAACATTTTTTTTTCCCGTTCGAACACATTCAATTTGACCAACAGCTCGTTTCCCCCACTCGCCCTCACGTTTACGCACGCAACTATGCAGGCCAAGGTAGCGGCGCAGCTCTCCTAGGTCAGTGCAGGTGTCTCTCCTTAGCAGCTTGGCCTTCACGGCAGCCAGTGTGTCTCTGTCTGCAGTGGCGAAGACCAGATCGTCTACGTAGACAAGGATATAGAATGGAGTCTGGCCGGAACAGACCATGAGCGAGGGGTCTGCAAACGAAGAGAAGAACTGCAAGTCAGCAAGTGTAGCACGCAGCGTATCGTGTCACTCACGGGGTGCCTGTCGCAAGCCATAGACGGAGCGCCGGAGGAGCCACTCGGTGCCAGGGGGGAAGGTACCGGAGAAGCCCTGGGGGCGGCGCAGGTAGACCTGCTCGTGTAGACTGCCCTGGAGGAAAGCTGTGGAGAAGTCGAGGGAGTGCAGCTCGTAGTCACGCTGTGCTGCTACGTGTAGCAATTCCCCAAGAGTGGTCATCTTCGGGGTCGGGGCGAAGGTCTGAAAGAAGTCCACCCCCTAACGCTGACTGAAGCCTCTAGCCACGTAGCGCGCCTTGAAGACAGGCGGCTCTCCAGGAGGGCGCTTCACCTTGAAGAGCCACCGACCATCGACTACGTTCACCCCAGGTGGGGGAACTGCGTCGACGAAGGTACCGGTGGATCTCCAAGATGCCATCTCCTGCTCCATGGCAGCTATCCACTGAGAGGTCAAGGGTCTCGAGGTGGCCTCAGCGTAGGTGCAAGGGGTCGGGATGTCGAGGGCGTCTGGGTCACCCTCAGGGACTAGTAGCATGGAACAGAGATGGGGAGCGGCCTTAGACAGGAAAGCCAGCTCGAACTGCCTGTCCTCTAGGATGTCACTGCCAAGGGCAGGAGCACCCCCGACGGTCGGAGAGCAGGCAGGGTCAGAGACCAGAGCGGTGGCGTAGTCCAGGTGGCGGGTAGCAGCGAAGTCAGTGACAGCAGCGACAAGAGCCAACAGACTCGAGACATGAACGGACGGGTCGGTAACGAGAGAGGCAAGGACACGAGGAACAAGGGGACGCGCAGCACGGAGGAATTCCAAGAACGGAGGCGGGGCCACAGCAAGCGGCGACGGAGGAGGAAACGGGAGGAGAGGAGGAGCACGAGACGTGTGAGAGCGAAGCAACATAGGGTGAGAACGCGGAACAGGGGAGGTAGGACGAGCACGAGACGGACGACGAGACCAGACGTGAGACGGAGGAGTCGGGTCAGGAGAGAGGGGAGGAGACAAAGGAGGAGAACGGGGAGGGAAACGAGCCAGAGAGGAGTCCGGGGAAGGAAACACGAGGCCGTGGACCGGCAGAGAAGGAGGCGGCGGCAGCGGGGGAGGGAGCGACGGGCGGTTAGGGGAAGGGAGACCGAGGAGGCGAAGAGCGGACACCGGCGACGACAGCTGCGACTGCTGCCTGACTCCAACACCAGAACCTCCAACGACAACACGGCTCCCTCCGAGAAGCCCCACGCCAGCACCCCCAGAGCCCGCTCTAGAACCAGCTCCAGCCCGCTCCCCAGCACCCCCAGAACGCACGAACCCCAGCGGCGGTGACGATGGCGGCTGCGGCTGCGGCGGCAGCGGCGGGGACAGCAGCGGCGGCGACAGGGGAGGCGAGACCGGGGCAGGTACAGGCGGGGAAAGAGACTCCGCCGAGCCGCGAGAGTCAGCGGACTCCTCAGCAGGGACAACCGACGGGAGGGGGGTGACGTGAGACACACCAGACGGGGCAGGGCGGGGAGGGGGATGGACAGAATGTTCTGATACCATGTTCAAGTGAAAGAATGTCTAGAACAAGGCATACAAGGGAATATAACCTAATGGGTTGTACTCCCTAAGGCACAACCCTATATAGTCTACAGAAACATACAATCAGGCCCCCAAATTGCATACTTTTTATTCTGATTCAGACTTTTTTTTTGGGTGTACTCTGATTGAGAAGACTTTTTTTTTTACTTGACTCTGATTTTCCAGAGAATATTTATGTACCTACGCTGATTTTTCATACTTTTTCTACTAGTCTACTCTGATGCCTCAACTTTGTATGGGGGAATGACTCTGATTTGTGCAATACCGGAGGAGCGTGATTTTCCTGTAAGGGACGCTGATTGGCCCTTAGCCAAAATCAGAGCGCGATGCTTGCGGGGGACTTTGTGAGGGCGGTTACCGGCCCTTCACCAAAATCAAAGGCCAGTGCGTAATGGGGCTGTGTGAGGGAGCTGACTGGCCCTTCACCAAAATCACCTCCCACTTTGTGCAGGGTGCAGGTGTGAGGGGCCGATTGACCCTTGAAAAAAATTACCGATGTTTGCTGCGGGTTGTGTGTGCGAGGGCGCCCATTGGCCCTTCACGAAATAGCCACGTGGATGGCGCGATTTCCCTCCCTCCCTGCAATTTTACTTTGCCCGCCCCCCAATTCCTTTCCGCCCGCCCCATTTGCGCTGGCGCGGGGCCGGGTCGAGGGTGACGCGAAATTCTGTGTGCTGTCGCCAGCACACAGATAGCAAGAGCACGCAAGAAGAGAAATCCCCTGGATTAGGAAAGGGAAGGAGAAAATAAACATACAGAACACCAGTTTTATAATCAGTGTAAAAATTAATGGTAGCTCTGAATAATCAGACGAAGAATCTCTTGTTACTCTGATTTTTCAGACTTTTTTTAAGGGGCGATTCTGATGGCCATACCAAGGGATGACAAGCAGGGCTGATTTTATCATACTATTTTAGTCTGATTGTCTGAAATTTCAGACCAATTTTTTGGCCGATCTTGATTTTTCAGACTTGCCATTTTCTGAATGCTGAACCCTTCAGAGTTATATGTTTTTGAATCCTGAGAATCTCAGGCTTCGCAGTTTGCGGATACTGAGTTTTCAGAGCGCAGCGCGTAGGGACCCTGAGACACACATACCAGTACTCCACCTACCTGCCCTCACCCAAAACTTCCGTCTAAGTCCCCAAGGGCCAGAGTCAAGTCCTTTCACACACACCCCGCCCCGCAACCTAAAAAATCCGGCTAAGTCCAAGCAGCCAGAGACAGTTCCCCCCAGCACATTTCTTCCCTACTCGCCTCGCAACCCCAGAAATTCGACCAAGTCCCCACAGACAGACACATCCCTCCCACACCTCCTGCGACCCTGAAATTTCGGCTAAGTCCCCACGGCAAGAAATATCCCTCCCTCAGCTCCCGCAACCCGAAAAAATTGGCTAAGTCCCTTGCAGCCATAAATCAATCCTCCCACAAACCCCCGCAACCCGCAATCCTGCTTATTACCCGACTTTTGGGAAATTCCTAAAAGGGGTAACAAGAAAATCATTCATCTGGCTGGCGATTTTATTTTATTTTTTCTGATTTCTCGGACTATGTGAAACTAACTCTAAAAAATCACACAGTCCACAGCTCAATTGAGGGAGTGTTTTTTTCCAACGCGACACGTTCAGGCAACTTCGTGTTATTGCTGATTTTGCAGTCAAATTTGCCCGTCAATAACACTTTTGATACAAAGTGACGTGACGTTGTGTCGTGTAGGAACAGGCCCTGAGGGACAGAATTCGAAAAGGAGGGGAGGGGGAATCGAATTCGAGGGGAAAGGGGGAGGGAATCAAAACCGAGGGGAGGGGTGAAGCGAAACGGAGGGGAGGGGGGGGGGGGGGGGGTCGAGACGGAGGGGAGGCGTGGAAGCGCAACGGAGGGGAAAGGGGAAAGCGAAACGGAGGGGGAGGGGGGTGGGGTTCGAAAATGGAGGGGGAGGGGGGAGGATCAAAACGGGGGGCAGGCGGGAAGCTGTGGAATTGGGCGATGGGAGAAAATTCACGCCATTTCAGCGCCCTGGTTGATCGATCGTGGACGTTTATCACTTGCGACCATCGAATGGTTAAAAAACGTCGAAACGATCGCAATCGATCGTGACCGTCACGTTTTTATAGAATTTCAGTTGACGAAACGGGCAGCTGTCGAGAATTTCGCCTAATAGGAACGACTGTTATTAGAATGCGGAATTTAATCATAGTCGAATGCAACTTTTAAAAAAAAAATGAAATCCTCTCTCCTAGTTGCCAAATCAGTTTTTTTTTTTTACACGCCCTAATGAAAAGGCAAACTTTTGCTAGGAAACACTGATGAATCCACGTAAATTTTCTTGACGAAAAGCTGATGAATCATGGTACCCTAAAACCAATCATGGGGCCTGGTGTGCAGGGTCCATTTTATCAGACGAAATCCGTCTGATGGTCTGATTTTCAGACCTGATTTTTTAGGTTCATCTGAAAGTTTAGACGACCCTAGAAAATCCGTCTGATCGTTAAGAGCGATGATTTTTTTTCATCTGAAATTTAAGACCACGCATTATATTTCGTCTGAGTCTGCAGACACCGCGTATGGTTTCGTCTGAGAGCAGTTCGCGGGTGCTGATAGGCCCTTAGCCAAAATCAGGCTCCAATGCTGTACTTCCTGTTGGCTCTGTGAGGGCATTAACTGGCCCTTCACCAAAATCGGAGGCCAATGGTGTTGGGGACTGTGTGAGGGAGCCGAATGGCCCTTCATCAAAATCGGAAACTTAGGAGTCTAGGTTCCTAAAGTTAGGACACTAGCTTAGCTAGGAATGACGCCATGGGATGGTGGGAGGAAAGTAGATCTAGGAACGTGAGTAGTGAGGAGAAATGTCGAGAAGAAAAGGGGGGTTGAAAAGAAGACAGAGGCATACAAGAAGGGGTGTGGTACCCTCTACAGCAATATTCAGTAATAGTATACCAAGCCTATAAATTATAACTTAAATAATTTTAACACACCCCCTAGGCTTGGTAGTGTCAAGCCCACACACACCCACACCACACACACACACCCCCTAACCTAGCACCCCACTACTCTGCAGCAGCAGCGGCTGTTGACAACCCGGTAGACCCCTCCACGGGCGGGGCGGCGACAACAGCTACGAGGGTGCGGTGGTGACGATGGCGGCGGCGGCGGTGGCGTGCGGCGGCAAGTAGGCCAGCAGCAACAGCGGCGGCAGCGGGGGCTTCGACAAAAGCAGCGGCGGCGGCGGCGCTTGCCCCACTCGGCGGCGTGGCCAGGTTCCGCAACGGTGGGACGGCCGGTGCAAGGCAGCCATCGGCTGCGGCGAGTAAGAGGGGATGCAGGGGACGGGGGCAGGGCTGCAGCAGCACAGGTGTGGCGCGACAAAGTGCGTGTGTGCTGGCCAGCGCTAAGGCCGAGCGCTGGCTGCATGTCGCCACAGCAGCACGACGAGACGGTCGCGGCGGTACGACACGACCGGGACGACGTCAGCGCGACGCCACGGTTGCGTGTCGAGACGGCCGCGGCAGGACGGCGCAGCCGGCGACAAGACGATGCCGCCACAGCGTGACGCCACCGCGGCCGCCATGGCAGCATGAGGAAAAGGAGAGGAAAGCGCGGCGGAATCGTGAGGAGCAGGCCCGCTAGGAGCGGACCGCTCTGATACCATCTCAGAAACTTAGGAGTCTAGGTTCCTAAAGTTAGGACACTAGCTTAGCTAGGAATGACGCCATGGGATGGTGGGAGGAAAGTAGATCTAGGAACGTGAGTAGTGAGGAGAAATGTCGAGAAGAAAAGGGGGGTTGAAAAGAAGACAGAGGCATACAAGAAGGGGTGTGGTACCCTCTACAGCAGTATTCAGTAATAGTATACCAAGCCTATAAATTATAACTTAAATAATTTTAACAGGGGGCTGTGTGAGGGAGCTGACTGGCCCCTCACCTGAATTTTTTGCGGACGTACTCAAGGGCCGCCATTGGCCCTTCGCGAAACTGCAGGATTGTCGCGAAGAAATTCTGAATTTTGAATTACCGTACATGGATTTTCAAGGCAAAACTGTGAGTGGTGTAAATTTGTAGCGTAAAACTTCCGTCTGAATATTCAGACTTCTACCTACATTTCGTCTGAAAGTTCAGACTGCTGCAATTTTTCCGTCTGACGGTCAGACGAAGCAAAAGTACCCCGTCTGATTTTCAGACGGGCTCAAATCCTAGCAAGGACCCTGCTGGTGTGAACTCCGAAAATATACCGTAAGATTTCGACTTGGGCGTAGGACTCCGAGTCGACATTCTGAACCCTGAGTATTTCAGAGTAGCGAAATTTCGAAAAATGACCCTTCAGACTCGGGAATTTTTTTAGGGGGCAAAATCAGAGTGCCTTTTTTTGAAATGTCAGCCCCAGGGCCTCAGATTTCAGGCAAATTTCCCTGATTCAGGGTTTTTTCAGAGGTTTTTTTGGTACCGACCCTGATGCGCTAGGATTTTTTTGAGACACAGCCCTGAAATTTCAGGGTTTTTTATGAGTAAACTCTGTTTGTGCATCGTTGCAATTGTAGTAGGCCCTGTAGCCTTTGCATAACGGGCAGCTACCCCTGAATCCTAGCGAGATTCTGGGCCCTGCCATAATATCCGAAAGTTTCCCCTGCTCGATGTGTGAGGGCTCTTGACCCTTCACCAAATTTAGGGCTAGAGAGTGCTGGGGGATTTGTGAGGGGACTTTTTGGCCCTTCACGAAATTTAGGGTTGGCGTATGTTCGGGGATTTGTGAGGGAACGCCAATGGCCCTTTGCCAAATTTAGGGCTAACGTGTATTGCGCCATGTGTGAGGCACACCTTGGGCATGTGTTGGCTTGGCTTTGTGAGGCCGAGATTTCCTCCTCCTGCCCTTGCAATCTTGCTCAGCTATGTGATTGGATTGATCGACGAAATTTGATTGGCCGCATCTTCGTGAAAGTGTCGCCACAAAAATTGATGGCTTCAACATCATGATGTCAAACATGTGTATTTGTCATGTTTGTATAGACTGTATAGGGTCACCTCTTAGAGGGTACAAGACTTAGGTATATCTGTGTGTACTCTCACTCTCTCAATAACACTTCTCTGTTTATGATATGGTATCACGCGTAGGTTAGGATCCCCCCCCCCCACCTACCGCTTCCGCTCGCCCCTCCTAGCCCCGTCGTGCCCCTAGCCCCGTCGCGACCCCCTAGCCCCGTCGCGCCCCTTCCTGGGCCCCGTCGCGCCCCTTCCTGGGCCCTGTAGCACCCCTCCTGGGCCCCGTCGCGCCCCTCCCAGGCCCCGTCACGCCCCTCCTGGGCCCCGTAGCACCCCTCCTGGGCCCCGTCGCGCCCTTCCTGGGCCCTGGAGCGCCCTTCCTGGGCCCTGTAGCGCCCCTCCTGGGCTCAGTCGCGCCCCTCCCAGGCCCCGTCGCGCCCCTCCTGGGCCCCGTAGCGCCCCTCCTGGGCCCCGTAGCGCCCCTTCTGGGTTCTGTCGCGCCCCTCCTGGGCCCCGTAGTGCCCCCCCCTGGGCCTCGTCGCGCCCCTCCCAGGCCCCGTCGCGCCCCTCCTGGGCCCCGTCGCGCCCCTCCTGGGCCCCGTAGCACCCCTCCTGGGTTCCGTCGCGCCCCTCCTGGGCCCCGTAGTGCCCCCCCTGGGCCTCGTCGCGCCCCTCCTGGGCCTCGTAACGCCCCTCCTGGGCCCCGTAGCGCCCCTCCTGGGCCGCGTCGAGCCCCCCCCCTCCTGGGCCCCGTCACGCCCGGCCCCGTCGCACCAGCCCGGCCCCGTCGCACCGGCCCGGCCCCGACGCACCTGCCCGGCCCCGTCGCACCGGCCCGGCCCCGTCGCACCCGCCCGGCCCCGTCGCACCAGCCCGGCCCCGACCCACCCGCCCGGCCCCGTTGCACCGGCCCGGCCCCTGCGCTCGTCCCTGCCCCGGCCCCGGTCCTCCTCACTGGTACGATTCCCCCCCCCCCCCCCCCCCCCCCCCCCCCGCCCTGCACTGCCCTGCACCGTACTGCCCCGCACTGCACCGCCCCTCACCACCCTGTACTGCCTGGCACCGCACTGCACCGCACTACACCGCACTGCACTACACTGTACCGCACGGCACCGCACTCCACCTTGCTGCACTGCCCTGCACCGCACTGCGCTGTTCCTGATGGCGGCGGAGCTTCGCTTCGACGCTGAAGGCCAGCCTCTGGAGTTCGAGGCGTGGCTTGCCGACCTCCGCCGCCAACTCACTGGCCAGCGGCAGGATGGCGAACCGCTTTCCGCACACCTTGACGGTACGCTCCCCTGCCCAGACCCCCCTGCTATTTTGCCCGCTGACTCCACCCCCACCGAGCGCGAGTCTACTGCTGCCACTGCCCGTGCGCGCTCTGTCTTGCTTTCTCGCGATGCTGTCGCCCAGCTTGCCATTAGCAACGCCCTTCCCCCGTCCGAGCGCCCTCGCTTTAGGTCCCTCACCACTGCTCAGGCATACTTAGATGCTGTCATCCAGCGCTATTCCACTCCTCCGGCTGCCTCGGTGGGTCGCCTGATCCTCCCGATGCTCTTTCCTGACCTTGCATCCTTCCCTACTGTCACTGACCTTGCTGCCCACCTGCGCTCGATAGATGAGACCTGGCACGCTGCCTGCACTGACGCACAGCTTAGAGCCCACCAGCCGCCCATTACCTCTACCCTCTACCTGCTTGCCACCCGCCTCCCTGACCGCCTTGCTGTCGCCCGCGACCGCTTCCTTAGCATTCACCCCGCCGACCTCACCCTCACTGACTTTGTAGACACCCTGACTGTGATAGAGACCCGTCACCGCTCCATCGCCCAGGCGAGCGGTGCTGTGCCGGTCCCTATCTTTCAGGGTTGTGCCCCCGCTCAGTGTACCTTCTCCGACGGCTCTGCCGCAGTGGCTGAGACTGCTGCTTCAGCGCAGTTCCGTTCGGGGAAGGGCCGCCGCCCCAAGGTTGGGCGCGGCGGAGGCGGGGGTGTGGGAGGGGGTAGTGGTGGGGTCGGGTCGTCTGGTGCTGGAGCGGACGAGGGGACCCTGCCCAGTCCAGCTGAGCCGCCGCCCCTGCAGCCGCAGCAGCCGCCGCAGTCGCAGCCTTCGCAGCAGCCGCAGCAGCCGTCGCAGACACGGCAGACGAGTGTCCTCCCGCCCGGGTGGCCCGGCGCTGGCGGTGGCCGGGCGCGTGGTGGTGTGCTGAGTGGTGGCTCTGGCGGCGGGCGTTGTCAGTACCAGATCCAGACCGGTCCTTGCCACGGCTTCGTTTGCGGTAAGATCGGTCACTCCACTCCCCGCTGTTTTCGTTGCCAAGACGACCTCTTCCGTCAGCGCTTCGGCCCGTCGCCAGACCTCCCGGACTGGCACAGTTTGCTTAGTCGTAAGATTCAGATCTTTGATATGGACATGGATGCCATTGTTTCTGCTCTGCATGTGATGTATGCTGATGACTCTAGTGTGCTTCCAGCTTATTACTCACTGTTGCCTAGCGTAGGTGTGTCTAGCGTAGCCTCCCCTGCTGCGTCAGGCGTAGGATCCTCTGCTTTGTGTAGTCTTGGTGCTTCCACCGTTGTTCCGTCGCCAGATGCATCTGCTTCGCTTTCCTTCACCTTGGACTCTGGCGCTTCTCGGTGTTTCTTCCGCGACTCCACCACCCTGACGCCGCTTCCTGTTCCTGCTGCCGTCTCTCTTGCTGACCCCTCTGGTGGTCCGGTAGTCGCCCGCAGTTCCACCACCCTTCCCTGTCCGGCGGTTCCTTCGGGCTCTCTCACAGGTCTGCATATCCCCTCGTTCTCCAGGAACCTAGTTGGTGTCGGCTGCCTCCAGGACCTTGGCGTCACCACTACGTTCCCTGGCCACGAGCGGTATGTTGTCTGTACCGAGGCCGCCATTGGTGCCCCCCTGTCCACGTTCCCCCGGGACCCGGTGTCCGTCCTGTTCACTCTGGACACCGTGACCCCCCCGGCTGGGGCCCCCCCTCAGGTGGCTGCGTCTACCCAGGTTGCTGCTGCCTGCTCCTGTCGGTCCCTCACTCACCCGACTCTCCTTTGGCACCACCGCCTAGGTCACCCTGCGCTCCCGCGTCTGCGTCACATGTCCCAGCACGGTCTTGTCCTTGGTCTCCCCGGTTCTCTCCCCGCGTTTCCCTCCTCCCCCGCCCCCCCTTGCACGCCCTGTGTCGAGGGTCGGCTTCGCCATGCCCCTCACTCCTCCTCGTTTCCCCCTACCGCCGCGCCGCTGCAGACCCTGCACCTGGACGTCTGGGGCCCCGCCCCCGTCCCTGGGCCGCGTCGAGAGCGCTACTTCCTTGTGCTCGTCGACGACTTCACTCGTTACACCACAGTCTTTCCCCTGGAGCGCAAGGCCGACGTGCCTGGTGCTCTCATCCCCTGGCTTGTCTCTGCGCGTGTCCACCGCGGTCTCCCTGTCTTGCGTCTTCACTCAGACCGTGGTGGCGAGTTTGCCTCAGGTGTCCTTGGTCGCTTTTGTCGTGCGGAGGGCATCACCCAGACGTTCACCCTACCGGACTCCCCACAGCAGAATGGGGTCGCTGAGCGACGCATCGGTTTGGTCATGGAGGTGGCTCGCACCTCCATGATCCATGCCGGTGCACCCCATTTTCTGTGGCCGTTCGCTGTGCGCTACGCTTCTCACCAGCTTAACTTGTGGCCGCACCCTCAGCAGCCGCAGGTTTCGCCGACCCGTCTTTGGACTGGGTCTCCTGGTGACGCGTCTGCGTTCCACGTCTGGGGCTGCCTTGCTCACGTTCGTGCCTCCGGCACGGACAAGCTCACTGCCCGCACCCTTCCCTGCGTCTTCCTCGGTTTTCCCCTTGACGCGTCCGACTGGCACTTTTACCACCCGCCGTCTCACCGCTTCTTTCACTCTCGTGACGTCACCTTTGACGAGTCCGTCTCCTACTACCGTCGCTTCTCCCACCATGGTCCCGCGGTTACCCCCCCCCTGTTCCTGGTCACTCCTTCCCCGGTAGTCCCTGCCCCTCCTCCTCCTCCTCCCCGTCCCGCCCCCTCTGGTGTCTCCCACGTCACCCCCCTTCCGTCCGTGGACCCGGTTGAGGAGTCTTCTGACTCTGGTGGCCCTCCGGTGTAGTCCTCGCCGGCCGCCCCTCCCCAGGTGTCCCCTCCCCAGTCCCCTCCTCCGCCGCCCCTGACGCCGCTGCAGCCGTCGCCGTCGCCGCTGCCGCCGCCGCCGCCGCCGTCGCAGCCCCCGTTCGCTGACTCTGGGGGTGCTCGTCCCGGTCGCCCTGAGGGTGGTCCCTCTGGGGGTGCGGGTGTGGAGAGTGCCGGTGGTAGCCGAGGAGCCGCGTGCGGTCCAGGTGTCGCCGTTGTGCGGCCGCAGCAGCAGTTCCCACCGGTGTCCGCCCTTCGCCTGCTCGGCCTTCCGTCCCCCGACCCTGCGTCGGTTCCTCCCCGCCCGTCTCCTCCTCTTCCTGTCTACGGCCCTGTTTTCCCTCCGCCGGACTCGTCCCCGGCCCGTCTCCCCCCTCGTTCCCCTCCTGTGTCCCCTCCCCTGTCTCCTGACCCGACTCCTCCGTCCCACGTCTGGTCTCACCGTCCCTCCCGTGCTCGTCCTGCCTCACCTGTCTTGCGCTCCCACCCTATGTTGCTTCGTTCCCACGCGTCTCGTCCTCCCCTTCTGCCGTCGCCTCCTCCGTCCTCCCTTGTTTGTCACAGGATCGAATGTGTCGAGGAAAGGTTGCACTATCGATCAGTACAAGGTGCTTTTATACTTCCAGAGTACATCAGGGAACCAGGTTTATCTTATCCTAAGGGAATAGACCCTTCTAGAAGATAGAATCACCCTGCGTATAGCCACGCGAGGCTATTGGCTTTAAGAGATTACGACAGGATTACGCTAGATAGCGTGTCTAGAACATTCCATGCTTGGTCGGTGATATAATTATAATAAGGGAAGAAACCAAAGGATAATGGAAAATGGGGAATATGAGGCAAAAGGAGATGAGATAAAAAGAGGAATGAAATGAAGATGAAATATGAAAAAGGCCAAGTGGTGTAACGGAGTCGTACTCTCACATTGTTGTTGCGCCCCCCCCGCTGTCTGACTACCTTCGTGCCGCTCGTCCCCTTGTTCCTCGGGTCCTTGCCTCTCTCGTTACCGACCCGTCTGTTCCGGTCTCGTGCCTTGACGCCCTTGTCGCTGCTGTCGCTGACTTCGCCTCTACCCGCCGCCTTGACTACGCCACAGCTCTGGTCTCTGACCCTGCCTGTCCTCCGTCTGTCGGGGGTGCTCCTGCTCTTGGCAGTGACGCCAGTTCGAGCTTGCTTTCCTCTCCGAGGCTGCTCCCCATCTCTGTTCCATGCTGCTAGTCCCTGAGGGTGACCCAGACGCTTTCGACATCCCGACCCCTCGCACTTACGCTGAGGCAACTTCGGGACCCTGGGCCTCACAGTGGATAGCTGCCATGGAGCAGGAGATGGCATCTTGGAGATCCACCGGCACCTTTCTCGACGCAGTTCCCCCACCTGGGGTGAACGTAGTCGATGGCCGCTGGCTCTTCAAGGTGAAGCGCCCTCCTAGAGAGCCGCCTGTCTTCAAGGCGCGCTATGTGGCTAGAGGCTTCAGTCAGCGCGAGGGGGTGGACTTCTTCCAGACCTTCGCTCCGACCCTGAAGATGACTACTCTTCGGGTTCTGTTACACATAGCTGCTCAGCGTGACTACGAGCTTCACTGCCTCGACTTCTCTACTGCCTTCCTTCAGGGCAGCCTACACGAGCAGGTCTACTTGCGTCGCCCTCAGGGCTTTACTGGCACCTTCCCTCCTGGGACCCAGTGGCTCCTCCGGCGCCCCGTCTACGGCCTGCGCCAGGCTCCCCGTGAGTGGCACGACACTCTGCGTGCTACGCTTGCTGACCTGCAGTTCTTTCCGTCTTCCGCAGACCCTTCACTCTTCGTTCGTGCTGGCCAGACTCCGTTCTACATCCTTGTTTACGTCGACGACCTGGTCTTTGCCACAGCAGACAGGGACGCACTGGCCTCCGTGAAGGCAGAGCTGCTGAAGAGACACAAGTGCACTGACCTTGGAGAACTGCGCCGCTACCTTGGCTTGCATATCTCCAGGGACAGAGCATCGCGCACCATCACCCTGACTCAGTCACACTTGGTGCGCCAGGTCCTTCAGAGGTTCAGCCTTCAGTTCTCCTCTGCACAGCCCACCCCTCTGCCTGTAGACCACAGACTCTCCGCTCCAGTGTCTGAGGAGTTGGTAGAGCCCAGTGGCCCCTACGCAGAGCTGGTGGGTTGCCTCATGTACCTGATGACTTGCACTCGCCCAGATCTCGCATACCCTCTCAGCATCCTGGCTCGTTTTGTGGCCACAGGCAGACACCGACCGCAGCACTGGTCTGCCGCTAAGAGGGTTCTGCGTTATCTTGCTAGTACATCGGGCATGGGGTTAGTGCTAGGAGGACGCAGGCCAGTGGTCCTTACTGGACACATAGACGCTTCGTGGGCAGACGACGCTGAGACACTCAGGTCTACCCAGGGCTACTGCTTCAGCCTTGGCTCAGCTGCCGTCTCTTGGAGAGCTACTCGCTCCTCGTCTGTTGCGCAGTCCAGCTGTGAGGCTGAGATCTACGCTGGTGCCATGGCGGCACAGGAGCTCCGCTGGCTGACCTTCTTGCTCACTGACTTAGGTGAGCGGCCTAGCTCTGCCCCGGTCCTATTCGCTGACAACAGGGCCATGATCCTCCTGTGCCAGGAGCCTCGACTTGAGGGCAGAGCGAAGCACATTCAGCTGCGGTACTTCCTCCTGCGTGAGCTACAGCAGCGACGTCAGGCTCGCGTAGTACACTTGGCCTCAGGTGCCAACACGGCTGATATCTTTACGAAGGCGCTTGCGCCTAAAGATCATCAGTGGCACTGTGTACAGCTTGGTCTAGTTCCTGTAGCCTCTCACTTGCTAGGACCTTGACTTTGTACTGTCCTTTATATGTATATTCAGACTGGACTTGTGTCCTCTCCCAGTGGCTGGACTAGTAGTGCCGCCCTGCTCTTGTTCTTGCCTTGTCTGTACTCCTTCTGACTGGTCTCTCAGACCCTTGTCTCAGAGGTTGGACTAGTAGTGCCGCCCTGAGCTGCTTGTTTAGGACATTCCCCTATGCAGTCTAGGGGGTGTGTCAAACATGTGTATTTGTCATGTTTGTATAGACTGTATAGGGTCACCTCTTAGAGGGTACAAGACTTAGGTATATCTGTGTGTACTCTCACTCTCTCATAACACTTCTCTGTTTATGATACATGATTCCCGCGGGAATCCTCCCTCCTTACATTACCCCCCACTTTGTCCCATCCCTGCCCTCCCCGAATGTCGTTTTGCCCATCTCCCAATTTTCGCCAAATCAGCGTGAAATTCTGACGTAACCCTGATTACTCAGCGGAATTTTTTTTGGGAGTCCTGAAAAATCAGGGTAAACATGGGGGGGGGACCCTGAGCAATCAGGGTACCTTAAAACCAATCTGAGGCCCTGGTCAGCCCTGATGACAAGTCTGATGAATCAAACACCCCCAAAACCAATTTGGGGGCATGCATACAATATATGTTTGACAGTAACTAGATCCAGTTTAATTTAACACCCATACCCGCTCAAGCCACCCATGGGATGGGAGCTTAATTCCGGCTGGTACTGTATCCGGGAGAATACGGTAAGAGTGTTTCTAGTGTTGACACCATTTTCAACATCTCCTATTACACCACCATTCACATCACAGCATTTCCATGCCAACGCGCCTCGCAGGGCCATCCCCAGCGCCCGTGGTCAGGGCGGCACGAGCTTCTTGAGCCTCTCAACGACGGCAGCCATCTCGGGGCGCAGCTCCTCGTCGCCGATGCAGAACTTGGCGATCACCGCGATCTTGAGCGCGCTGTCGCGGTCAAACCGGCTGCCCAGCGCGCTGTCGATGAGCAGGTCGATCTCAGGCTTCTTCTGGTCCAGCAGGGGGAAGACCCAGCTGGTGAGCGGCTGCCCCGTGTCGGACACGGCGCGCTTGCCCGTGATGAGCTCCAGCAGGAACACCCCAAACGCGTACACGTCCGAGCTCTGCCGCAGCAGCCCTGCCACCGGCACCAGAGACAGGGGTGGAGGGGTGGGAGGGAGGGAGTTGGTGGGGATGCGGAAGGGAAGTAGTGTACATAGTAGTGGGACTCGGCAAGGGGGAACAGGAGGAGAACTTGTGGGATGGTGCGGCAGAGAAAAGGCTGCAGGATGAAGAGTGAATCTAATCGATGCCACATGTGGCCACGTCGCCTGTGTCCATGCAGTCAGCTGTCTCCATGCAGTCACCTGATGCCCTGTGGCCACCTGATGCCCTGTGGCCACCTGATGCCCTGTGGCCACCTGATGCCCTGTGGCCACCTGATGCCCTGTGGCCACCTGATGCCCTGTGGCCACCTGATGCCCTGCAGTCACCTGATGCCCTGTGGTCACCTGATGCCCTGTGGCCACCTGATGCCCTGTGGTCACCTGATGCCCTGTGCTCACCTGATACCATGTGGGCTGTGGGCACCTGTCTCCATGTAGTCGGGGTCGAGGTACCCCATGGTGCCCATGACCCGAGTGGACACGTGCGACTTGCCCGCGTCCTGCTCCTTGCACATGCCAAAGTCGCTCAGCTTCGCCGTCCAGTCCTGCAACCCACACGCCCAGGGGAACGCGCCGGGGGCGGCCAGGTTCAGGGGTGCAGGCAAGATGCGGTGGGGGATGATGGGCATGCGCGCGAGCAAGGATGGGAGGGACACTTAGACAATGGAGCATGTCAATGAGGGGCCATGGCAACGGCAGTGGAAGGGGAGGGCGCGGCAACCATCAGGGTATGAAGCCACCGCAGTCCTTCAAGTGGACATGTGCTGCTTGTTAGAATATATTGTCTATTATTTTAGCCTACAGAGCTAATTAGTCTTGGCTAGTTATAAGCATCGTATTATAGCTTGGGTATAGTTACCCTCGTTGGGGCTGGGATCCCAAAGTTGGGTTCTCATCCTTGCCATGATTGGCCCTCAATTGGTTGAGTTCCCGATTCTTGGCCACCCACAGTAACTCTGGCCACTCTGGCCAACATTATTGGGGTTACCAATAAGTCAGTCAACCTCATTGGTGGGAAACCCCCTCCCACCATTCCTATATAAGGCCTTGTGCTCTCCTCCCTAATCAACTTTCTAAGGTCACGTTTTCTCACATGGTATCCGAGCCTTAGGCTCACGCCCCTCACCGATCCTGAATTTTCTCCCTCTCGTTTTGAGGAGGCACTATTCCTCCGGTTTGTCCCTTTTCCTCCCGTCGTTTCCATTCCTCTCGCACACTCTTCCCTCATGCCAGTCGGCCACGATCTGCCCAGCTCCTCCCGCGGACGTCGCGAGCGTCGCGCGGCCCTCCCGCGGACATCGCGAGCGTCGCGGCCCTCCCGCGGCCGTCTCAAGCGTCCGCGGCCGTCGCGCGCGTCGCGCGACCCCTTCCGCGGCCGTCGCGCACGACCGCGCCCCCCCTCCCTCCGCCGTCGAGCGGTCATTCCTGTGGGGCATTCCGCGGCCCTCCCTT
>BQMB01001873.1:0-22500 GCA_027943415.1 Closterium sp. NIES-67
CGAGTGGAAACAGGCAATTATCATACTTTTTGCCCTATTAGCTGCGTAGCCTGGCTTTATCAAAAGATTGAAGATAGTTTTTTTTTAGTAGTAGGTACAAAAACTTGTGGATATTTTCTTCAAAATGCTCTGGGAGTAATGATTTTTGCAGAACCCAGATATGCTATGGCCGAACTAGAAGAGGGAGATATTTCCGCTCAATTAAATGACTATCAAGAATTAAAGCGCCTTTGTTTACAAATCAAAAAAGATAGAAACCCTTCGGTTATTGTTTGGATTGGTACATGTACGACAGAAATTATCAAAATGGATTTGGAGGGAATGGCCCCAAGACTAGAAGCAGAAATTGGTATAACCAATTGTTGTAGCTAGGGCTAATGGATTAGATTATGCTTTTTACCCCAAGGTGAAGACACAGTCTTAGCAGCAATGGCACATAGATGTCCTGACAATAATGGAACTATAAACACTTTCTCTACACCAGATCAAGCAGTACAAGGCTTATTGTCATTCTTACCTTTAAAAAGGGAAAGAAAAAGAATCCTCAGGGAATCACAGAATTCTATTAAACATCCTCCACTAGTTCTCTTTGGATCATTACCTTCTAATGTTGTTTCACAACTTACATTAGAGTTAAAGAAACAATCCATTCATGTTTCTGGCTGGCTACCTGCTCAGAGATATACTGAACTACCTGCTTTAGGAGAAGGAGTTTATGTTTGCGGGGTCAATCCATTTTTGAGTCGAACTGCCACAACGCTTATGCGTCGGAAAAAATGCAAACTGATTGGTGCTCCATTTCCTATTGGCCCAGATGGTACACGAGCTTGGATCGAAAAGATATGTTCAGTATTTGGCATTCAACCTATCGGATTAGAAGAAAGAGAAAAACAAATATGGGATGGGTTAAAGGACTATCTTGAGCTTGTACGCGGAAGATCTGTATTTTTTATGGGGGATAACTTATTAGAAGTATCTCTTGCTCGTTTCTTGATTCGCTGTGGTATGATAGTATATGAAATTGGTATTCCATACATGGATAAACGCTATCAAGCAGCAGAATTGGCACTATTGCAAAAAACATGTCAAGAAATGGGAGTACCAGTTCCAAGAATTGTTGAAAAACCCGACAATTATAACCAGGTGCAAAGGATGCGTGAACTTCAGCCTGATTTAGCTATTACTGGAATGGCACATGCGAATCCATTAGAAGCTAGAGGCATTAGTACAAAGTGGTCAGTAGAGTTTACCTTTGCTCAGATCCATGGATTTACCAATGCAAGAGATATCTTAGAACTAGTAACACGTCCATTGAGACGGAATCTTAGTCTAGAAGAATTGGGTTGGACTGGATTAGTTAAAAGAGACAAGTTAAACGCTTAAAACACACAGAAAGAAAGGGACTTATTGAGCACTTATTCTATTTCAACAAGGGTGCAAATTTCTTTTTCTTCTACTTCTAGAGGTACTACAGTACCTCTAGAAGCTGCCGTTAATCCTATAAGCATATAGGGTTTTTATGTTAGATCAAATCAAGAAAAATAACAATTCTCGAATCACTACATTCGACATAAAAAACTTTCATTCATAAATGAAACTATAGTTTTCTATTGTACTCTTTATGAAACCGATTCTATCTATTTTTGATCAAAATTTTATATTTTATGAATAATACTTATATGTTTTTACTGTTATTAGGAAGTTATTATGGCTTTTTAGCCACTTTACCTCTTGGACCCTCTAAATTATTATGTGTCCGTAACTTTCTTATAACGACTAAAGGAAGTAAACCTATAAAATTTCAGCTAGAATCAGCTCAATCCATACTCATAGCTGGAATAAGTGGTTTAATTGTTGCACAAGTAATGATCTTGTTATCTGTATATTCTCCATCTCTTTATGCCCTATGGTTAAAGCCACATATCTTCAATTTATTTTTTATACCTGTTTTATTTTTTTATTGGCATAAAATTAGATTACTAGAAACAGACACATATAATGACCAATTGTTAGGTACAAATAATTTATCCAAAATACGTATACAAACTGCATTTTTAGAAACTTTATTTATTCAATTACTGAATCCTATTGTTTTTCCAAATGCTGTTTTTTCTAGGCTAATGAGTGTTTTTCTATTTCGTTACAGCAATGTTATTACATTTGTTGGTGGAATATTATTAGGCCATATTAGGAGGATACTCATTATTTTTATTTTCTACTTTGTATTTAGTTGAAAGATTAGAACAAGATACACCAACTATATATCGCCTAGTAAAACGTGTAATACACCAAGCTTTTTTCCCTATATTTTTTATTATTTGCTTAATTTATTTAGGACGATCCCCTATTCCATCAATTAAAAAACTTTAGTTTTAATAAGGAATCATGGCAAGAAAAAACCATGGCCAGATATTTTTTACAGTTATGATACATGGAAACGCCCATTGCGTTTTTTTGAAAATAATAAAACAAATTCAACTGAAGAAAATATTCGAGCATTTAATAAAATGTATTTCTCTCAATATTTTTTTGAAATTTATAAAAAAGATGGAAAACAAAAATTGTATCATAACGCTCCCCAAAGTATATCGATAGTTTCAAGAGATTTAAATAAATTATTGGAAATACCAAGTATCTCTGAAGAAGATCAAGAAAAAATTTTTGATGAATGGATTCAAGATAAAGAAACACGTAAAGTAGAAATACAAAAAAGTATACAAAATCGATTAATATCGTTAAAACAAGGAGGATTATTAGAGGATATAGTAGAAAAGAAATTTGGATCTATTAGTTACAATGGTAACATTTTAAGCAAAGAATATGATCCTCGTTTAGGTTTAGATACAAGAGAAAATAAATTCAATATTAATAATAAGTCTCCATTATTATTAACAGAAGCAAATTTAAAGGAAAGAAGTGCCTTTTTATCCTCAGATAAAACAAATCTATTAAATATATATACTAAAAATCGTTTAAAATTGTTTTTTACTACAAACTTAGTCAATTATGATAAATTACCAAAAATTGAATGGCAAAAAGAACAGAGTTTAATAGACAAAGAAATTCAAAACATTGAATTAGAAGATTTTACTAAAGAAAGTTGGTCAATTGACAAAATTGAATCATTAAAAAATGACAATATTCAATCATGGAATAATATTTTATATAAAATACAAAAATTAGTAAAATCCAATAAAGAAATAAGCAACGCAACTAGTTTTTTAGGAAGTCAGCAAGAATATGATAGTGTTGACAACAGTGCGCGTTTTATAAATATGTACAAATTGATGCCCTCATGGAACTCGAAAATAAGCAGAGCTGATTTACAAAAACCTGGATCTAAGAAATTTAGTTCTGTATTAGCAAATTTTGTTCGCCACTTATTACCAGGTTCTATGCGTGCACGACGTCGTAAAGCTTTATCATGGAATGCGTATCAAAATCAACCTCATGCTCCTATATTTTTACGTGCTATTACTTCTTTAAATTTAGATACTGTAGCAACTACTGAAGAAAATAATACATTACTATTTAAAAAGAAAAATGAAAATCAACAAAGTGTTCATATTTTAAAAACAAGATGGAATTTCCCTATTGCTCATTTTGTCAGAGGAATTGCATTATGTGGACAGGCGTATATCAGAAGATATATAAAATTACCAATACTAATTATTCTTAAGAATATTAGTCGACAAATTTTATTACAATCGACCGAATGGCAAAAAGATTGGACAAATTTAGCACAAGAAGTTTATGTTGATTGTGACTATGATGGTAACGACTTATATGTTGGTGTAAAATTGCCTAATATCTTGGAGTTGAAAGGCAAACAAGTTAAAATAATACGTCCTTTCCGCTTAAAATATTCTCAATCATCTATCTCTAAAGAGACTAATTCGAGAGAAAAAAATGTTAATCTTTCTAATATATCTAATAATGAAATAGATAATTATAGTTATTTAACTATATGGGGAGACGAAACTTCTGAACCATTTGGAAAAATAAAAACACAAAGTCCTTTTATACAACCTATTCTTCAAAGAATAAATTTAATTTTGCGTCATAAAATTTATAAAAAATATGATGCTTGTGTCCAACAATTTAAATGGATAAAAAAATACCAGGAACAATTAGTTGATGGAATAGCTAATTTAAACAGTAACTTATCCAGTTTCTTACAAACAAAACCGCAGAAAGAAGATAATGCATTATCTATTCTCACTACAGAAAACGTTTCTGATAAAGATATGTCACAGTATCTGAAAAACAAGAAAGATGTTAAATCTTCCAGTATTGATATCATTAAGAAAGAAAAAATTGTCAATAAAAAAGATCAAATTCACCATAAATCTTTTGATAAAAATATAAGTTTAGGTGACAATAATACGAATAACAAAGAAGAAAGCAAAGATATTAACAGAATAGATACTAAGAAAAACCTTGTAGTACAAGATAAGAGAGAAAGAAAATTCGAATCTAAATTGTACAAAATTGAAACTAAGAAAGAAAAAGTAAACCATCAAAGCAAAAAACTAAGAAAATATAATTTTAAGAATAGTATAATTTATTTGCAACAAAATTTATTCCATTTAAAAAGATCAATAATTCATATACAGAAAGATATTACGTATAATTTTCATCAAAAGAAAACATTACTATCTAGAGATATTATCAAAGCTGGCGACAAATTATTCGAATTACTACAAGAATTTATCTTAACTATCCGGAAATTTCTTATTTATATAAATACATTTTTTTCAGATTTATTTAATGGATCTTTAGTAGAGATAAGAAAATTTGGAAAAAAATCTTCTAATGAATCTAATAAATATGTGAATCAAATCATAAAAAATTCGAATGAAATAGATAACAAAACAAACTTGTCCCAAGCTTATGTATTACATAAGATATGGCAAGAAAATGCAATGAATAGACCTGTCTTAACAGATTTAATCAAAACATGGAATGAAAATGAATTATTAAATAAAAATGTTCACAGTTATTTAGATAAACAAGGTATTTTGGGAAATCAGATACCTGAAAATTTACAATATATAGAATGGCAAGCATGGTTACAAAAACTACCTGGCTATAGACCTTCTTTAAAAATTTGGCGATATATTATTCCACAATATTGGTCTGAATCTGTAAAGAAATATTGGAAAGATTCGAAAGATTTTACCTTATCTACACGAACAGACAAATATAATATTCTTGGAGAAAAACAAGAGCTATCTAATTATTTATCTTACCATACACCTTTATTGGAGAAAGCACAGAAATTTACAAAATTATCCAAATTTTATCGACTTGCTCATAATTATACAAATTATGCCAATGATGCTGATGTAGAGAATTTTTCTAGTTTAAGTACTAATGGATTGCTAGATAATTTTACAAAAGATATTCAAGAACTACGAATAGAAGATGATTTGTTAAAAGATTCACCTATTATTCAGAAGGAAATAGAACGTATTAATTCTAACATTGAACTTAGTAGTATTCCTGATAGGCTTAGTTATCCTGCATCTCGTCAAAACAAATGGAAATCGAAAGAACTTAAAAATAGATTTCGTAATTTAATGAAAGCTGCTAAACAACGAAATGTATTAAAAGAATCTATGATGGAGAAAAAACATATGATAGAGATACCAGATCAAATGAGAAAAGATTTGGAGATTTTTTATCAAAGTTTTCAACCTGAAGATATATTATTTATTAGTATATTAGAAAATTGGAGATATAAAGTTTTAGATGATGAACTTTTTATGTATAATATATTAAGTTCTTTCTTAAGATTTAATGAAAAAGAACAAAAGGATTCTTTAATAAAGTATGGATCATCTCATATTTTTTCACAAAGTATTGTTACTAATAGATATCCTTTCTTACCAGAAGAATTGCTTTTACCACAGAGTTTACGTGAATTAAGAATATTAGAAAGTTTAGATTTAGAAGAAAGTATAAACCAATATGAAAAAGGAAATCAATTCGTAAAAAAAGATTCCAAAAAAATAATAAATAAAACTAGAAAGATTAATAAATCAAAAGATCATAAAATAAGCAAAGAAATTATAACTAACAAAGATACTATTATGAGATTTTTATGGCCTAGTCATAGAATCGAAGATCTTGCTTGTATGAATAGATTTTGGTTAGGTACAGCCAATCAAAGTCGCTTCAGTTTATTAAGGATACGTAGCTTTTTGTAGTTTTGTTTATATTCCCAAAATAGTGAATACTATCCATTCGAAACATTGATTAAATAAGAGAAGGTTTTATGAGAAATGGGAATTCTTTGAAAGAATTCTATTAATTTTGCAGTCTAATAGTATGCAATTTTATTTTAATAGATTATTAAATTGTTCAAACTGTATGTTGTTAGACTGCAAAACAAGTTTATCCTCTTTCTTTTGAATGTTTTAATGGTATTTCTTAATAAGAAAATATCAAAAATATTCATCATGAAATTTTCTTTCGATTATCATCCCAAGAATTGCTACAAACAATGAAAATGTATAGCTTCACATAGCGTGTTATAATGTTATAATAAAGACTAAAATCATTAGATGATTAGGAGAATCTAATTTTATGATTACAAAAACACTATTAAACCAATCTTATATTGATAATCCAGGTTCGACTGAAGCACAAATATGTATCTTGACAGAAAAAGTAGCTCGCTTAAGTTCTCATTTGAAAATGCATAATAAAGATTTTTCTTCTCAAAGAGGATTAAGAAAAATCTTAGGCAAACGTAAACGTTTATTAACTTATTTGTATCGCCAAGATACTGTAAGATATCAAAATTTAATTAATGACTTAGGAATTCGAGGAACAAAAAGACAAACTGCCAGTTAATTACATAGTAAATTAACTAGTAATTATCTACTATGTTAACTATTCTAATAATGATCTTTTTAGTGTAGAAATTAAAGAAAAATATTCTTAAAAAACAAATATGATTTCAGGGTAGAGGCGAGGATTTTCAAATATTCGTAATTGGATATATATATTCAATATATTTATATCTCTGAAACATACTTATATTTGAATAAGCATAAAATATGTTTTCCAATATGATGAATTTATGGTTAGACGCTCGGAAAAACCAAGAGGAGAGATGGATTTATGACCATGCTTACGACTAAAACAGATCCCATGATAATAAGTATGGGGCCACACCATCCATCAATGCACGGAGTTTTGAGACTCATTGTGACTCTGGATGGTGAAAATGTAGTAGATTGTGAACCCATTTTAGGATATTTACATCGAGGAATGGAAAAAATTGCAGAAAATAGAACTACATTGCAATATCTTCCATATGTTACTCGATGGGATTATCTGGCTACTATGTTTACAGAAGCAGTAACGGTAAATGCACCAGAAAGATTAGCTAATATTCAAGTACCAAAAAGAGCTAGTTATATACGAGTTATAATGTTAGAATTAAGCAGAATAGCTTCGCATTTATTATGGCTAGGTCCTTTTATGGCTGATATTGGAGCACAAACTCCCTTTTTTTATATTTTCAGAGAAAGGGAAATGATTTATGATCTTTTTGAAGCAGCCACTGGTATGAGAATGATGCACAATTATTTTCGTATCGGTGGAGTCGCAGTCGATTTACCTTATGGATGGGTAGATAAATGTTTAGATTTCTGTGATTATTTCTTACCTAAGATCAATGAATATGAAAGATTAATTACTAGAAATCCTATTTTTCTTAAAAGAGTTCAAGGTGTAGGGATTATTGGTAGAGAAGAAGCTATTAATTGGGGACTGTCTGGTGCTATGTTACGTGCTTCAGGAGTTCAATGGGATCTTCGAAAAGTAGATCACTATGAGTGTTATGATGAATTTGATTGGCAGGTTGAATGGCAAACTGAAGGAGATTGCTTAGCACGCTATTTAGTACGTATTGGTGAAATGAGAGAATCCACTAAAATTATTCAACAAGCACTAAAAACTATTCCTGGAGGACCTTATGAAAATTTGGAAGCTCGTAGAATAGGTTTATTAAGTAAAGAAAGTTCTCCGTGGAATGATTTTGAATATCAATTTATTAGTAAAAAACCATCTCCAACTTTTAAATTACCTAAACAAGAGCATTATGTCAGAGTTGAAGCTCCTAAAGGTGAACTTGGTGTTTATTTAATTGGAGATGACAGCTTATTCCCATGGCGATGGAAAATTAGACCACCAGGATTTATTAATTTACAAATTCTTCCTCAATTAGTAAAAGGAATGAAACTTGCGGATATTATGACTATACTTGGTAGTATTGATATTATTATGGGGGAGGTTGATCGTTAAATGGCATCTACTAGAGCCCTGGATGAGAGAGTTATTGATCTATTGTGTCAAATTGGTATACCTAAAGAATTTTCTGAATTTCTATGGATTTGTATTCCTATCCTGTCGGTCATTATTGGTGCAACTTTAGGTGTATTGGTTATTGTATGGTTAGAAAGAAAAATATCTGCAGCTGCACAACAACGTATTGGTCCTGAATATGCAGGTCCACTGGGTGTAATACAAGCATTAGCTGATGGTTTAAAATTAGTATTTAAAGAAGATATTATTCCTGCTAAAGCTGATCCACTACTTTTTACACTTGGTCCTGCTATTGTGCTAATTCCTGTAGTTTTAAGTTATTTAGTTGTTCCATTCGGACCTAATTTAATAGTAGCTGATATAGGCCTAGGAATCTTTTTTTGGATTGTTGTTTCTAGTGTAGCACCTTTAGGATTATTAATTGCAGGTTATGGATCTAATAATAAATATTCTTTTTTAGGTGGATTAAGAGCAGCTGCTCAATCTATTAGTTATGAGATACCTTTAGCTTTATGTGTTTTATCTATTGCTCTGCGTGTGGTTCGTATTTAATTCTTAATATTTTTTAAGAATTTATGAGTATTCCAAGCCTATTTGTAGCTATTATACTCATGACTAAACAATCATATGGGTGAGATATAACTATAGTTTTTATAGGTAGTATATTATTCGAATCCCATCCTCTAAACACAAGAGTGATTATTGTTCACAAAATAAAACTTAAGGAAGATAGTCATTTATTTAATCCTAAAAGCAAATGTGAAAAAGTTTCATCAAAGTAAGAAACTATACAATAAGAGTAAGTGTTATTGAGATAGGTTATATGCTCTATGCAACAAGTCGTTAAATATAGATAGAAATTAGATAAATATCTAAATATATATTGTTATGTAATAATAGAGAGCTTGCATGGTAGAGTTCTATAGCCTGTGTTTCTCTAAAAAATCGACTTTAAGTATTTACCTAATTACTCAATCATGATTGTTTGGAACGAAAAAAATCTTTCTTATTTGTTATATAATTATTTGTGATCAATGATTTATTATTTCGCATAATTGTTTATTTGGAAAGATTAAGATAGATTCTGAAGTTCAAAATACAGTTCTTTTCAACCAATAGAATCACGATAACTATAATGACCATTGTTTGTGATTTTTCATTATTAAATTTTTAATAATAAGAAATTTGTCAGTATTTCAAAAAATTTTTCAATAACTTTATTTAGTTATCGAGGAGCTGTATGAAGTTTTTGCTTCATGTACAGTTTTGTATTAGAGATAAGAAGAATTCTCTTCTTATCGACTATAATTATCTCATAGTTTAAGTACTATTGATATTGTGGAAGAACAATCAAAATTTGGAATTTTAGGATGGAATATCTGGCGTCAACCGATCGGATTTTTCGTTTTTTTAATAGCTGCTTTAGCTGAATGTGAGCGCTTGCCTTTCGATTTACCTGAAGCTGAAGAAGAATTAGTAGCGGGGTATCAAACAGAATATTGTGGTATTAAATTTGGTCTGTTCTATGTTGGTTCTTATATTAATTTATTAGTATCAGCTTTATTTGTTTCAGTTCTTTATTTAGGCGGATGGGATTTTTCAATTCCTATTGTCAGCGAATATTTTACATTCTTATCTAATGAAACATTAATAAGCTTTTTGAATGTTTTTTTTGGATTAGCTATTACAATTACAAAGGCATATATCTTCGTATTTATTACCATTCTTACTCGTTGGACTTTACCTAGAGTACGTATGGATCAATTATTAGATTTGGGTTGGAAATTTCTTCTTCCTGTAGCCTTAGGAAATTTATTACTTACAGCTTCATTTCAGATTACTCTGATATAATTTAATTGTTCTTTATTAAAAATTTTGTATACAAAATTTTTAATAAAGAACAATTAAAAGGAGTATAATTATATTTATAATATAAAGTATGTCATCTTTTATCAGTGGTTTTCAAAATTATACGCAAGAAGCATTAAGAG
Organism: Closterium sp. NIES-67; assembly: GCA_027943415.1. Classification (NCBI taxonomy): domain Eukaryota; kingdom Viridiplantae; phylum Streptophyta; class Zygnematophyceae; order Desmidiales; family Closteriaceae; genus Closterium; species Closterium sp. NIES-67. The sequence continues at coordinate 10,332 of BQMB01001873.1, forward strand.
CTGCTCGTTATATCGGTCAAGGATTTTTAGTAACTCTGGATCATATGAACCGTAGTCCTATTACCATTCAATATCCATATGAAAAACTAATTCCTTCCGAACGTTTCAGAGGACGAATTCATTTTGAATTTGATAAATGCATTGCTTGTGAAGTTTGTGTACGTGTATGTCCAATTAATTTACCTGTAGTTGATTGGGAATTCCAAAAATCAATGAAAAAAAAACAATTAAAAAGTTATAGTATTGATTTTGGAGTTTGTATATTTTGTGGTAATTGTGTCGAATTTTGTCCAACAAACTGTTTATCTATGACAGAAGAATATGAATTATCTGCATATGATCGGCATGAATTAAATTATGATCAAGTTGCATTGGGGCGTTTACCATATCCTGTAACTCAAGATTTAAGTATACAACCTGTTGTAGGTTTAAATTATCTTCCTAAGGGCTTGGTTAATAATCCTAATGATTCTTTAAGAAATGTGACGGATTATCCTCAAGAATAATTAGTCTTAAAAAAAATTTTTGAACTATGCGCATAGTTTCATATAATGATTTTTTTGTAGATCATTGAAAAATATGTTATGTAATCGCATACTTAGTATTTTCATAAATTATGTATAGGAGTTACTCTAATGAGTATGGTTGATATAACAGAAACAACTAATCTTCCTCTTATTGCCTTACTTGATATAGGGATTATATTAGGTGCTTTAGGAATTGTTTTTTTAAGAAAAATTATATATTCTGCTTTGTTATTAGGTTTTGTTTTTGTATGTGTAGCTTTATGGTATCTTATTTTAAATGCTGATTTCTTAGCAGCAGCTCAAGTATTAATTTATGTAGGTGCTGTAAATGTATTGATTGTTTTTGCTGTTATGCTTGTGAATAAACCAGAGACTGAAACTATGAAAGAATGGAAAACTGGAGATTGGATCTCGGGTTTTTTATTCTTAGGTTTATTCGCTTGTTTAACTAATATGATTCTAAATACTACCTGGATAAACACAAATGTGTTATCTAAAGTAACCCAAGAAGAATTCAATACAGTGGGCGCCAATAGCATTGATATTATAGGGGCACATATATTAACAGATCTCCTTCTACCTTTTGAATTGTTATCTGTTGTGTTATTACTAGCTTTAGCTGGAGCTATAACTATTGCTCGCAAAGATGGATTCATTTTTGTTGAAAAAAATACGACAGAAATTGATATTAGTAATCGTTCAATAGATTAATTACTAATAAATAATCGGTTATTTTTCAAGGAGTAAACATTTATGTTAGAACATGCCTTAATTTTGGGTGCATATTTATTTTGTATTGGACTCTATGGTTTGATGACTAGTCGTAACATTATTAAAGCTTTAATGTGTTTAGAATTAATGCTTAATGGAGTAAATGTTAATTTAGTCTCATTTTCAGCCTATTTAGATACTGAAGAACTTAGAGGACAAACATTTGCTATTTTTATTATAGCAATAGCTGCAGCAGAAGCTGCGATTGGTTTAGCCATAGTATTGAATATTTATCGAAATAGAAATTCTACTCGTTTAGATCAATTCAACTTATTAAAATGGTAGAATTTGAAGTTTGAGATGGCTTGAATCTCAAATAATTATTAGAGCACACAGTGTTCAATTTACAGAATTCTTCTTTAGGTAGCAAAAAAAATTGGACAATTTTTTTCCATTTAAACAGAAAATTGTTTCGAAAGAAAAAATATGTATTTAAAATATTCTTTTTTTCTTTGTTTTTGAGTTGTCAAAATTTATAATCTTGTTATTCTTTTTACAATTAATACATTAAGCCTATTTGTTACATATTTTTGTTTTTTTCTATATTCCTTTTTTCTATATGTTTCTTAATATGATTAGTAGATAATAATTATGTTATACTGACTTGTTTTTTTTTATGAGTTAGTATTTAACAAAACCTTTTTTATAAAAAAATTTCACTTCATTATTATCTTTAGTATAGTACATACATATTTATATGTATACTAAACTAAAAACGACAAGATAATAATAGATTTCTATTCAGTAATTCTCTAATTTATTATGTGTTTTTTCTAAACTTTTAGAAAAAACACATAATAAAGAGGTTTTATATTATATATATTTCTTTATGACTTTTAAAATAAAAGTGCTTATGTTTTAAAAGTATTGTACATTAATCTATACCATAAACGCATTATTCAATATGTCATTATAGCATTTCCGGTAAATTCTATAATGACATATTGAATCTTTTTGTATTTTTTCTTTTTAAGAAATACATTATTTTTAAATTATTTATTAAAATATGTAGATAGAAAAGTGTCAAAGATTTTATCATATGAATATAAGATTGTATGAACATGATAAACAAATCTTTCTCTTTGATTCTTAGAATTCAATCGAATATTATGAATTTTGTAAAAAATATTTTATTGTATCAGTTTAACGGATTAATTTTTTGAATCATAGTCAATACGATTACCGAATGTTGATAGGTAGTTATTAGAACTACTATATATGATGAAAATAATAACTATATATAGTAGTATATGTTCCGTTTTAATAAACTTGGAACCAAGGATTACAAGTTTTTATATTTTCTATATACTACAAACAACCAGTTTCCCTAATTTTTTTATGTGAATATCTTTTTCTTAGAAACAAGATTCATTAGTACTCAAAAAATTCATTCAGTATATGATGAGTATAGTGATAATGTCAATAAAATTTTTGTCTCAATAGATTTTTTATCATTAAAAATTATAAAATACATATATGGTAGAGTGACTTATCAATGTTTTTTCTCATTAGAAATTCAACTATCCTTTCTTTGATTATGTTATTAATATAAAATTGAACATATCATTGATAAGTCATCATTTTGAAATTTTGTTTTTGAGGATGGTACGTTTTCTCATCATATTCAATTCATGTCAAAATGATTAATTTTCATAAAAAATTAATCATTTTGACTGTCTAAAAGCTCATGACTCAATATATTTATCAAAATACTTGTTATGTAACTAGATAATGTGTTCACAAATATCTAGTTACATAATTTCTTTCTGGTTTAATTGAAAAAGAAAAAAATAGAAAAGAAAGATAATGTTGCTAAAGTTAAAATAAATACATAACTTGTAATACGACCTCCTTCTATATATTTTGAACTTTCTCCTCCAAATAAAGAGACCAGACCAGTATTATTAACAATTCCATCAATAATCCACTGATCTAATAGAAAAGTTAAACGTGAAAAACCTCGTGTTCCTGAGACAAAAATTTTTTCATATATTTCATCGATATAACCACGACGTAATGACCAATTATAAATACTATTAAGTAGAGTACCTAAACTTCCTTCTTTCACAGGATCAAGAGAATCTATAAAATTTCTCCTTTGTGAAGCATTGGGTCCATATAGAAACCATGCTACACAAGCACCAGTCACTGCGATACCTACTGATGGAAGTGATTCTAATGCAAATTCTATCCAAGTTCTTTCATGTAATGGAATATGTGTTGTATTCAGCCACTGTGCAAAAACTTCGGATCCAGATGTACCTGAAGGAAAAGGAGCACCTAGTAAACCTATAAAAATAGTAGGAATACATAAAGCAACTAAGGGAGCTACCATATTTATAGTAGATTCATGAGGATATAAACCGTTATGATTCTCAAGAGTTATATTCTTTTTATAACCATCATGAAATTTTTTTTTTTTATAATCATCATAAATACCTCCCCTAAAATCCCCTTCAAAAGTTAAAAAGTACATTCTAAACATATAAAATGCAGTCAGTCCCGCAGTTATCCAAGCTATCCATCCTAATATGGGCATTTTTTCCCAACTTTCAGCAAGAATTTCATCCTTAGACCAAAAACAAGCAAAAGGCGGAATACCACATAAGGATAAGGTCCCTATTAGAAAAGTAGTGCCAGTTATTGGCATATATTTCCTAACGCCTCCCATATATCCCATGTCTTGGCTTTTATTAGGATTATATCCGACAACACCCTCCATACCATGAATAACAGAACCGGAACCTAAAAACAAAAGAGCTTTAGAATATGCATGAGTAATTAAATGAAATAAACCGGCTTGATAAGACCCAATACCTAAAGCAAGCATCATATATCCCAATTGTGACATAGTGGAATATGCCAATCCTCTTTTTAAATCTCTTTGCGCAAGAGCTAAAGTAGCTCCAAGTAATGCAGTAGTTACACCTGTAATAGCAATAACATCCATTACGATTGGTAAATCTTGGAATAAAGGCAATAATCTAGCTACTAAAAAGATCCCTGCAGCAACCATAGTTGCTGCGTGAATTAATGCTGATATTGGAGTGGGACCTTCCATCGCGTCAGGCAACCATACATGCAATGGGAACTGAGCAGATTTTGCAATTGGTCCTAAAAATAACAAAATAGCACATACTATAGCGAAATTCATATTAATAGTACCATCAATTAAAAGTTGATGAAATCTATTTGCTACTGTGTCAAAATCGAAGCTACCGGTAAGCCAATAAAATCCTAAGATGCCTAATAATAATCCAAAGTCTCCTATTCTATTTGTAATAAACGCTTTTTGGCAGGCTGAAGCAGCACTAGGACGAGTAAACCAAAATCCTACAAGTAAATAGGAACACATACCTACTAATTCCCAAAAAGCATAGACTTGTACTAAATTTGGACTTAATACTAAGCCTAACATTGAAGCTGTAAATAAACTAAGGTATGCAAAAAATCTTACATATCCTTTGTCATGTAACATATAACCATCAGTATAAATCATTACTGCAATACCTACAGTAGTTACAAGAACTAACATAATAGAACTAAGTGGATCAACAATATATCCAATATCTACTGAGAATGTTTTTGTTTGAATCCATGACCAAAGTTGTATATGAGCAGAATGTTGTATAACTTGTTCCCAAAACATGCCAAAGGATAACATCATTGCGATACCTAGCATACCTATGCTTACAATAGCAGAGGGCCATCTAAGGGTACGAGTGGCACGACGAAATGAAAGTAAGCCAATTCCAATGATTAGAGCAGCCAAAGAAGGAAGTATTGGCACGAGCCAAGCATATTGATATGTTAGTTGCATAGTCGCATATTTCAAATAGTTTACATCCCAAGCCTCAATTTTCCATAGATTGTTAAGAATGCACAAAAGAAAAATTGTGCATTATAACTATACTAGTTAAGAACTTATTTAATCAATCGTTTTATATCAATTTTTGTATTTAGTCTATATAGGAAAAATTTCTCTATCTTTCTACCTATTAAAACTTTTTATACTATATATTTCTTCTATCTTTCATATAGAAAATATTTTTTTCGAATACTTATTCGAATCTTTTCTAGAAAAGATTCTTTTTGATTATAATATCTTATAAAGACATTTAATCTAATTAAGATAATATCATTAGTAAACTATTGACATAAAATAGTGATATATATTATTATATGTCACATAAATTAATTTTGATATTTTATGTCTTTTTTTTTATTGGAAATAATTCTATGAATACATATGCAATTCTTGAAGCAGGAGGAGAACAACTGCGTGTAGAGCCAGGTCGTTTTTATGATATACGTCTTCAAATACCAATTGAAAAGTTGTCAAAAGAAAGAAAAATCATATTTTCTCGAATTTTAATGATTCGTAATCAAGATGATACATTTATAGGAAAACCTTGGTTAGAAAATGCTACAGTAAAAGGACGTATCTATCATCATCGTCGTGGAAATAAAATTATAGTTTATAATATGCGTCCTAAAAAACATACATCTAAAAAACGCGCACATCGTCAAACTTTAATGCGATTTGTAGTTGATGCTATTTGTTTGAATAATGAAACATTGAAATAAATTAAAAGCATACAACACATGCCATCCAGAATTCCTTCTTTTGTAAATAAGAAAAATTAATAATTTTTCCAAAAATCTTTCAATGTTTGATTTGTTAAATAACTTTTTTTAGAATAAAAATATCTTACATTGATACATTCTTTTTTCTGTAATAAGAATGTAACCTCTAAACATAGTTTATAAAATTTTGATTGGATTCTATGAAAATATTATAAAAAAAAATTTTATAAACTATGTTAGTATATATTCAATAAAAATTCTCTTAGAGGAAGTTAGTTCTTTTCTTATTTAGCAAAGAAATTATCTTCAGAATAGTTCTATGTTAAGATATTACAATCTTATTATGTACAAAAAAAATCTCAAAAAATCAACAGTAAAGATATTTGGTAAATATTCCAATATTGAAAAGATTACAGTCTCATTAAGAAATATAGTTTTTTTTATAATCTTTTCAATATTGGCAAAGAACCTTTTTGTTAATTTTCCCAAGTTAGAGTAAAATTTCTTATTGAGAAATTAAATAATTTGCTAAGATATTAGTATTCACAGAACAATGTATTTTTTTTGTATTTTATACTAGTTTTCTTAAAAGATTAAGTTACAAAGAGCAAAGTACTGTGAAAATCAAACAATTTTTTCAACAAAAAAGCTTTTTTTTGTAAGAAAAAAAGATAAATTATGATATTCTAAAAAAAATCCAAGTATAAGAAAATTTCACCACCTTTTCTTATAGAAAGTGAATATATTGAATTCTATGAATAGAACATATTTTCTTATTAATTGGTATAATATATATTATTATATGATGGTCGATTCATTGTAATAGGTGTTACAATTGTTTTTACTTTTTCACTCCATAACGGAAGTGCTAAGTCAGGATAGAAGCCTATACCTAAAACGGGTAACAAAAGCGATGTAATGATAAATATTTCTCTTGGACTAGCATCCAAACTTATACTGGTTCCAGAAGATTGACTAACGCTATATTTATATCCATAAAATATTTGACGTATCATTGATAATAAGTAGATTGGTGTTAAAATAATACCAATCGCTTCAACTAAAGTAATTACAATTCTAAACAAAGGAGAATATGCAGAACTTGTTACTACTCCCAAAAATACCATTAATTCTGCTACAAATCCACTCATTCCTGGTAAAGCTAAGGAAGCCATTGCGAATGTTGTGAACATAAAAAATGTTTTTGGCATTGGAGAAGCCCACCCACCTAATTCATTTAATAATAAACTACGACTTCTATCATAACTAGTACCTGCTAAGAAAAATAGTGCTGCTCCTATTAATCCGTGAGAGATCATTTGTAACATAGCACCACTTAATCCCAAATCAGATAATGAACCAGCTCCAATTAATACAAATCCCATATGTGATACAGAAGAATATGCAATTCTTCTTTTTAAATTACGTTGTGCTAAAGAAACCAAGGCAGCATACACTATTTGTCCTGCGCCTAAGGCTACTAACCAAGGAGCAAAAATAGCATGTGCATGAGGCAATATTTCCATATTAATACGAATAAATCCATAACCACCCATTTTCAATAGAATTCCAGCCAATAACATACATGTGCTATAATGTGCTTCACCATGTGTATCTGGCAGCCAAGTATGGAATGGGAATACTGGCAATTTCACAGCATATGCAATTAAAAACCCTAAATAAATAAGAATTTCTAATCCTAAAGGATAAGATTGATTAGCTAAAATTGCCATATCTAAAACAGGTCCATTATTTCCCCATAAACTTAAAGTTAATGTTCCTGCTAGTAAAAATACGGAACCACCAGCTGTATATAAGATAAATTTTGTTGCTGCATATAAACGTCTTCTTCCACCCCACATAGAAAGTAAGAGGTAAACAGGAATTAATTCTAGTTCCCACATTAAAAAGAACAATAAAACATCTTGACATATAAATAATCCCAGCTGACCACTATACATCGCAAGCATTAAAAAGTAAAACAATTTCGGGTTACGAGTTACAGGCCAAGCTGCTAATGTAGCTAAGGTAGTAATAAAACCTGTTAAAAGTACCAAACCAATAGATAAACCATCTACTCCCAATCTCCAATGAAAATCTATACCATTAATCCATGTATAATCTTCTTTTAATTGAATACCTGTTTCATATAAATTATAATGTGATCCAAATACATATGTAATTAAAAGAAATTCTATTAAACAAATTCCAAGAGCATACCAACGAATTAGATTATTTCCTTTATTTGGTAAAAAAGGTATAACCAATCCTGCCAATACGGGCAAAAGTACAATTGTAGTTAACCAAGGGAAGTTCATAATATTTATATATAATTAAACTGTGTCCCAGCAAGGCTCTTATAAATTTCAAGAACCTTGCTATAAAGCTATCATTTCAAATTTTTTCAATTGTTTATAGAAATGATTGGACTTAATAAATTGAGTTGAGAAAATAGAAAAATTCTATTTTCATTTCATGGAAAAGATTTTTTCTTATGAACAGTTTATCTCAAATATAAGAGTTTAATAAGCTAATCCCATACTACGAGTAGTTTCATCACCTAGATATACTCTTACACTTAAGAAATCTGTTGGACAAGCAGATTCACAACGTTTGCATCCTACACAATCCTCAGTTCTAGGAGCAGATGCAATTTGACTTGCTTTGCATCCATCCCAAGGAGTCATTTCTAATACATCAGTAGGGCAAGCTCGTACACATTGAGTGCAACCAATACATGTATCGTAAATCTTGACGGAATGTGCCATAAAAATATAGATCAAAAAAATGATGCTTTAAGTTGGATGGTGATAGATTCTATGAAGAATATCCTAATTCTGCTTCAATTCTTAATTTATCAACTTCTACAGCTTAATACCATTACTTAGTATAATGTATAAACTGTCTTGAGTAAATAGAAAAAATATTTTGCATGTTTAGTTGAAAATCGAATATAGCTATATTTTTTCATTTCTATAAAAATTGAGTATTTGTACGTACGCAAATACTAAAATATCCTCTTTTCTTATCATTTCCCCTTCGTTTGTTTTTCTAGGGAAATTTCCAGAATTATAGAAATCTTATATCTTTAATCTATATAAGAACTTAAGTAGAATATCATAATCATTATATATATATCTCTCCACTCTCTACCTTACATGAGTATAACTCTCTACCTTACATGAGTATATATGAGGTAGTTCTTATTCTATAAGAGTCTTTTGAAAAGTTTCAGAGTTTCTTATCTTGTTTTTAACAGCTTTGTTTAAAGACATGATACTTATTTATTTTATTTATACATTTTTTTTACTGTAAAATAAAAATTAAGATTCATAAATAACTTTTTATTTGGTACATTGCTACACTTTAGTTCTCTGTAACAATTTTTCTATTTTGTCCGGTATGAACTTATTTGTACGCAAATTTCTATACAATTTTTGAATTCTAGTGTTTATAATATATACTAGAAAGGAGATTTTTTACTGAATTTATCTTTTTGTTTATTAAAAGACTGTTTCCTAAGGTTAGTGGTAGTTGAAAGCTTTAGAAATTTAAGTTAGGAAGAGGGATTAATATTTATTATCTTATATTCTCTATGCTCTAAAATAATTTCATTATAAGAAGGGAAGGATTATATATTTAATATATCTTACTATCTATACTCATATATAATAAAGAATATAATAAGAAGAGACTTGCATATTAGAAATCCTTTCTCAATTCGGATTGGATTTTATAAAAGACAAGTTTTATTCTTTGTAACCCAACAATAAAAATAATACCAATTAATACTAATTAATAGAAAACGGCGATTTTGCTACATAGCTACATTCTATTTATTTTTGTTTATGTATATTAAAGTAGTAAGCTTGGTATATCCGTCGATTAAGTAAAATACAATTCAAGTATACGCTACTATTCACCTCCTTCATAACAAATTAAATCTTTTAAGTTAACTAAAGAAAATTTCCCATAGGAACTCTATCTATATATTATCATTAAGAAAAGCCTCTATCGTATTAGAAAATCGTCCATGGGAAGATTTTCCTAATTTACTAATTAATTTCCCTGTAATCTAAGAAACCTTGGAACTATTATTTGCAAGTGCCGCTTGCCATTTCGATGGTCAGGATAGAAAGTTTGTACTTGGTATTGAGAATCGATACAACCTAACGTCTGAGGGATTTTCTGACGTAAAATATCCTTGATATATAATAAATCATAAAATATATATTCTTTCCATATTATGGTATACTCCATCATGTGTTATCGGTGCTGTTACTTGGGTGTTCCAAGAATAATTATTACTTTTATATTTGAGTTTTATAGGACTTCTAGTTCTTTGTTCATTTGACAAGAATTTTACTGACTGTGGAGTCCACAACATTTTCCATCGTTTTTAGATTTATTACATTAGAAGGAACTTTGTTAGAAATAGATTAGGGTTCCGTAATATTTTTTTTGTACGATAGCACTTGCTCTTATATTTTTATACCTACTACAAGTTTTCCGATTAGTAGCAAAATGTTTTTTTTATATTTACAGCCACAATGATAAACAGAAATGCAATAACTAACAAAGGTTTTGATATATAAAAACAAAGAATATAGCGATTAAATTTTTACCATAAAACAAAAAATATAGTAAAATATATCAGAACCCCTCCACTCCCAATTCCATCCTAGTATTTATATCATGTTGATCTATTCTGGCTTATAAAGTATCCCTGATCTCTTTTTAGTTCATTTTATTAGATAACTTAATAAAATCTTCGTTGTTTAAACCATTTTTTTCAGTTAGTGAAAAAAATCAAAATAGTATACATTCATTTGACATGCATTTTGAAAAGTTTCATAAAAATTTGAACAGATTATTCTTTTTTTTATTCAACACTTTCTGGATAAGAAGTTCTTCGTAAGACCAAATCAATTGATGATTTTTTTTCCCTGTTACTATGAAAATCTTCTTTCAAGTTTTTTCATGAAGAAGAAATCTAGGGGAAGTTTCTAAAATATTATTCAGGTGATCTATGCAAAATACATAATATTCTCTTTGATGATACTCAATCTCAGAATTCTCTATTCATTTATGTCTTCATAACCAATTTTGAATAGAATGTAAGGCTGGATTTTCAATTTTTCTTTTATTTCGATAGAACGATATAAAATATAAAAAAACGCGCCAAACTGACGCCGATCGCCGTCCTTGTATGGAGTAACGGCGATGGATCAGCATATTCACAAAGCACTCATGTTAGTGTTGGTTCAAACCTCTCGGTCTGTTAGGATGCCTCGGCTACACACATTGCTGCGCTTCTACCTGGCACCTATCGTACAAAAACGGCTAGTCTTGCCGTGACCTCTGTTGGTGTTTTTTCACTCAAAATCCACGTGCATTTTTTTTGCTAGCAGGTCTGATACTGCATGCATATTGACTGTGTGGATTTGGGGAGAGCACTCATCTTGAGGTGGGCTTCCTACTTAGATGCTTTCAGCAGTTATCCACTCCGCACTTGGCTACCCAGCGTATACCGTTGGCACGATAACTGGTACACCAGCGGTGCGTCCCTCCCGGTCCTCTCGTACTAGGGAGAGGTCCTCTCAATGCTCTAACGCCTGCACCGGATATGGACCAAACTGTCTCACGACGTTCTGAACCCAGCTCACGTACCGCTTTAATGGGCGAACAGCCCAACCCTTGGCACGTACTACCGCGCCAGGTGGCGAAGAGCCGACATCGAGGTGCCAAACCTTCCCGTCGATGTGAACTCTTGGGGAAGATCAGCCTGTTCACTTTTTGTTATCACAAAAGCTGTTTATCTTTTGTTTCTCCAGGTTTCCCAGGAGGTCAGACTATGTCATCAACTTTTTCGTCGCGGAGTTTGTAATTTATGTCTCATTGATGGGATAATATATGGATCAATTAACTCCATCAAAGTTTCATAACTTTTTCCAGAAATTGCTAGACAATGATACTTTTTGTCGGGTTTTGTCCAACATTGAAGATGCCACTTTTCTCGCAATCCTTCACATAAAGAATCTATTTCTTGCTTGGAAAAAGCTTGTGTATGTAAGGTTGGAAACATAAATTTCATACGAATTCTTGGAAAAGTTGCTGGGCACTCGTGGAGAGATTATTGGTTAACACATCCGCACTCTCTAGTCGTTGAACGTTCTCGTTTACTTTTGTGATTTTACACATGTGTTTTCAACGAGCTTCGCTGCAAGTTAGCATAGCTTGTTTGTGAAGCCTTAGCCGTCCTTGCAATTCACCCAGTTTATTGC
>BQMB01001873.1:25000-30000 GCA_027943415.1 Closterium sp. NIES-67
TCTATAGGTACTACAATAAACTAGAACTCAAGGGTTGTTCAACATCCATCTACGGTGTTGCTTTATAGCTTTGGCCGTAGGTTAATCAAATCTCTATCGGCTGGAGGTAAGCGGACTCGAACCGCTGACATCCGCCACAGGGTAAGTAGTCGTTCACGCCGATTTCGATGGCAACTAGTAGAATCTAGGTTGCCATCGGGGCGGAGAGTCGCCGACGGCAGGCAACTACTCCCCTCCGAACACAGCCTACAACTCTCATCGTACTGTGCTCTCCAAGGGGCCACTCTGATTTATGCCTTCGTATTAACTGGGGCAACAAGATTTCAGTGGCCCCTCTCCGACCCTCACTGTTCATGGCCATAGGTCATGGGCTCTATGGTCGGTCTGTGACCCTGGGCTAACTACAAGAGTAGGCCCGCTGGGGTGATCTCGGAGTTTCTGCGAGTTGGTTATGATGGGATCGGTCCATGGCTTATCACTCCGAATAAGTGCAACTTGTGCTCGGAGGGATGAAGAGAGATAGTATATCAAGCTGTTCGCAAGGACCAGCTCAATTCTCTTCCCTAGGGGCTACAGGTGAGATAACCCTAGGAGAGCCGCCAACTCCAACCGTAGGCCATGTACGACCCGTCATAGGTCTAACCAAGTGCCCATCTTACCTTTCCTGCACTCTTTATCACACACCTTGAGACAAGAGGCAGAGTTATAAATGGCATGTTCCAGTCCTCCTCCCCATTTCTGGGAAGAAGTTAGCCATCGGTTTCGATAAAGAATACTATCATTACCGCTTAGCAAGCTAAGCTTCCAACCCGCAAACGCAACGACCCAATTGCAAGGGCGGCGCTCTACCAACTGAGCTATACCCCCTTCAAACCAAAACATCAATCAAGATGATTGTCACTAGTGTATCCAGTATACCCCCTTGGTGTCAATCCCATAAGCCTCTTTATCTACGACTCAAAAAAAAGAACTCCACTATTGAATTTCACTAGATTGCATCCCATCCAAACAACTAATTGAAATATGAGATGACTATTTTTGTTAATTTGTGATATTCATTCACAATTCCATAGAAAAAGTAAAAGATATTCTAGGAGATAGAAAGAGAAAAACAACCGAGTATTACCAGCGAGTATTACCAGGCTACTAGAATAGGTCTTAAATAACTTAGGAGTTTTGTGAAGAAAATTGAGAAAAGAAAAAAAGATGGTTCCATATGGAAGCCAATTAGTTACAGATCATATGTCACCCACCCCAAAAGATTTTTTTGAAATCGGCTATTTTTTCCATACATTTGTTACCACAAAACACTTATTATGTGGCACGACTAAGTTTGCGTATTGTGTTGCTTTTACCATATAGTGATAATTGTGTGGTACTTCGTTATTATTGCAGTTTGTCCACTAGAGCTCCTTTGTTTGAACTCTCTAAGCTTTGAAACAAAGAGCTCTCTATTCCTCCACATATACATCCATCGAAAGTTTGTTCTCCACGCAGTTGTAGAAACCAGGGTGGTATATCTCCTGCTGATGCTAATGGTATAACCTCGTCGTTTTTCACTGGTGCAAGATAAGAATAATTCAACTGGGTAAAGTTTAAGGTTAGATTTATTAAAGTCATGCCACGTGATGTCCGAACTAGAGAAGGATTGTGGATTGTATTTCCTTTTTGTTTCATACGCAAAAAACAAGCTACGGCTCTATAAAAAGTTTGTCTGGTCGGGCACTTCATTGTAATGTTATGCTGTTTTTCAAAAGACCGCAGGTCTTTGCAGTATCTTGTATACAAAAGGTTCGCTGGCAATTCATTTTCTGGTTGTACGACTAATACTTTTTCGAAGTATTTTATTGAGAATACATACAAAATTTAGGGCATGTTAATGGTGGTCGTTATGTTTTTTTCCATTGTTTGTATATTGTGGGAGTGGTTAAGGGGGAACGCTTGCGGTTTGTATTGAGATATTAGTCTGGCCCCCCCCTTTGCTTATGTGTATAATGTAAGTTGGTTGTTGTCGGTATCAGGCTCTTCTAGCCCAGTAGTTATCGCTAGTCATAGTCAGTACTTCGTAGGATATTGTAATGAACATTCGTTTTGGATCATTTTCGATAAGTTGTATGACTTTGGTGTCAAAAAACTTTCTGTTTCCAAAGATCATAACTGCATTGATAATGATTGGACCATATTCTGTGCGTTCGAAGCTCGTTCTGGCATATTTGTCTGCTTCACACTCAAGTTCAGTTTGTAAACAAACATGACCACTGATGCAATACGATGCCCCAGGTAGGTTTCGAACCTACGACCAATCGATTAAGAGTCGAAAGCTCTACCACTGAGCTACTGAGGCACACTAGCACACTATATATGATATATCTTCATTCCAAGTAGTTTCCAGCTAATAATTGCTGTAACATATGAATATCTAAAACTATGGTTTAAACTATGTTTTTTTTTAGTTTTATTGATGCATAAATTAATAACCTGTTTATTTATTTGTCTAAGAGTTGGTATGGTTTTGGCTTCCCTTCCCTAACCGAGGATACCGTGCTTAATTTTAAAAACATATTCCTCTGCTTGAAGTGGCCATTCATGAAGTATTGTGATGTCTTCTTGTAAGCCGCGTAGTGCCTGCTTCCACACACTGCGTGAGTCTGAGGCGACAGCTTTCTCAAGGGTAGAACTGTCTCGCCTGTTTCCAATAGATAATAAATATGATTTTTGGTTAATACAACAAGGTTTGCTTATCTGATGCCTGTATCAAACAATAATGTTGTAGTAATTCGGACAAGAGCAGAAAATATGTTCTTTTAGATTCTATCTTGCGTTCATAATAGTATGTTAGTATATTCTTCTTGTTCCCTCCGGCCCCTTGGTTTTCTTTTTTAGCCCATCCTTTTTTTTTCTCCTATCTCCAGCTATTCCAGTTTTTTTCATACTATTTTCCATACTGAAGCAAATCATGGGACCACGCATATTTATAGCTTATAGATAGAAATCCAAAAAGGGGGGCTGAAACTGTATGGCGCTAATACGTCTTGTAACCTCGATACAACTGTACGGTATTCTTACAGTTTTGTACAGTTTAGTGACACTCTTGCATTTCAAGCTTCTATCAGATCTCCCTCAAATGGCTATATCATCATCAGATAATGAAACTGTTATTACTCTTTCACCTAGAGCAACTATACTCTCTATCTCTGTCATGAATTCGATGATTTTACTAGTTGAATGTGGGATAGCACTCTACATTTTTTTGTCGTCTACCAAGCATTTTGGGCTGTTTTGAAGAGAATGCATGGACGTGTGTCGAAGAGTTTCAAGGTACTGAGGCTTTTATGTTATGTGTATATCTTTTCTATAGGATTCTCAAGTTTTTTTAATCTTTGTGGGGTGGTAACGCTATAAACATTTTCTTTAGAAAATAACAGCAAATCATACAGGAACTTATATTAATTAAGAGTATATGTTGACTCGTAAATGTATACGATAACCAATTCAGTTTTGTAGTATGACTAGGTGCCGAACTCAAGTTTTCCTAATTAAGCAAGTCGCATTCTGTTGGCCAAAAAGAATCACAAGTCTACGAGAGAAATAGTTCATGGGAAGACTAAATCAAATTGAATCATCCAAAGATTTTTATATTGTGGAATAGACGGGCGAGGAGGGACTTGAACCCCCGACTCCGCGGTTCGTAGCCGCGTGCTCTAATCCGCTGAGCTACACGCCCTTAGGTACTTTGACGGACATTACTTTGTAAACAAAGTATATCATACATTCCTAGAGAGAACAAGCAGACCCTAAAATTAATATCCCCACATTTACTAACATCAAAGAGAAATCTTTTGCATACTACAAAATGATTCTAAAATTCCTACTGTAGACTACTGCACGATACTGTACAGTACCGAACGTTACTGAACAGTACTCATAAATCCAATCGACTCAACACTCCCATATACATACTCAAAAAAAAAACAAACAGTGCGCGAGGTGTTGGTATACACAAAACCTAGGTTCTGTGTATATGAACATGGGGGTGTAGACAAAACGTGGGTTCTGTGTACATCTTGTCTATGAGAAATTAATTGTCGCAAAAAAAATTTGTGGACCGGGAAAAGAGCTTAAGTCGCATGAATTTTTGAGCAAGAAGATGACTTCTTGAGAATCTGCTTTGAGCATACTTTCGATTGTTATCACAATGGATATCGTGTGAAGAAGAAAGGAACAAGGTCAAGATATGAAGGGGGAGGAGGGATTACTCATAATGGTGTCACAAATGTTGCAAAAGAAGCATAAAAAAAACTTTTTACGAATAAGACTTGTTGTTGCAAGTTCTTTTTTTTAGAGTGGGATTGGGCATCAAAGACTAGTTGTGAACTAATCAAGAAAGAATTTCTTAGGGAAGGGTGTTGCAGTGTTACAAAACGGATATGATTAATAAACTTTTTTCAAAGAAGACTTGTTGTTGCAAGTTTCCCATCTCGGCTATCAAGACAAATTCCTCGTCAATTAGGAGGGGGAGTTAGTTATGATTCATTAGAATATGACATATTAATGAGAGATTACTTATTACTGAGAATCATAAACTTATAATAATACTAACCTAGAGAGAAAAGATTCTATTCATCTCTAATAATAAAAAAGGATTTTATTAAAGCATAAAAGTGCTTCATGAGCGAATTCTATATAGTGGACCATCTTGGAGGGCGATGAATGTCAAATAACTTACAACGACAAGTTATGTTTGAAAAGAATTGCTAAACGAGGACATTTTGTGACACTTGCGACACTATTCCCTAAGAATCCATTTATTATCGTATCTGCCCTTCTAAATCATGAAAAAAACTTGCAACAACAAGTCTTCTTTGAAAAAGGTTTGCCAATTTAATTTGGGTTGGGTCATTTGCAACATTTGCGAAACCATTTCCAAATAATTTATTGGAACTAATCATTTGCTTCACCTTTGCATTTTCCCCCCTACCATCTCTTAACCTTTCCACACT
>BQMB01001873.1:35000-42744 GCA_027943415.1 Closterium sp. NIES-67
TACCTTCAGAAACTCATTCTGAGGAATAGGGATTCAGAATAAAATAAATGGAAAAAGCAAAAAAAGACAAGGTAGCCTCAAGATTAATGTTATATTAGATTGTACATTATTCATTATAGAATTCTAATGTAAGCAAAAAATGATTTACATGTATGCAAACTATATTTCAATCACGTGTATGTAGCTTAAATTCTCATGAAAAGAAAAATTGATCCATGTAAATCGATTTTGATGAGAATTGCTCGAAGCATGGAGTGGAGGGCGTACGGACGTTGTCATTAGTTGAAAATGGTAACGTGATAAATTTTTAATGTAAATTGCTATAAGCATCCCTCCCATAGTCGGAGAATTAAGTTTTCTTTGATTCTGTAAATACTAGATAAATGAATATGCTTTTCATAATAAATGGCGGGTAACGGGAATCGAACCCGTGCCTTCTCCTTGGCAAGGAGGAATTCTACCATTAGACCATACCCGCATACAATATATATTCTATCATAAAATAGATCTATGGTCAAATCTTTTTTGTGGTATTGTCGTATAATGAAATATTTAATGAGAATTGAAAATAATATCTTAAAAGATATTGATTATTATTGAGCTTTATACAACAAAATAGGATACTTTGATTTCTAAAGATATATCTATTGACTAATAGAAAAATATATCAGTATAATTGTATTCAAATGTTGATAAAATTGTTTTTTCAAGAAAAAACTTAAGGGCGGGCGTTGCCAAGTGGTTAAGGCAGAGGATTGTGATTCCTCTACTCGCGGGTTCGAATCCCGTCGTTCGCCCTAGCTATCCAAATTATTGTACTTCTATAGAAAGATTTTTGGTCAAATTGAATCCGAAACAACATTTTTCATATTTCTAAATGATGAAATGCATAAGACAATAAAATACATCAGTTATAAAAAAATTATCAGATTAAGGATTTTTTTATCAAAGTCTTCTCATATACGAATGTATAATTATTTCAAAATATTGGATAGCAAAGTTTGTTATTATCTATAAGTGTTTTTATAATATGGATCGACTTGAATAACGCATATAATTCATACTCTTTATGCTTTATCTATAAAAATAAAAAAATGGAACCTTCTACACAAAAATCTAAAAAAAAGCTTAGAATTCATTGATCGCAAAAACATAAGCCCTAAATTTCTAACAAATATTACAACATGGAATTCTCATATATTAAATACTATTATCCTTTTAATCCATTACCTTAATTATAAGATTGAAACATTGAATTCTAAATTACAAAAAAGAAATTTATGCCAAAATAACGAATTATATAAACTAATAGACCTTTTTTCGCAATCTCATACATTTGTATGGTTAAAAAATAGAATATATGGTCAACAAAGAAAAACATATTCTTTTTAATATTCCTTACATATTTTCTATATTAATACTAGACCTTACTGAAAGTTTAAGAAAAAAAACAGTTTTTCTATATCAAACAATCCTGATTTGCAGTCTTCCTGTACTTCTTTATCGTATAAACAACCAAATTCATTTTGGACAACATAAGAATTATTTGCCATATATCATACTAGGAAAAACACCTATTGTATCCATACAAGATAAATTATCTCACGAACAAACATCACAGCCTCAATGGCTATATGTAAAGAAATTACAGCAAACACTCAATAACATTATATGTTCTAATAAACTATTAGCAAGTAAAAATCTTAGACAATCTTTCACCATTTTACCTGTTTTCAAAGGAAAAGAATCTCAAAAAAAAACAATTTATTGTGAAAAAGATAAAGAGATAAGACAAAAAAAATCTATTATTATATAAGGAAAAATCGAAGAAAATATATAACAAAAAGAAATTGTCTTTTAATCAGAAAAATCTTGAAAACAAACGTATATTAGAAATGTTGAAGAACATGCACTTAGGTAAAAATGTTTCAACATTAAAACTTGTAACAATAGTGAATGATGAATGGGAAATAATAGATACTTCAGTAAACTATAAAGAAGAGATTTCCTGGAAACAGTCACAAGAATATGCGAATTATACTTTTAACGAAAAAACTTCTACTAATTATTTGAAAACAAAATCTAGTCATCATTTTCAATCCCTATTAAATAATTGTTATCTTTTCTTTATCAAACCAAAGAATTTTCCAAAAAAAGTTTTAAATTACGTCGATTTACCAAGTAAATTTCTAGATCATAAAGAAGAGTTTCAATATACAGACAATTATAAAACAACAAAAGAATATGAAAATGTGAAAAAATATATTCAAACAAATCATGAGACAGAAAAGAAAAAACATAAAGAAAGATTTGCAAAGATTGACCATTACAAAAAAGATTTAGAAAAAACTAAGGTAATAATATTTTATAATAAAATACATAGACATGCATTCTTTAATTTACTTGACTTTCAAAGAAGAATATGGAGATGGAAAACTATTGAATGGATAAATCTTTATAAGAAAAATAATAACATCAATTCTGAAGAGAAAAATTCAAAAATTTGGAATAATAGTTTCTTAAAAAAAAAAAAAATTAAAGAATCTTCTTAATTCTTATTGGATTTGGAATCAGAAGATAATCTTTAATCCATTAATTAATATTATTCCTTTTAAAAATCAAATATTGGCAGAAACTACTTCTATTAATAACATTGGAAATGAAATTTCATGTTGGCATTCTATCGATTATAAAATCGTTAAGAATCATAAACAACTATTAATACAAAAAACTAATAATCAACAATATGGATATTTACCAGATGAACTTAAAGATGATTATTCTTTTCAAGATCATCACCTTAATAAAAAGGAGAGTGTATTTAATCAAATTAATTTACTAAATATTGTAAAACAATTACATTTTGCTCCAACCCAAAATGTTATAGAACCTTGTGTGAAAACAGAATATGCAAAAAATTTAAATAATAAAAATATAATATATCAGAATATTATAAATCTTAGGAATAAAGATATTATCAATGATATAAAAGAGAACCAAACAAACGATAGAAACATTGATTTAGTTAGTGAAAAAATCAAAGCAACTGTGCAAAAAGAAAGCATATTACAATGGAACAGAGAATATCAGAATTGGTTTAATATCCAAAACTATTTATTGAAATTTCTTTTAAAAAATAGTGATAGTTTATTAACTTTTTATCAGAATTTTGCGTACTGGTTCCCGAATTGGCAAATTAATAGACAATATATTAAAAAAAATATATACAGATAATAAATTAAACAATTCCAATACGATAGATATCCAATATAAAAATATTTGGCCAGCCAGAATAGAAGATAAGAAAAATATTAATCTTAATAAAAATCTTTCATTATTTTCTTTCCATCTAGACAAGAATCTTTTTATAGATTTTTCAAAAATACATAAAAACAACACATGACCCCTTCTTGTGGCTTCCATTCTCATTACTTGAAAACAAAAATACAGATATTAAAGGATCAATCAATACTACAAACAATTCTTTGTTACTATCAAGAATTGATTCTTTTTTTGAATCAATCTAACACATTGGCTGGATTAAATCATTTTCAAGAAAATTCTAAGGAAATTGGAGAAAAAACAGAAAGAATATTTCATAACAATGTAAATCATCAATTAAATATCATAAAGAAATATAATTCATGGATTTTCACACAACAATGGTGGGCATTTCGCAAAAAAATTCTTTTGAACGATATTCCAATACTGACACAGCATGGAATTGATACAAGACGTACATTTTTAGAACCTAAAATAAATACAATTATTCTACATTCTCAGAATCAAGCAAAAAAAATATATGCTAAAATTCATTTAGATGCTAACAAGAATCTCTTAGAAAGATTACAAAATTGGAATGAATACATATTAGAAGAAATATATAAATTACAAAAAAAATTCGTTCCTATGTGGGAAACTTTAAATGGCTATCAAGCTTTACATGCAAACGAATGGGCTATGATAGGATGGTTTACTACATTATGTATAATATATTATCATTGGTTACCTATGTATACAGGTATCACATATTTAGATGGATGGCGTAAATTTGAAAAAATGCGTTCTTTTTCACATCCATCTTGGAATACTTTTTTGTATATTTTAGTTCATAATAGTATTGAATCTTCTTCTCAACAAGTCCGATTAACAATGTATGCATCAAGAGGATGGATAATATGGCTACAAAGTCAAATTTTTTCATATTTACTTGGTAAAACATTTCTATCAAATTGGTTATTAAATACTAGTAGTAGAGATTTGCCAAGAAGCAAAAAAGAATTTAGTTGTCAATTCCCTAATTACTCAAAAAACTTTATTAACCAAATATAGCTTATCAGATACTAATAGGTTGATAAATCAAAACCATCTATCTTTTCGTCAAGATAAAACATATGACGGATTTAGCTATTTGGAAAAATGGTCCCATACTTATTATAGGGATCCTAATTTAATGCAATATAATAAATCTTTATCAAACCAATTCCAGTGGTTAACTGATTTGTTTTTTAATATAAAATCTTCACCTATTAAATCACAACTGGAATTAGATCATTTTTCATTAGTAGACAAAAGGAAAATACCTAAAAATTTACCAGAACCCATTTTATCAACCAAAAGATGGCTTTTTAATAGGAGCACCAGAAACCGGAAAATCATATTTAGTAAAAAATCTTGCTGCAGAAGCACATTTGCCATTAGTTCATATATCTTTAAAAGATATACGACATGCGACACCTGATTTCAAATATAATAAGCTGAAGCAAGATACTCAATTGATTGAACAATTAGCAGATAGAGGATTTTTAGTAGAGAATATTTTAGAATTAGCAAAAATGTTAGCTCCTTGTATATTATGGATTTCAGATCTACATGAATTTCATGCAAAACACAATTCACACAATCAACCAGGCAAAATATATGATGCTTCATTGCTTTTAAACTATTTTGCTGAAAATTATGGGGAATGATCTTTTGCCAGAACGTCAAAGTAATATTACTTTAGTCGGATCTAGTCATAATCCTGGTTTATTAGATCCTAAATTTGTATCCAGACATCGACTAGACTTAATTATTAACCTTCGAAAATTGTCTTTTGGTCAACGACAAAAGATATTTGCTAATTTATTAAACCAAAAGAAATTATATATACAAGGCAAACGTTCTTTCTATGAATTAGGAAGTAACAGTATAGGATATAATTTGAGAGACATTGCAGGTTTGGTTAATGAAATGTTATTAATTAAGACAACAAATTGTACAAATGTTATAGATACAGATATAATAAGATTGTCTGTATACAGACAAATTTCTAAACAAAGTGCTAATAATAGAATTTTAGAACACCAATCCTTACAATATAAAATTGGAAAAGCTATAGTACAAAGTACACTGGTTGCTCCAAAACCAATATTCCCTCTAACTATTAGACACGATTTATGGAAAACTAGGTTTTACTATTTATCTAATGCTTTCTTGGAATTTGCATTTGAAAAGTCAACTGTTACAGAATTCGCAATATTAACTCACATCGTAAACTGTTTAGCTGGTTCAGCCGCTCGAGATGCCTGGATTTCATATAAAAGAAATTCTCCTACAAAAAGTATATATCTTAATAAACAATTAAAACATGATTTGTCAATAGCTTCTAGTATTTTACAATCTCTACTCCTTGAATTTCCGATGCAAGATATTAAGTCTTTACCTTGTGTTAATAAATATGATATTTTATCGAATTTCCGAGGAAAATATAAGATTAATCTATTTGAAAAAGCTACATCTTCTTTAAAATTTTTCAATCGATTTACTAGTTATATTTATTGGAGTTATAGAATACAACGTTTAAGTTTAAGTTGGAATCTATTGTTTGATAATATTAAAAAGAAGAGAAAAAATATCATTTTAGAATCATCCTCTGATGATATACAAAATAATATTGATACGAAAATATTAGATGATGATCTTGAACAACATTTACCTTATGAAAGAAGAGTAATAAAAAAGACAAGAAAAACGTACAAAGAAAATTCATTATTCTTTTAATGAAATGGTGTTTGATTCCATTTAAAAAGTATGGATTACCGTGGGCTTCTGAATATGTAATAGATTATGATGCATTACAATTATCAATTTTATTGTTAGAAGCACGACCCATATGGAATCCACCTGCATTTAACACCCGCTTATTCCATTTTATTCTTTGATAGAGATCTTCTCATTAGCAAAAATATTCTTACAAAACTTATGTTACATATGGAGAAAAATTTCAAAGTGAAAAACTAAACCCAAAAACGGATTAAAAAACAAATTCTTTGGCCAGATGCTAAAATTCATAATTCTAATATTAATGAAAAATCAGCAAAACAAGAAGAGAAATTGATGGTGATCTACAGGATTTTCATTATTTTAGAAAAATGGCAAAAGCTAACGCTCAACTAGAACAAATCACAATTACAGGCACCTATTTATTTATATCAAGGATGGACCAGTACTGATTATGAAGATAATGGCGTTCTTCCGATTTATTACATCATAGAGAAACTTTAGTTAATGAAAAGCTACAATCGAGAGAATTTACTAATTTATGGTATTCTTTTTAGAAATTTATCATTCTTTATTAAAGTTTCTTTATTAGTAATTATTCTTTACTTAGTAATATCGAATTCGCTTTAATGAAGAAAGGAACTTTAAATCGTGAAGATATAGAAAGAACTATTCATATAGCAAAATTTTGGTCATAAAGAGTTAGATTCATAAATTCAACATTAGTATACAATTCGGGATTGACGGGATTCGAACCCGCGACTTCCGCCGTGACAGGGCGGCGCTCTAACCAATTGAACTACAACCCCTAGTGCATTATATATTCTTGCTTTTCTTTGTACCACATTCTTTTATAAAAAGCCAACTAGTAATCATAAAAAAAATAGAATTTTTCTTAAATCTATGCCCTCACGTATAGAGCGCTTAGTTAAGCGCTCTATACATTAGCCATTAAGATGCAGATTTAGAAGTATATCCGAAAACTTGACTGAATTTTCTTTGGACTAATAGACCCGAATCAATAGATTCTAATGGATCTTACGTATCTATGTCGTAAGCATAATGGAATAATAGTTAATATGTCTTTAGGTGTAACTTGGTCACGTCCTCCCAATGCGGCTAATGCTTTCGCAGCACGATTAGTGACAATATCTCCTCTTAAACCATCGACATTTAGTTCTGCACAAATTTTAGATATATTTACACGCAAATCATAATCTATTTGCACTTTTGGTAGACGTTCTCTAGCTTGTTGTATTTGTTGACGCAAATTTTCTTGAGATATTTTGTATGCATCTCTAAATGTTCTAGGATCTTGGTCAAAAGTTGCTCTTTGTTCTACAATTTTGACTCTTAATTCAGCATCTTTAACAGTACCTACTTGAGCATGCATTCCAAATCTATCCAAAAGTTGAGGACGAAGTTCACCTTCTTCCGGATTGCCAGATCCAATTAAGATAAAACGAGCAGGATGTGAAATAGAAATACCTTCTCTTTCAACTGTATTCCATCCAGAAGCAGCTGCATCTAATAATACATCCACTAAATGATCATCCAATAAGTTTACTTCATCTGACATATAGAATACCTCTATTTGCCTTAGCTAATAGACCGGTTCAAAAGCTTTAACTCCTTCTGTTAAAGCTTTTTCTATATCCAATAGTACCACACACTCTATCTTCAGTTGCTCCAAGGGGAAGAA
>BQMB01001874.1:0-29460 GCA_027943415.1 Closterium sp. NIES-67
TTGCCTCATGGAACAATGCCCAAGCGCTTGGACATGGGGCAAAAGTACATATGTCATAGCTTCCCAAAAACTTGGAATTTGGGTCTGAGCATTAAACTTAATGCTCTTGAGCCTCTAAACACTTTGTGGTTGCAAAAAACAAAAAGAGCTTATGTGATGCTCTCTACTTGGAAATAACATAACTTGTCAACGCCCAAGTGCTTGGATATGGGGCAAAAGTACCTATGCTATAGCTTCCCAACCAACTTGGAATTTGAATCTTAGCAGAGTCTTAAAGGCCTTGGGCCTCTAAACATATTTTGGGCGCAAAATGAAAGACCTTAGGTGATGCTCACTACTTGGAAATAACTCAACTTGTTACCTCATGGAACAACGCCCAACCACTTGGACATGGGGCAAAAGTACCTAAGCTATAGCCTCCCAACAACTTGGAATTCGGATCTGAGCAGTATTATTAACACTCTTGAGCCTCTTAAAGTACTATCGGTGCATACAGAAAGAACTTCGGTGATGCTCACTACTTGGAAATAACTCAACTTGTTACCTCATGGAACTACGCCCAAGCGCTTGGACGTGGGCCAAAATACCTATGTCATAGCTTCCCACCAACTTGGAATTCGGATCTGAGCAGTCGTCTTAATGGTCTTGAGCCTCAAAACATACTATGGGTGCAAAAAGAAAGAGCTTTGGTGATGCTCACTACTTGGAAATGACTCAACTTGTTGCCTCATGGAACAACGCCCAAGCGCTTGGACATGGGGCAAAAGTACCTATGCCATAGCTATCCAACAAATTGGAATTTGGATCTGAGCAGTAGGCTTAATGCCATTCAGCATGTAAACATACTATTGGTGCAAAAATAACGAGCTTCGGTGATGCTCACTAATTGGAAATAACTCAACTTGTTGCCTCATGGAACAATGCCCAAGCGCTCGGATATGGGGCAAAAGTGTTGGGCTGAGAAAAAGCCCTTAGGATCTTTTGCAGAGACTAAGTCCCAGCTGCAGAGACTTGAGACTTGGAGTAGTGCAGCGGAAGTTGAGACAGTTGAACCCTTGTACTAGTATGTGAGAACAAGTGATTGATTAAAGAAACAAGCATACAGCAATATATAGAAGATAGGAAGGCAGTTGTAGAATACAGTTACAGGGACGGTTTATCGAGTCGCACAGCGACTCGATTGCCGCTTCGGTTACCATCCGTGATGTTGTAACGGTCAGTCGCAACCTCCAGTTGCGACCTTTCGAGTCTTTTCGCATTCTTTGTCCGCCCCCTCGTGTAACCTCTGTTGACTCGCGTGCTTCCCTGTAATCTTCCTCGAGTACAGTGTTACACTTCAGAAACGCTCAAGTCCTTTGAGATATTTCCAACACTCCCCTTCGTTTCTGGAGTGCTGTCATGTTCGGGTCCGGTGACGTTTGTTTGCCCGGTCAGGAGCATGCAGTAGTCGAATTTTGCTTTCGCCAATTTCTTCGTCAGGTAGTCTGCGGCCATTTCTGTCGTCGGGCAGTAACTGAGTTGAAGTCTCCCCTTCGCGATTTCATCTTTGACGAAGAAGTACCGCAGGGCGATGTGCTTGGTTCGGTTGGCGAAGCCGTCCTTGTTTGCGATTTTGATCGCAGATTGGTTGTCGCAGAGGAGTGAGAAGACGGGCAGGGTTGCAATCTTCGCTTCCTCGAGTAACTCTCGTAGATAGAGTCCTTCCTTGGTCGCAGTACAAAGGGCGATATACTCTGCTTCGGCCGAGGATAGTGCGATTAACTCCTGTTTGCTCGACTGCCAGGAGATAGTTCCGATAGGTTCTAGTCGGTAGATGTAGCCCGTCCTAGACCGTCGATTTTCGCTGTCTCCCGCGTGGTCGGCGTCGACGTATCCGAGTAGTCGTACGGACGGTGTTGTTGCCTTGCTGTAGGTGAGCCCGATCGTCGGCGTGGAGACGAAGTAGAGTAGCGCTCGATTGAGTTCCTCGAGATCTTCTTGTTTCGGCTGCTTCAGATGTGTCGCCAACTGACTCGCACTATAGGACAGGTCGGGTCGGCAGGTTACTGATGCGAATAGTAGGCAGCCGAGCTTCTGTTGATACTCCTGGATTTGTTTCGCGGGGAGTTTTGTAGAGGCGCTGCTGTTGTTCCCGCAGCGGTAGGGAGTTGGGACCGCAGTCGGTGTTAGACCGAATTTCTTCGCGACGGTGCTTGAGTACTTTCCAGCGTGTAGGTAGAACGCCGTGTCGTCTTCGACGACGTTCAGTCCTAGGTACTGCGTAACTTCGTCGGACACCGTGAGAGTTAAATCTTCTTTCAGCTCCCCTTCGAACCAGGTGGCGATGTCGGTAGTGGAGCCGATGTAGAGCAGGTCGTCGACGTAGACGATGAGCAGAACATACTCTCTTCCCTTCTGCAGTCGGTACATCCCTTGGTCATGCGGCAGCTGTAGGAAGCCGATTTTTACGAGACGGCTGTGAAGATGCTGCTGCCAGAGCCGCGGGGCTTGCTTGATCCCGTATAGGGATTTTGTCAGTCGGCATATTTTCGTGGGGTCGTCGATGAATCCGTGGGGTTGTTCGACGAAGATCTCAGCGTCCACAGGTGCGTATAGGAACGCATTCGCGACATCGATTTGGCGTAGTGGTAGTGTTTTCGTGGCCGCGACGGCGAGTAGGATGCGTAATGAGGTGTGACGGGAGACTGGAGCGAAGGTTTCTGTGTAGTCGGTTCCGTATCGTTGATCGAAGCCTCGTACGACCCATCGAGCTTTGAATCGTTCGATGGAGCCGTCTGAGTTGGTCTTGATGCGGTACACCCATTTCCCCGAGAGAACGTTCTTCCCGTTGATGCTCGTTGCAGGTACCAGTTTCCATGTTTCTCGGTCTTGCAGAGCTTTTAACTCCTTTTCCATCGCTTCCTTCCATTTTACCTTATGTTCCCCCCCCAGAGCCTGCGACAAGGTTGAAGGCTCACGCGTAGAAGGCGGCGGCGGACGCTGGACGGAGACCCAGAGGCCTAGAATCTGGAGTCCCGTGGGTGTGTGTCGAGGGGAATTGTCATTCCCGGAATAAGCTGCTTCGTCACCGTCTTCGGGGTCAGGTAAGAAATTGGGGCCGATGCGTTCCGAAATATTCGTGTCGACGGGGTGAGGTGTAGCGTAACCTTGGTCGGCGAAGTGGTAAAAGGTGTCGAGGTTGTTGCTATCGAGGGGATTATCTTCATCGAGTGGAACAGGTACGGAACAGAATGGGAGTGGCCCGGCAGCTTCCGAGGCTCCAGGTACG
Organism: Closterium sp. NIES-67; assembly: GCA_027943415.1. Classification (NCBI taxonomy): domain Eukaryota; kingdom Viridiplantae; phylum Streptophyta; class Zygnematophyceae; order Desmidiales; family Closteriaceae; genus Closterium; species Closterium sp. NIES-67. The sequence continues at coordinate 3,269 of BQMB01001874.1, forward strand.
TCTTCTTCTGCTGCGTCAGCTTCGGCAGCACGATCGGCGAAGGAACGAAGTCCCGAGAGGCCGTCGGTGGGGTCTTGTGTGTTGGCAAGGTTGTCCAGGTAATGCTGCAGAGTCAGTCGTTCGTAGAAGATAACGTCTCGTGATGCCACCGTGTTTTTGTCTTGTATGTCGAGAATTTTCCACGCGTAAAAATGTTTCGCGATGCCGAGGTGGAGTCCCCACCGAGCTCGTTGTGTGAAGCGTCCTGCTCGGGCTGTGTGGGGTCTGTACTGTACCATGCAGCCAAAGACTCTGAGTAATTTTGTGCTGCCCCTTTTTCTTGTCCACAACAGGTGCGGTGATGCGTTGTTGGGAAGTGATGACGAGGACAGCAGGTTGTGCAGGTGAACAGCATGTGTCATCGCGTCTGGCCACAGTGTGGTTGGCAGTCGCATCCCCTGAAGCAGTTTTCGCATCGTCGTCTGCAAGGTCCGATTCATGCGTTCTGCTACCCCCTGTTGTTGGTGAGCATAGGGCAGGGACACCAGGCGTCTGATTCCCCTTTCCGCCAGATAGGTCCTGAAGCGTTGTGACTGGTATTCCAGTGCACCGTCTGACTGGAAGCTCTTGAGTTTGAGTCCTGATTCTCGTTCGGCGATGGGGAGCCATGTTGTGAAGGCTTCGGTGATGCTCACTAATTGGAAATAACTCAACTTGTTGCCTCATGGAACAATGCCCAAGCGCTCGGATATGGGGCAAAAGTACCTATGCCATAGCCTCCCAATGACTTGGAATTTGAATTATTCTTATGCTCTTGAGCCTCTAAACGTACTATGGGTGCAAAAAATATGAGCTTAGGAGATGCCCGCTACATGGAAATCACTCAACTTGTTACCTCATAGAACAACGGCCAAGCGCTTGGACATGTGGCAAAAGTACTTATGCCATAGCTTCCCAACGACTTGGAATTCGGATCTGAGCAGTAGTTCCAATGCTATTGAGACTTTAAACATACTCTTGGCGCAAAAAGAAAGAGCTTCGGTGATGCTCACTACTTCGAAATAACTCAACTTGTTACCTCATCGAACAACGCCCAAGCGCTTGGACATGGGGCAAAAGTACCTACGCCAAAGCCTCCCAACGACTTGGAATTCAAATCTGAGCAGTAGTCTTAATACTCTTGAGCCTCTAAACATACTTTGGGTACAAAACAAAGAGCTTAGGAGATGCCCGCTACTTGGAAATAACTTAACTTGTTGCGTCATGGAACAACGCCCAAGCGCTTCGACATGGGGCAAAAGTACATTTGCGATAGCTTCCCACAAACTTGGAATTTGGGTCTGAGCAGAAGTCTTAATGCTCTTGAGCCTCTTAACATGTTATGGGTGGAAAAAAATAAGAGCTTATATGATGCTCACTACTTGGAAATAAATCAACTTGTTATCTTATGGAACAATGCGCAAGCGCTTGGACACGGGGTAAAAGTACCTATCCCATAGCTTCCATCAACTTGGAATTTGATCTGAGCAATAGTCTTAATGCTCTTGAGCCTCTTAACGTACTATGAGTGGAAAAAAAAAAAAAAAAAAAAAAAAAAAAAGAGGCTTAGGTGATGGTCACTACTTGAAAATAACTCAACTTGTTACCTCATGGACAACATGCAGTGCTTGGACGTGGGGCAAAGGTACTCATACCATAGCTTCCCAACCATTTGGAATTTGGATCTGAGCAGTACTCTTAATGCTCTTGCCCTTCTTTGGTATGTGATTTCGGCAACGGCCATGTAGCCCATGATACCATTTTCCAGCGTTCTTTGCCAAAATAACGGTAATGAGAAGACAGATTCCATGAAAATGTTACTGACGTTGCCATCTGGTCAGCTTTCGCTCAAATATGCATAGGTGTGAAAGCGCATGTATCATATCTATTGCCCTACCTTGATATGGGATCTCTCCAAAGGCCTTGTAGTTCATTAGGCTATTCTCAAGCTATCTAGGCTATAAGAATTGGCTTGAGAAGAAGTTCCATAAAAATGTCACTCACATTGGCATCTGGTCCGCCTTCGCTCAAGCATGCATGGGTCCGAAAGTGAATGTGTGATATCTGTTGCCCTACCTTGATATGCGATTTCTCCAAAGGCCCTGTAGCTCAATAGACTATTCTATTGATATGTATGCTATATGAATGGCTTAAGAAATCATTTTCCATAAAAATGTCACTCATGTTGCCATATGTCCAGCCTTCGTTCAAGTACGCAAGGGTTACATAGTGAATGTGTCCTATGTGTTGCCCTATCTTTATATGTAATTTCTTCAAAGGTCCCGTAGCTGATGAGATGATTATCCAGCCATCTACGCCAAAATAATGGGCTTGAGAAAGCATTTTCCATAAAAATGTCACTCTTGTAGCCATATGGTTAGCCTTCGCTCAAGTACACATGGGTCCAATAGTGAATGTGTCATATTTGTTGATTTACCTTGATATGCATTCTCACCAAACGCTTTGTAGCTCATGAGACTATTCTCCAGCCACCTATGCAAAAAACATGGGCTTGAGAAAGCATTTTCCATGAAAATGTCACTCTTATAACAATATGGTCTGCCTTCGCTCAAGTATCCATGGGCACAATAGTGAATGTGTCATATTTATTACCCTACCTTGATATAGTGAATGCGTTTTCTCCAAATGCATTGTAGCTCATGAGACTATTCTCCGGCCATCTCTGCCAAAAGAATGGGCTTGAGAAAGCATTTTCCATGAAAATGTTACTCGTGCAGGCCTGACGTTATCAGACGATTTAGCCTGATTAGTCTGAAATTTCAGACCCTGTTTTTGGCCAAACCAGGATTTCCAGATTACCCATTTTCCCAATCCTGATCACTTCAGAGTAAGATTTTAGGGATCCTTAAAAAATCAGACTTGTTGTTAACCCAGTACTGAGTTTCCATAGCACAGCGCGTACAGACCCTGAAACAGATGTACCTACAGCCAACCTGTGACCTCGAAATTTTTGGCTAAGTCACCGAACACTAGAGAAATCCCTCACACACCCCACAACCCATCGAAATTTTCGGCGAAGTCCCCAGACACCAGATACATCCGCCATACACCCCACAACCCATCGATCTTGTTTTGGCTAAGTCCGTGAACGCTAGAGACACCCCCCACACACCCCACAACTCATCGAAATTTCTGGCTAAGTCTTGTTGTCAGACACAGTCTCCCTAACACCTCGAACAACCCAATTTTGTTTTGCTAAGTCATAATTGACAGACACCCCCCTTCCACATCACCCACGACCCTTAAAATTTCGTCCACGCAAACCAAGCCCAGCTGAAATTTCTGAAACCAGCTACAGTATCCTCACATGAGCCATTCCTCGCCTGCCCGGCTAGGATTTTTGGCAGACCTCCCCGTGCCCCCGCCATGAGCGCCCTGTTTCCCAAATTTCGATATCGGTTGAAAGCGTGTTCCAGCAAAACACGTTGTCAGGAATCGTGTCATTTATGGGTTTTGTTCTTGTCAAATTATCCAGTCAACACAACTGTGACCCGAAGCTACATGGCATTGTGTCACGTATGGACGCGCCTTAAAAGTTTCGCAAAGTTTGGTCTCGGTTCTTGACTCGGATTGTACTCGCTGGACCCTGAGAAAATCAGACTAGCTCTGTTCTGGATTTTGGCGTTTCATACTACCGAAATTTTGGATGAAGGCCCTTCAAACTAAAAAAACACAGAGTGCCTTTTTCTGAAACGTCAGCCATGTACTCGTATTGTCATCTAGTCAGCCTTTGCTCAAGTACGCATGGGTCGAAAAGTAAGTGTGTCATATCTGTTGGCCTACCTTGATATGCATTTCTTCTAAGGCCTTGTAGCTTATGAGGATATTCTCCATCTATTTATGCCAGGAGGTTTTGTTGCATTCCATGAGGGCTTGGTTGCATCCAGGGCAGCCCGGTTGCATACAGTGTTAGATTACTAGAATGATCTAGGGGGAGAAGCCATGAATGGCGAAAGGTTTAGGTGCTAGGAGAGAATGTCGAGAGAGAAGAGAATGAGATTAGAAGAGAGAGGGATAGGAGGGAGTTGTATCCTCTACAGTAGGATCTGGCAAGACCTACCAAGCCTACAATTATTTATATATATATAATATAATTTAACACACCCCCTAGGCTTGGTGGTCACAAGCCCACCCCACATGCAACACCTCTAAGCCTAGCACCCCCATACCCTGCAGCAAAGGTGACTGCAGGGAAGGAAGGCGCTAGGCCTTCTTGAGCTGCGGCGGGGCGGAGCCAGCTGGCGTGGCGAGCTGGGACCGACGCGACGAGCTGGGTCCGCTGGGACCGACTTGGCGAGCTGGGTCCGACGCGGCGAGCAGGGTCCGACACGACGAGCTGGGGAGGCGCGGCGAGCTGGAGTGTGGGCTTGCTGCCTGGTGCCTAAACCAGTGCGCGGCCCACTGCCGCCCGTTCGCTGACGCGACGACGGCGGCACGGCGGCACAACGAAGCCGCAACGTCGAGGCTGCCACGGCAGCGCGACAAAGCCGCCATGGCAGCACGATACGGCCGCCACGGCGGCGCGGAAGTAACGAGAAGGGGGGGTACGCGGCGGAAGCGTGAGGAGGCGGCTCAGCAGGGCGGACCTCCGGCTCTGAAACCATGTTAGAATATTAGAATGATCTAGGGGGAGAAGCCATGAATGGCGAGAGGTTTAGGTACTAGGAGAGAATGTCGAGAGAGAAGAGAATGAGATTAGAAGAGAGAGGGATACAAGGAGGGAATTGTACCCTCTACAGTAGGATCCAGCAAGACCTACCAAACCTACAATTATATATATATATATATATATATATATATATATATATATATATATAATTCAACATACAGAACGGGCTTAATTGCATAATTGGTCATCGCGGTTCCATACCAAAATCCGTGAGTTTACAGTTAAGCCCTCAGAATATGAAGGATCGGCTACGGATTCTGGTTGAAAATGCGGAAGTATATGTTGTCATTGAATGTCTGCTATGAACTTGTATGTTTTGTGGATGAGTGAATTCAGTGTTACGTTTTGTAATAGGTTCCACAGATAGAGATTGAGGATATTGCTGTATCGGATATCGCCTCCCTCACTACTGATTTGGCCGATCCCTTTCTTCCAATCCCATTCTTCCCGCTCGCGCCGCATGTTCGCGTTTTACGACTGCTCTCCGAAACGTCCCAAACACCCAAGTCCCATGTAAAGACCATCCATCGAGCCTCTTCTAGAAAACTCGAAGCCTCATCAGCAAGATCAGACGCCAGGGTTGGCAAACCTTCCACTAGCAGAGAGCAAAAGCCTCAGCGCCCGCCGATCAGGAGACGACACAGCACCCTGATCGTCACATGAACGGACACATTCTACTCAATTCCCTCCTGTGTTCCGCTCTCTCTCCCCCGCTCTCTCGCCGCGTGTTCGCTCCTGTCTTGCGCGGATCACCCCTTTGATCGGGCGGAGGGCGGGGGGGAGCCCATGGCGGAGGAGCCCATGGCGAGGCGGCTGCCAGCGCGATCCACGCGGGGGAAGTGGTGCGTGCGGCGGTCGACGCGGGTGGTACTAGGGAGAGGGAGGGAAGGGGAAGGGGGAGTTGTGGGTTCTCTTTCCCTCTCCACCCCTCTCTTACCCCCACAATCCATCCGCCTGCCCCATCCCCCCTCCCCCTTCCGAGGGTGCTATCCGGGGGAGGCTGCATCTCCATGAGTGAGCTATTCTCATCCACTTACTTTCCCCCGTGGCCCCCTCCCTTTTCGCCCTCATGCTTTCCCTTTTTGGGGAGAACAAAGGGCAGCAAGGACGAGGTGAAGTGAACGAGGATAGTGCTTCGTTGGTTGCTATGGCTCAGAGACTCTTCGCTCTTGATCTGGTTGCTTGGTGTGAGTGCGCATGCGTATTGTGCGGCATGGCATGGCAGGAGTAGCAAGCGAGCGGAGGAGGATGTGGAGCGAGACAAGGCTTTTTGGGAGCAGAGCTTGTTCCAAGAGGTGCTGGCCCCCCACCCCTCCTCTTCTTTTACTTTGTCCCCTCCCCTCCACCATCCGTGCGCTCTCCACCTTCTTTGTCGAATTTATCCATTCACACTGCTAACTCCCTTTTATTCCTTTCCTGTTTTCCTCTGTGTATTCCTCTCTATATATTGCCCCTGTTCCAGCATATGTGCCTGCTTACCCTGATTCTCCGGCTATCCCCCACGTTCGTCTCCATCTTGTCGCATATCGTCGCCACCCTCCTTCTTCCCTTCTCCCCTTCCCCTCCCTCCCTCCCACTCCCACCCACCTCTCCCTCCCCGTTTTCCCCCCCCTGCCCCCCTGCCCCCCTGCCCCCCTCGCCCGCTGCTGGTGGGAAGGAGGAGGAAGATGCAGACTTCGACGTGAGCAAGGAGGTGTGGGGGGGGAGTGGCAGCGCGGGGGAGCAGGGGGGGGGGGAGAGGCGGAGCAGAAGGAGGTGGGAGAGGAGGAAGAGGGGAACAAGGTAGAGAGCGGAGAGGAGGAGGAAGACGACGATGTGCAGGAAATGGAAGGGGAGGAGGGCGGGGAGGGTGCTCATGATGACGGTGGCCGTGTGGATCTGGGAGGCGAGCAGGGAGGCGGTGGCAAGGAGACGCAGGGGACGGTGGGATGTGGGGAAGAAGCAGAGGGGAAGGTGGAGCAACAAGAGGGGAAGAGAAAAGACATGACAGGAGCACAGGTGGGATAAGGGCTGTGATGATTGTCGCTGGGAGTGATGGGCAGGGGATGGCCACGGGTGCTGCCCACGTGCTGTTCCTTATGCCTGCGTTTTGAACCTCGTCTTCCAAACTCTAGACATCTTTCCTTCTTCCCCTCGTGCAGCGGTCTCTTCCTCTCATGAGGACGTGTGGGCTGTGCACTGTGCCTTTGTGGACCGATGCATACTCACGCATGGGCGCACGAATGTGCACATTTGCATGCAGAGGTGCTCGGGCTCAAGTATGTGTGTGCGCCCAAATGCCCAGACACATAGTGCTGTTTCTGCTTTCCATTCGCCTCTTGCCTCCCCTCAAGGGCGCTGATGCTGGATGGGGCACAACGAAGGATGTGAGGGGAGAAGGCAGCACGGAGGGGGAGGGAGAGGGGAAGAAGCGCAAAGATGGTGCGAGGTAAGGCATGGGCAGTCCAAGTGCAGGGACAGGCAGCTGAAGCGGCCTCTCGCAACTAGAGTTGATGCACTGCTCTCCAGTGCTGCAGGTGTGAGTGGTGCTGGCAGGTGCTGTATGCGTGAAATCGGTGCTTGGCATTGGCATGTGGTCATATTGATCAAAGGCAGCAACACAAGCTGTGGTGCCCTTGCATGTCCAACTAGTGCCATTTGGCTTGTGCTGCATGCGCTGATGCTCATGCTAATGCCCGATACTGCACTGCTGACATGTCTCTTGTCCTATTCACTCCTTCCGCTGACCCTGAAGTTGTCTGTTCTCGCCTTCTGCGCATGTCTTCTCCCCCCCCCCCCCTCCCCCCCCCACCTGCTCTGATCTCCATCATTTTTCATCTGCATCTCTCATCTACACTCCCTCTGCATCTCCCCTCTGCAGCAGCAAAACCAGCAGCAACAAGAGGGCTCGTTGACTGAGTCACGAGTAGGGAGGGGCATGCAAGGGACTGCTGGAAGGAGGGCCGTGTGTGCACACGCTGCTTCTGCTGCTTGCTGTGTTTGAGCAGCAATCCTGTCTTTCTGATGCCGCACACCATCCATGTTCACGGGAGGGTTCACAATGAGTTGTAACTTGTGCAGCAAGCATGTTGAGACAGCTAACACGATTGTATATCCAAGCGAACGTAAGTGTTCTCAAGCCACTGCACATGCTAGTAGCCAATAGCTCACGAGAACATCTGCCAGGCTGGAGGCTTCTCAATCCACTCGTGAAACGGAGTCGGGGGTGCATGAAACGCTGCACGGGCATGCTCATAGGCTGCTGCGGCCCTCTGGAGGTGGGGAGTTGGAGGGAGATGGGGGAAGGGAATGTATAAATTACAGGTGTATCATGGGCAGCAAGAGTGGGAGGAAAATTTGAGGAGACAGCGAGTCATGAGGTGGGGATTGACAGGGCAGAGCACACGGCAGCAACAGGGGTTCACCTTGATGTGCAGGTACGGTAGAGAGGCCAGGGAGAGGTGGTGCGGGAAGAATGGCAGGAGCGCCTTGAAGCGCGCCAGCAGCGTGGCTCTGAGGGCGGTGAGCGGGGCAGGGGGGAATGGACACACGCACGTGGACAAGACAAGGGGCACCTGTGCAAGAGCTTGGTGGGCAGGGCAGAGGGGCTGGGAGGGCAGGGACGGGTGACGAGTGGGGGGAAAGATGTGAAGAGAAGAGCAGGAGGGGAGGGAAAAATGGTATGTGACACATGAAGCACCGGTCCAGCATGTGCCGTGCTCAAGTGAAGGCGTGTGCTGTGCAGTGCTAAACCAGTGGAATGCTGGCCACGTGCTCACACGACTAGGCCAAGCATGGCACACGACTAGGCCAAGCATGGCACACGACTAGGCCAAGCATGGCACACGACTAGGCCAAGCATGGCACACGACTAGGCCAAGCATGGCACACGACGTGCGATTCACGGCGGCGCAGCGGGGTGTGAGAGGGTTTGTGCGGGCTACGAGACACGGTGTGATGGATGGGAGGGCGAGGGAGGGAGGCAAGGCGGAGCGGTGGGGGCAGACCGGCAGATGGAGGAGCGTGTGGAGGGGGAGAGCGCTCCGCGCGTGGAAGTGCCCTGGCGCCGCCCACTCGTGCCGATCAGCGCCTCGTGCTGTGCCGATGCCGCGTCCCACAGCAGAGAAAAACTGGGCGGGGGGTTGGGGGCAGCAGTGTGAGAAGACTGGCCGGCGGTGATAGAAATGGCCATGTTGCATAGCGGGAGACGCAAAAAGGGAGAGCGAGAGCGGATGGCATGGCATGGCATGGCCTTGCATGGCATGCATGTTGAGTTACCCGCAAGCAACAGCAGTGAGCGAGTCTTGCTGGCGAGCAAACTGAGAGGGCGGTGGCGGTGCCAAGAGAATGACAGGCTGACGGTGAGGTGGGACGGCAAAGCAAGGTGTGGGTGGTGGAGGAGGGACATCACAGATAAAGGGGGCATGTTGAGAAACGGCTTCAACATGAGCAACCGAATGCAATGCAGATCGGATGCATTTCGAAGCGTTGTGACAGGCTGCTTTTTACACTGCTGGCCTCGTTAAAAGCCGGCCTTGCATCCCTCAACCTCAACCATTGCCCATCGTCCATTGCACATCATCCATTGCCCATCATCCATCGCCCATCATCCATTGCCCATCGTCCATTGCCCATCATCCATTGCCCATCGTCCATTGCCCATCATCCATTGCCCATCACCCATTGCCCATCATCCATTGCCCATCATCCATTGCCCATCATCCATTGCCCATCATCCGTTGCCCATCGTCCATTGCCCATCATCCATTGCCCATCATCCATTGCCCATCATCCATTGCCCATCATCCATTGCCCATCATCCATTGCCCATCATCCATTGCCCATCATCCATTGCCCATCATCCATTGCCCATCACCCATTGCCCATCATCCATTGCCCATCATCCATTGCCCATCATCCATTGCCCATCATCCATTGCCCATCATCCATTGCCCATCACCCATTGCCCATCATCCATTGCCCATCATCCATTGCCCATCATCCATTGCCCATCATCCATTGCCCATCACCCATTGCCCATCATCCATTGCCCATCATCCATTGCCCATCATCCATTGCCCATCATCCATTGCCCATCACCCATTGCCCATCATCCATTGCCCATCGTCCATTGCCCATCATCCATTGCCCATCGTCCATTGCCCATCATCCATTGCCCATCATCCATTGCCCATCATCCATTGCCCATCACCCATTGCCCATCACCCATCACCTGGTGCACATGATAGCGTGGCGAGATGCAACCATCCCTCCGCCTCCTCTTCACTGCACCGCAACCACACTCACACGCCTCGCCAGCGCCACAGCTTTCCTCCAGCCCACCTCCACTCGCACCTTCCCCTGTGCATGTGCAAGCACCCTTGCAGGAGCCGGCACACAAGCCATGCTGCGTGCTCTCTCCATCCCCACACAGCTGTGTGTGCACCAGCAGTCGCCAGCACACAGCTCGCCTCACCGCACTCAACACACATGCGCACCTTTCCTGCCCTCCTCTGCTGCTGTTCTCACTTCCGCCTGCTCCTCCTGCCCCCCCATCCTCTCCTTCACCTATCCACCCCTCTCTGCTAGCTCCCACTGCGCCATCCGCCCCTGCCCCACACGCCACCCCCTGCCGCCCTGCTTCCCCCCCACTTGTGCTCTCTCCTCGCATTTGTGCGCTCGGCCCCGCGTTCAGGCAGGGGCAGAGGCGGGAAGTGGAGCAGATGGTGCAGGAAAGTGGGGAGACATGTGGAGAGGGGGGGGCAGCGACGATGATGGACGTGATGTAGAGGGGCGCGCACAGCAGGTGGCTCAGCACTGCACCTGATGCCAGGGGAGGGCGCGGGCGGGAGTCCGGGGAGAGGAAGTAGGGAGATAGAGACGGAGGGACCCACAACAGAAATTCTGGTGGTGGGGCGTGCAACGAGGGAGGGACACAGTGAATCCCGAAATGAAGTACCACATGGGACACCACGCAGATAGCCCCCCCCCCCTCTCCCACATATTCCCTTGCTATACTTCACTACTGCGCTCCCCCTTCCCCAACTCGCAACCTTCCTCTGACCCCTCACTTCCTACCCTGCCTCGCCCCCCCCCCCCCCTCACGAGGAGCCGCACCCTGCGCGCCAAGCACGTTCCACCGGGCCATCTTATCGCTGCAGCTCACACTCAGAGTCGCCTCGCCTCTCCCCGGCTTGCGCCGCACCGCTCCCACCACCTGCTGCTGCCCACCCCCCTCGCGCTCTCTCTGCCTCTCGTCCCTGCCCCCCCCCATGAGCGGCCCTTCACAACGTGCAAGCATGCCCACTGCACCACCTGCCACTCCTGCCACAGCAGCTGCACCGCCGCTTGATGCCACCGCTGCGGCAGCAGCAGCGCCACAGGCAGCAGCAGCAGCAGTGGAGTGGAGAGGCGAAGGCGGGAGAGGGGCTGGGGCAGGTAAGAGCTTGGCGCCCGTGGCGAGTCGCCTGGTGGGGTCTAGGAGCAGCAGGGGGGGAATGAGTAAAAGAGAGAGGTTGAGAGAGAGGGGGTGAAGCGGCGATGAGGAGAAGAGAAGAGAGATGGAGGGCTAGGCAAGTCATTGAGCCGTTGAGTTGAGGGTTGACTGGCGCGGGACACACTAGCAGGACACAAGGCGCGCGCGTGCTGCATCCCGCTGGTGCAGCTGGTGGTGAATCGTGGGGGACGTGCTCACGAGCGCAAGCGCATGCGGGATGACGAGATGAGGTCCTCATGACGCACGGAGCATGGCCACATATTCATCTCACCACATGCATGTGCCCCTCGCACCCTCTCATACCTCGTTGTCGCTTGCCCGCCTGTGTGTTCTCCACAACCTCATCCCCAAACTCCCCATCCCCCCCCTCCTCCCTCCGCGCGTGCGTCTCTCCCTCCAGGGCAGCCCCAGAGCAGCCAGAAGCGAGAGCAGCGGGTGAAGAGAGGGGCATGGCAGGCGGCGCAGGTGCTGCTGCTGCCAGGGATGGCTGCTGCCGTGCTGTCGCTGCCACAGCATGGGCCGCAGCAGCATGGGGCGCAGCAGCATCCACAATGCACGCATCGCCACCTGTCATGCCATTGCAGGTTTCGAAGCGAATAGCAGACACTTAGAAAACAGGCATGCGCTTTTGGCAGAGTGGGTAAACGACACGATGCATGCCGTGAGGGTGCCGCTGGGTGCGTGGCACATGCTTGGCGCTGTGGGCATGGGGGGGAGTGAGCATGGCGGCTAGCTCACATGGCAGTTGAGAGCAGTAGAGGTGCAGATGAAAGCCCGGCCGCCAAGCCACGGCCAGCACACGCCTCTCCCCTGCGCCCCTGCCGTGGCCACCATCATGCCTGCAGCTGCCCATCGCGCCACTTTCCGTGTGCTCACTCCTGCTCTCGCCGCACGCCGCCTCACCACCGCAGCACTCCACCAGGCTAAGCGGATTCTCCTCAGCATTCAACAAGACTTCCCCCATCCCCGTGCTGCATGGCATCTTCCCCTTCCTCCTGCTCCCCCCACCACCATCACCACCACCCCCTGCGAGCCCCGCATCCCCTGCTCCCTGCTCGCCTTGTGTGTGTCCGTGGGCTTGTCGTGTGCACACGAGCTGCTCAATGCACGCATACAGCCACCTGCACGCCACCACCGCACGCACCCACCCCCATTGTCAACTTCATTCCCCCCCAGCCCCCCATTGTCCCCACCATCCCCTCCACCCCACCCCAGCAGAGAGCATGGGAGCATGGGAGCACGGGAGCATGGGAGCATGGGAGCATGGGAGCATGGGAGCATGGGAGCATGGGAGCATGGGAGCACGGGAGCATGGGAGCATGGGAGCATAGGAGCACGGGAGCATGGGACCATGGGAGCATGGGAGCATGGGAGCATGGGAGCACGGGAGCATGGGAGCATGGGAGCATGGGAGCATGGGAGCATGGGAGCACGGGAGCACGGGAGCATGGGAGCATGGGAGCATGGGAGCATGGGAGCATGGGAGCATGGGAGCATGGGAGCATGGGAGCACGGGAGCATGGGAGCATGGGAGCATGGGAGCACGGGAGCATGGGAGCATGGGAGCATGGGAGCATGGGAGCATGGGAGCAGGGGAGCATGGAAGCATGGGAGCACGGGAGCATGGGAGCATGGGAGCATGGGAGCACGGGAGCATGGGAGCATGGGAGCATGGGAGCATGGGAGCACGGGAGCACGGGAGCACGGGAGCACGGGAGCACGGGAGCACGGGAGCATGGGAGCATGGGAGCACGGGAGCATGGGAGCATGGGAGCATGGGAGCATGGGAGCACGGGAGCACGGGAGCATGGGAGCACGGGAGCACGGGAGCACGGGAGCATGGGAGCATGGGAGCATGGGAGCACGGGAGCATGGGAGCATGGGAGCATGGGAGCATGGGAGCATGGGAGCACGGGAGCACGGGGGCATGGGAGCATGGGAGCATGGGAGCATGGGAGCATGGGAGCACGGGAGCATGGGAGCATGGGAGCATGGGAGCATGGGAGCATAAGAGCATGGGAGCATGGGAGCACGGGAGCATGGGAGCACGGGAGCATGGGAGCATGGGAGCATGGGAGCATAAGAGCATGGGAGCATGGGAGCATGGGAGCACGGGAGCATGGGAGCATGGGAGCATGGGAGCATGGGAGCATGGGAGCATGGGAGCACGGGAGCATGGGAGCACGGGAGCACGGGAGCACGGGAGCACGGGAGCACGGGAGCACGGGAGCATGGGAGCATGGGAGCATGGGAGCACGGGAGCATGGGACCATGGGAGCATGGGAGCATGGGAGCATGGGAGCACGGGAGCATGGGAGCACGGGAGCATGGGAGCATGGGAGCATGGGAGCATGGGAGCACGGGAGCACGGGAGCATGGGAGCATGGGAGCATGGGAGCATGGGAGCACGGGAGCATGGGAGCATGGGAGCATGGGAGCATGGGAGCATGGGAGCACGGGAGCATGGGACCATGGGAGCATGGGAGCATGGGAGCATGGGAGCATGGGAGCATGGGAGCATGGGAGCATGGGAGCATGGGAGCATAAGAGCACGGGACCATGGGAGCACGGGAGCATGGGAGCACGGGAGCACGGGAGCATGGGAGCATGGGAGCATGGGAGCATGGGAGCATGGGAGCACGGGAGCACGGGAGCATGGGAGCATAAGAGCATGGGAGCATGGGAGCACGGGAGCACGGGAGCATGGGAGCATGGGAACATGGGAGCATGGGAGCATGGGAGCACGGGAGCACGGGAGCATGGGAGCATGGGAGCATGGGAGCATGGGAGCACGGGAGCATGGGAGCATGGGAGCATGGGAGCATGGGAGCATGGGAGCACGGGAGCATGGGACCATGGGAGCATGGGAGCATGGGAGCATGGGAGCATGGGAGCATGGGAGCATGGGAGCATGGGAGCAGGGGAGCATGGGAGCACGGGAGCATGGGAGCACGGGAGCATGGGAGCACGGGAGCACGGGAGCATGGGAGCATGGGAGCATGGGAGCATGGGAGCATGGGAGCACGGGAGCACGGGAGCATGGGAGCACGGGAGCATGGGAGCATGGGAGCACGGGAGCATAAGAGCATGGGAGCATAAGAGCATGGGAGCATGGGAGCATGGGAGCATGGGAGCACGGGAGCATGGGAGCATGGGAGCATGGGAGCATGGGAGCACGGGAGCACGGGAGCATGGGAGCATGGGAGCATGGGAGCATGGGAGCACGGGAGCATGGGAGCATGGGAGCATGGGAGCATGGGAGCATGGGAGCATGGGAGGATGGGACCACGGGAGCATGGGAGCATGGGAGCATGGGAGCACGGGAACATGGGAGCATGGGAGCATGGGAGCATGGGAGCATGGGAGCACGGGAGCATGGGAGCACGGGAGCATGGGAGCATGGGAGCATGGGAGCACGGGAGCACGGGAGCATGGGAGCATGGGAGCATGGGAGCATGGGAGCATGGGAGCATGGGAGCACGGGAGCATGGGAGCACGGGAGCATGGGAGCATGGGAGCATGGGAGCACGGGAGCACGGGAGCATGGGAGCATGGGAGCATGGGAGCATGGGAGCACGGGAGCACGGGAGCACGGGAGCATGGGAGCATGGGAGCATGGGAGCATGGGAGCATGGGAGCACTGGAGCATGGGAGCATGGGAGCATAAGAGCATGGGAGCATGGGAGCACGGGAGCATGGGAGCACGGGAGCATGGGAGCATGGGAGCATGGGAGCATGGGAGCATGGGAGCATGGGAGCATGGGAGCATGGGAGCATGGGAGCATGGGAGCATGGGAGCACGGGAGCACGGGAGCACGGGGGCACGGGAGCACGGGAGCATGGGAGCACGGGAGCACGGGAGCACGGGAGCATGGGAGCATGGGAGCACGGGAGCATGGGAGCATGGGAGCATGGGAGCATGGGAGCATGGGAGCACGGGAGCACGGGGGCACGGGGGCATGGGAGCATGGGAGCACGGGAGCATGGGAGCATGGGAGCATGGGAGCACGGGAGCATGGGAGCATGGGAGCATAAGAGCATGGGAGCATGGGAGCACGGGAGCATGGGAGCACGGGAGCATGGGAGCATGGGAGCATGGTAGCATGGGAGCATGGGAACATGGGAGCATGGGAGCACGGGAGCATGGGAGCATGGGAGCATGGGAGCATGGGAGCATGGGAGCATGGGAGCACGGGAGCATGGGAGCACGGGAGCACGGGAGCACGGGAGCACGGGAGCATGGGAGCATGGGAGCACGGGAGCACGGGAGCACGGGAGCATGGGAGCATGGCAACATGGGAGCACGGGAGCATGGGAGCATGGGAGCATGGGAGCATGGGAGCATGGGAGCATGGGAGCATGGGAGCACGGGAGCATGGGAGCATGGGAGCATGGGAGCATGGGAGCATGGGAGCACGGGAGCATGGGAGCACGGGAGCATGGGAGCATGGGAGCATGGGAGCACGGGAGCACGGGAGCATGGGAGCATGGGAGCATGGGAGCATGGGAGCATGGGAGCACGGGAGCACGGGAGCATGGGAGCACGGGAGCATGGGAGCATGGGAGCACGGGAGCATGGGAGCATGGGAGCATAAGAGCATGGGAGCATGGGAGCATGGGAGCATGGGAGCACGGGAGCATGGGGGCATGGGAGCATGGGAGCATGGGAGCACGGGAGCACGGGAGCATGGGAGCATGGGAGCATGGGAGCATGGGAGCACGGGAGCATGGGAGCATGGGAGCATGGGAGCATGGGAGCATGGGAGCATGGGAGCATGGGAGGATGGGAGCACGGGAGCATGGGAGCATGGGAGCATGGGAGCACGGGAGCATGGGAGCATGGGAGCATGGGAGCATGGGAGCACGGCAGCATGGGAGCACGGGAGCATGGGAGCATGGGAGCATGGGAGCACGGGAGCACGGGAGCATGGGAGCATGGGAGCATGGGAGCATGGGAGCATGGGAGGATGGGAGCACGGGAGGATGGGAGCATGGGAGCATGGGAGCATGGGAGCATGGGAGCACGGGAGCATGGGAGCATGGGAGCATGGGAGCACGGGAGCATGGGAGCATGGGAGCACGGGAGCACGGGAGCACGGGAGCTCGGGAGCACGGGAGCACGGGAGCATGGGAGCATGGGAGCATGGGAGCATGGGAGCACGGGAGCACGGGAGCACGGGAGCACGGGAGCACGGGAGCATGGGAGCATGGGAGCACGGGAGCACGGGAGCACGGGAGCATGGGAGCATGGGAGCATGGGAGCACGGGAGCACGGGAGCACGGGAGCATGGGAGCATGGGAGCATGGGAGCATGGGAGCATGGGAGCATGGGAGCACTGGAGCATGGGAGCATGGGAGCATAAGAGCATGGGAGCATGGGAGCACGGGAGCATGGGAGCACGGGAGCATGGGAGCATGGGAGCATGGGAGCATGGGAGCATGGGAGCATGGGAGCATGGGAGCACGGGAGCATGGGAGCATGGGAGCATGGGAGCATGGGAGCATGGGAGCACGGGAGCATGGGAGCACGGGGGCACGGGAGCACGGGAGCATGGGAGCACGGGAGCACGGGAGCATGGGAGCATGGGAGCATGGGAGCATGGGAGCACGGGAGCACGGGAACACGGGAGCATGGGAGCATAAGAGCATGGGAGCATGGGAGCACGGGAGCATGGGAGCACGGGAGCACGGGAGCATGGGAGCATGGGAGCATGGGAGCACGGGAGCACGAGAGCATGGGAGCATGGGAGCATGGGAGCATGAGAGCACTGGAGCATGGGAGCATGGGAGCATAAGAGCATGGGAGCATGGGAGCACGGGAGCATGGGAGCACGGGAGCATGGGAGCATGGGAGCATGGGAGCATGGGAGCACGGGAGCACAGGAGCATGGGAGCATGGGAGCATGGGAGCATGGGAGCACGGGAGCACGGGAGAACGGGAGAACGGGAGCATGAGAGCATGGGAGCATGGGAGCATGGGAGCATGGGAGCACGGGAACATGGGAGCATGGGAGCAGGGGAGCATGGGAGCATGGGAGCATGGGAGCACGGGAGCATGGGAGCATGGGAGCATGGGAGCTTTGGAGCACGGGAGCATGGGAGCACGGGAGCATGGGAGCATGGGAGCATGGGAGCACGGGAGCACGGGAGCACGGGAGCATGGGAGCATGGGAGCATGGGAGCATGGGAGCACGGGAGCACGGGAGCACGGGAGCATGGGAGCACGGGAGCATGGGAGCATGGGAGCATGGGAGCACGGGAGCATGGGAGCATGGGAGCATGGGAGCATGGGAGCACGGGAGCACGGGAGCACGGGAGCATGGGAGCATGGGAGCATGGGAGCACGGGAGCATGGGAGCATGGGACCATGGGAGCATGGGAGCATGGGAGCATGGGAGCACGGGAGCATGGGAGCATGGGAGCATAAGAGCATGGGAGCATGGGAGCACGGGAGCATGGGAGCACGGGAGCATGGGAGCATGGGAGCATGGGAGCATGGGAGCACGGGAGCACGGGAGCATGGGAGCATGGGAGCATGGGAGCATGGGAGCACGGGAGCATGGGAGCACGGCAGCATGGGAGCACGGGAGCAGGGGAGCATGGGAGCATGGGAGCATGGGAGCACGGGAGCAGGGGAGCATGGGAGCATGGGAGCATGGGAGCATGGGAGCACGGGAGCATGGGAGCACGGGAGCACGGGAGCATGGGAGCATGGGAGCACGGGAGCACGGGAGCAGGGGAGCGTGGGAGCATGGGAGCATGGTAGCACGGGAGCATGGGAGCATGGGAGCATGGGAGCACGGGAGCATGGGAGCATGGGAGCATAGGAGCATGGGAGCATGGGAGCACGGGAGCATGGGGGCAAGGGAGCATGGGAGCATGGGAGCATGGGAGCATGGGAGCATGGGAGCATGGGAGCATGGGAGCATGGGAGCACGGGAGCATGGGAGCATGGGAGCATGGGAGCATGGGAGCATGGGAGCATGGGAGCACGGGAGCATGGGAGCACGGAAGCATGGGAGCACGGGAGCACGGGAGCATGGGAGCATGGGAGCATGGGAGCATGGGAGCATGGGAGCATGGGAGCATGGGAGCACGGGAGCATGGGAGCATTGGAGCATAAGAGCATGGGAGCATGGGAGCACGGGAGCATGGGAGCACGGGAGCATGGGAGCATGGGAGCATGGGAGCATGGGAGCACGGGAGCATGGGAGCACGGGAGCATGGGAGCACGGAAGCATGGGAGCATGGGAGCATGGGAGCATGGGAGCATGGGAGCATGGGAGCATGGGAGCATGGGAGGATGGGAGCACGGGAGCATGGGAGCATGGGAGCATGGTGTTGTAAAATATATATCTATACAACATGCATGCCTAGATTAGGAGGTGTAGTCATTATAATTATTGGGGGGTTGTTGGTTGGGTTGACCAACCCCACATTTGGGTTGGTCAAGATTGGATTTGGTCCTAGACATTTGGTTGGCACTATTCCAACCAAATGGTCTTTGGTCCTAGGAACCAACCAATCACCAAGCACCACACTTTGTGGTTGCTTGCCTTCCAAGCAATCTCTCTCATTGGTCCACATTGTGACCAATAGGAGAGCACCACACTTTTGTGGTTGCTTGCCCTACAAGCAACCTCCCCCATTGGTCCACTTTATGGCCAATAGGAGAGCTTCCCTTCCAACTCTTCCTTGCTCCTTGTTTTGTACAAAAAGAGCCTCTTGGCTCCCTACTCAATTCAATCTTTTCTCTTCCAAGCTAGTTCCTTCACATGGGAGCACGGGAGCATGGGAGCATGGGAGCATGGGAGCATGGGAGCACGGGAGCACGGCAGCATGGGAGCACGGGAGCATGGGAGCATGGGAGCATGGGAGCACGGGAGCACGGGAGCATGGGAGCATGGGAGCATGGGAGCATGGGAGCATGGGAGGATGGGAGCACGGGAGCATGGGAGCATGGGAGCATGGGAGCACGGGAGCATGGGAGCATGGGAGCATGGGAGCATGGGAGCATGGGAGCACGGCAGCATGGGAGCACGGGAGCATGGGAGCATGGGAGCATGGGAGCATGGGAGCACGGGAGCACGGGAGCATGGGAGCATGGGAGCATGGGAGCATGGGGAGCATGGGAGCACGGGAGCACGGGAGCATGGGAGCACGGGAGCATGGGAGCATGGGAGCATGGAGCACGGGAGCACGGGAGCATGGGAGCATGGGAGCATGGGAAGCATGGGAGCACGGGAGCATGGGAGCACGGGAGCATGGGAGCATGGGAGCACGGGAGCATGGGAGCATTGGAGCATAAGAGCATGGGAGCATGGGAGCACGGGAGCATGGGAGCACGGGAGCATGGGAGCATGGGAGCATGGGAGCATGGGAGCATGGGAGCACGGGAACATGGGAGCATGGGAGCAGGGGAGCATGGGAGCATGGGAGCATGGGAGCACGGGAGCATGGGAGCATGGGAGCATAGGAGCATGGGAGCATGGGAGCACGGGAGCATGGGGGCAAGGGAGCATGGGAGCATGGGAGCATGGGAGCATGGGAGCATGGGAGCATGGGAGCATGGGAGCGGGGGAGCATGGGAGCATGGGAGCATGGGAGCATGGGAGCATGGGAGCACGGGAGCATGGGAGCATGGGAGCATGGGAGCATGGGAGCACGGGAGCATGGGAGCACGGGAGCATGGGAGCACGGAAGCATGGAAGCACGGGAGCACGGGAGCATGGGAGCATGGGAGCATGGGAGCATGGGAGCATGGGAGCATGGGAGAACGGGAGCATGGGAGCATTGGAGCATAAGAGCATGGGAGCATGGGAGCACGGGAGCATGGGAGCACGGGAGCATGGGAGCATGGGAGCATGGGAGCATGGGAGCACGGGAGCATGGGAGCACGGGAGCATGGGAGCATGGGAGCATGGGAGCATGGGAGCATGGGAGCACGGGAACATGGGAGCATGGGAGCAGGGGAGCATGGGAGCATGGGAGCATGGAAGAACGGGAGCACGGGAGCATGGGAGCATGGGAGCATGGGAGCATGGGAGCACGGGAGAACGGGAGCACGGGAGCAAGGGAGCAAGGGAGCACGGGAGCACGGGAGCACGGGAGCACGGGAGCACGGGAGCACGGGAGCACGGGAGCACGGGAGCATGGGAGCATGGGAGCACTGGAGCACTGGAGCATGGGAGCATAGGAGCAGGGGAGCATGGGAGCACGGGAGCACGGGAGCATGGGAGCACGGGAGCATGGGAGCATGGGAGCATGGGAGCACGGGAGCACGGGAGCAGGGGAGCAGGGGAGCATGGGAGCATGGGAGCACGGGAGCATGGGAGCACGGGAGCACGGGAGCAGGGGAGCATGGGAGCATGGGAGCATGGGAGCACGGGAGCACGGGAGCACGGGAGCATGGGAGCATGGGAGCACAGGAGCACGGGAGCCTGGGAGCGTGGGAGCATGGGAGCATGGTAGCATGGGAGCACGGGAGCACGGGAGCACGGGAGCATGGGAGCATGGGAGCACGGGAGCACGGGAGCATGGGAGCATGGGAGCATGGGAGCATGGGAGCATGGGAGCATGGGAGCATGGGAGCATGGGAGCACGGGAGCATGGGAGCATGGGAGCATGGGAGCATGGGAGCATGGGAGCACGGGAGCACGGGAGCATGGGACCATGGGACCATGGGACCATGGGACCATGGGACCATGGGAGCACGGGAGCACGGGAGCATGGGAGCATGGGAGCATAAGAGCATGGGAGCATGGGAGCACGGGAGCATGGGAGCACGGGAGCACGGGAGCATGGGAGCACGGGAGCATGGGAGCACGGGAGCACGGGAGCACGGGAGCACGGGAGCATGGGAGCAGGGGAGCACGGGAGCACGGGAGCATGGGAGCATGGGAGCACGGGAGCATGGGAGCATGGGAGCATGGGAGCATGGGAGCATGGGAGCACGGGAACATGGGAGCATGGGAGCAGGGGAGCATGGGAGCATGGGAGCATGGGAGCACGGGAGCATGGGAGCATGGGAGCACAGGAGCATGGGAGCATGGGAGCACGGGGAGCATGGGGGCAAGGGAGCATGGGGAGCATGGGAGCATGGGATGGGAGCATGGGAGCATGGGAGCATGGGAGCATGGGAGCATGGGAAGCATAAGAGCATGGGAGCATGGGAGCACGGGAGCACGGGAGCATGGGAGCACGGGATCATGGGAGCATGGGAGCATGGGAGCATGGGAGCATGGGAGCATGGGAGCACGGGAGCACGGGAGCACGGGAGCATGGGAGCACGGGAGCACGGGAGCATGGGAGCATGGGAGCATGGGAGCATGGGAGCATGGGAGCATGGGAGCACGGGAGCATGGGAGCATGGGAGCATAAGAGCATGGGAGCATGGGAGGACGGGAGCATGGGAGCATAAGAGCATAAGAGCATGGGAGCATGGGAGCATGGGAGCACGGGAGCACGGGAGCATGGGAGCATGGGAGCATGGGAGCACGGGAGCATGGGAGCATGGGAGCATGGGAGCATGGGAGCATGGGAGCATGGGAGCATGGGAGCATGGGAGCATGGGAGGATGGGAGCACGGGAGCATGGGAGCATGGGAGCATGGGAGCACAGGAGCATGGGAGCATGGGAGCATGGGAGCATGGGAGCATGGGAGCACGGGAGCATGGGAGCATGGGAGCATGGGAGCACGGGAGCACGGGAGCATAGGAGCATGGGAGCATGGGAGCATGGGAGCATGGGAGCACGGGAGCACGGGCGCATGGGAGCACGGGAGCATGGGAGCATGGGAGCATGGGAGTACGGGAGCATGGGAGCATGGGAGCATGGGAGCATGGGAGCACGGGAGCACGGGAGCACGGGAGCATGGGAGCACGGGAGCATGGGAGCATGGGAGCATGGGAGCATGGGAGCATGGGAGCACGGGAGCATAGGAGCATGGGAGCATAAGAGCATGGGAGCACGGGAGCACGGGAGCACGGGAGCATGGGAGCATGGGAGCATGGGAGCATGGGAGCATGGTAGCATGGGAGCATGGGCGCACGGGAGCATGGGAGCATGGGAGCATGGGAGCATGGGAGCATGGGAGCACGGGAGCACGGGAGCATGGGAGCACGGGAGCATGGGAGCACGGGAGCATGGGAGCAAGGGAGCACGGGAGCATGGGAGCACGGGAGCACGGGAGCATGGGAGCATGGGAGCATGGGAGCATGGGAGCATGGGAGCATGGGAGCATGGGAGCATGGGAGCATGGGAGCATAAGAGCATGGGAGCACGGGAGCATGGGAGCATGGGAGCATGGGAGCATGGGAGCACGGAGCACGGAGCATGGGAGCATGGGAGCATGGGAGCATGGGAGCACGGGAGCACGGGAGCACGAGAGCATGGCAGCATGGCAGCATGGGAGCATGGGAGCATGGGAGCATGGGAGCATGGGAGCATGGGAGCATGGGAGCATGGGAGCATGGGAGCACGGGAGCATGGGAGCATGGGAGCATGGGAGCATGGGAGCATGGGAGCACGGGAGCACGGGAGCACGGGAGCACGGGAGCACGGGAGCACGGGAGCACGGGAGCACGGGAGCACGGGAGCATGGGAGCATGGGAGCATGGGAGCATGGGAGCAGGGGAGCATGGGAGCATGGGAGCATGGGAGCACGGGAGCATGGGAGCATGGGAGCATGGGAGCATGGGAGCATGGGAGCACGGGAGCACGGGAGCATGGGAGCATGGGAGCATGGGAGCACGGGAGCACGGGAGCACGGGAGCACGGGAGCACGGGAGCACGGGAGCACGGGAGCATGGGAGCACGGGAGCACGGGAGCACGGGAGCACGGGAGCACGGGAGCACGGGAGCATGGGAGCATGGGAGCATGGGAGCATGGGAGCATGGGAGCATGGGAGCATGCGAGCATGGGAGCACGGGAGCACGGGAGCACGGGAGCATGGGAGCATGGGAGCATGGGAGCACGGGAGCACGGGAGCAGGGGAGCACGGGAGCATGGGAGCATGGGAGCATGGGAGCATGGGAGCATGGGAGCATGGGAGCATGGGAGCATGGGAGCATGGGAGCACGGGAGCACGGGAGCACGGGAGCACGGGAGCACGGGAGCACGGGAGCATGGGAGCATGGGAGCATGGGAGCATGGGAGCACGGGAGCACGGGAGCATGGGAGCACGGGAGCATGGGAGCATGGGAGCATAAGAGCATGGGAGAACGGGAGCATGGGAGCAAGGGAGCATGGGAGCATGGGAGCATGGGAGCATGGGAGCATGGGAGCATGGGAGCATGGAAGCATGGGAGCATGGGAGCATGGGAGCATGGGAGCACGGGAGCACGGGAGCGGGAGGCACGGGAGCACGGGAGCATGGAGCATGGGAGCACGGGAGCATGGGAGCATGGGAGCATGGGAGCATGGGAGCATGGGAGCATGGGAGCATGGGAGCATGGGAGCATGGGAGCATGGGAGCATGGGAGCACGGGAGCACGGGAGCATGGGAGCATGGGAGCATGGGAGCATGGGAGCACGAGAGCGTGGGAGCACGGGAGCACGGGAGCACGGGAGCACGGGAGGAGGGCATGGGAAGCACGGGAGCATGGAGCATGGGAGCATGGGAGCATGGGAGCATGGGAGCATGGGAGCACGGGAGCATGGGAGCATGGGAGCATGGGAGCATGGGAGCATGGGAGCATGGGAGCATGGGAGCATGGGAGCACGGGAGCAGGGGAGCATGGGAGCATGGGAGCATGGGAGCATGGGCATGGGAGCATGGTAGCACGGGAGCACGGGAGCACGGGAGGACGGGAGCATGGGAGCATGGGAGCATGGGAGCACGGGAGCAGGGGAGCAGGGGAGCATGGGAGCATGGGAGCATGGGAGCATGGGAGCACGGGAGCGTGGGAGCACGGGAGCACGGGAGCACGGGAGCACGGGAGCATGGGAGCACGGGAGCACGGGAGCATGGGAGCATGGGAGCATGGGAGCATGGGAGCATGGGAGCATGGGAGCACGGGAGCATGGGAGCATGGGAGCATGGGAGCATGGGAGCATGGGAGCATGGGAGCATGGGAGCATGGGAGCACGGGAGCAGGGGAGCATGGGAGCATGGGAGCATGGGAGCATGGGAGCATGGGAGCATGGGAGCACGGGAGCACGGGAGCACGGGAGCACGGGAGCACGGGAGCATGGGAGCATGGGAGCATGGGAGCACGGGAGCATGGGAGCATGGGAGCATGGGAGCATGGGAGCATGGGAGCATGGGAGCATGGGAGCATGGGAGCATGGGAGCATGGGAGCACGGGAGCACGGGAGCATGGGAGCATGGGAGCATGGGAGCATGGGAGCACGAGAGCGTGGGAGCACGGGAGCACGGGAGCACGGGAGCACGGGAGCATGGGAGCACGGGAGCACGGGAGCATGGGAGCATGGGAGCATGGGAGCATGGGAGCATGGGAGCATGGGAGCACGGGAGCATGGGAGCATGGGAGCATGGGAGCATGGGAGCATGGGAGCATGGGAGCATGGGAGCATGGGAGCACGGGAGCAGGGGAGCATGGGAGCATGGGAGCATGGGAGCATGGGAGCATGGGAGCATGGTAGCACGGGAGCACGGGAGCACGGGAGGACGGGAGCATGGGAGCATGGGAGCATGGGAGCACGGGAGCAGGGGAGCAGGGGAGCATGGGAGCATGGGAGCATGGGAGCACGGGAGCACGGGAGCACGGGAGCATGGGAGCATGGGAGCATGGGAGCATGGGAGCAGGGGAGCATGGGAGCATGGGAGCATGGGAGCACGGGAGCACGGGAGCACGGGAGCACGGGAGCATGGGAGCACGGGAGCATGGGAGCATGGGAGCATGGGAGCACGGGAGCATGGGAGCATGGGAGCATGGGAGCACGGGAGCACGGGAGCATGGGAGCATGGGAGCATGGGAGCATGGGAGCATGGGAGCATGGGAGCATGGGAGCATGGGAGCACGGGAGCACGGGAGCACGGGAGAGCACGGGAGCACGGGAGCCGGAGCATGGCAGCACGGGAGCATGGGAGCACGGGAGCACGGGAGCACGGGAGCACGGGAGCATGGGAGCACGGGAGCACGGGAGCATGGGAGCATGGGAGCATGGGAGCATGGGAGCATGGGAGCATGGGAGCACGGGAGCATGGGAGCATGGGAGCATGGGAGCATGGGAGCATGGGAGCATGGGAGCATGGGAGCATGGAGCACGGGAGCACGGGAGCACGGGAGCACGGGAGCATGGGAGCAGGGGAGCACGGGAGCACGAGCATGGGAGCATGGGAGCACGGGAGCATGGGAGCATGGGAGCATGGGAGCATGGGAGCATGGGAGCACGGGAACATGGGAGCATGGGAGCAGGGGAGCATGGGAGCATGGGAGCATGGGAGCACGGGAGCATGGGAGCATGGGAGCACAGGAGCATGGGAGCATGGGAGCACGGGAGCATGGGGGCAAGGGAGCATGGGAGCATGGGAGCATGGGAGCATGGGAGCATGGGAGCATGGGAGCATGGGAGCATGGGAGCATAAGAGCATGGGAGCATGGGAGCACGGGAGCACGGGAGCATGGGAGCACGGGAGCATGGGAGCATGGGAGCATGGGAGCATGGGAGCATGGGAGCATGGGAGCACGGGAGCACGGGAGCACGGGAGCATGGGAGCACGGGAGCACGGGAGCATGGGAGCATGGGAGCATGGGAGCATGGGAGCATGGGAGCATGGGCACGGGAGCATGGGAGCATGGGAGCATGGGAGCATGGGAGCATGGGAGCACGGGAGCATGGGAGCATAAGAGCTAAGAGCATGGGAGCATGGGAGCATGGGAGCACGGGAGCACGGGAGCATGGGAGCATGGGAGCATGGGAGCACGGGAGCATGGGAGCATGGGAGCATGGGAGCATGGGAGCATGGAGCATGGAGCATGGGAGCATGGGAGGGAGCATGGGAGCACGTGAGCATGGGAGCATGGAGCATGGGAGCGGGAGCT
>BQMB01001875.1:5000-7500 GCA_027943415.1 Closterium sp. NIES-67
CGGGTCGGCAGGTGCGGCGCTCGCGTTGCATCGGCCTCCTGGGTGGGGAAAGCGCGTGCTCGCGTCCCGCTCGCAAAAAGGAATCGGGTTCCACCCGTGCCCGGGCTGCGAGCGGCGACGAGAGAGATGGCGGGCTCTCGCGTTCCTCCTAGGAGGAGGCGAGCGTCCAGAGCACGCTCGAGGGCACGGAAGGATGACGACCGGCGTTCAGCCGGCTGCCGGATCTCCGTGCCCGTGGCCTTGTCGGAGGATCCGTCGGAACAATGCAGGAACCCCACCTCAGGCCGTGCCCCGCGAGCGCGTCGGTCGTTTTGGCGAGCGATCGGCGAGCTGGCGTGGTGCGGTGGCTCGAAAAAAGTCCGAGCACCGATGGATCCGTTGTGGTGCTGAACGGAAAGCGCACCCCGACAGGCATGGGGCACCGCCCTGGTTGATCCCAGACCTCGGCAAACGCCCCTAAGAACGAGTGACGAAACGACCGCCCTCGGGTCCTCCGGGTTGCTCGCAACTCGGGGGGACCGGGCGAACCTCCTCTCGCAGGAGGTCAGGTTGCCGTCCCCTCTCACGCAGCGAGCTTATTAGGGCCGCCACCCGAAAGGCTAGCCGCGATCGGGAGCGAGGCAAGACGCGGACACGGTCGGCCTGGGCGGAGGGGTGGCACCCGAAGCTCTTTCCTTCCAGTTCGTGACGAGCCTCGACACCAGGGAATGCAGCAACCCGGCGGCACCGGGCGTCCATGCGGACAAAAAAAAAAACTCCCCAGCCCTGATGGAAACAGCTCGGGCCTACCAAGCGCAAGCGAGGGAAGCCCGGGGCCTGACCTCGAGTATCCTCTGAACACCTTTCCTTCCGACGCTCCTCCTCCCAATCCAGCGTCCCCCGCCACCGGTGCTCGGTCTCTCTTGGCATCGGCGGTGTGACTGCGGGGTCTTGCTCGCCCGGCCTTCTGAATTCCTCTAGGAAGGCTCGGGAAGGGGCGCCCGCGGTGATGGCAAAGGGACCCTTTTGCTACCCCCAACCGTCCCGCTCGCAGTGCATCAAGGAGCTGCGGGCAGAGGCGGAATACAAACCTCTCCGCAACCGGAACTGGCCGTCCGGTCGCAAAAAACCCTCCCTTGAGCGGGGCGCCCACGGGCCCCGGCACCTAATAAAAACTGGGACCCCACTCCTGACGATGGATATCTTGGAACCTGGCTCGATGAAGAACGCAGCGAAATGCGATACGTAATGCGAATTGCAAAACTCCGTGAATCATCGAAACTTTGAACGCATGTTGCGCCCGAGGCCTCGGCCGAGGGCACGTCTGCTTGAACGCCACACACATCCAGGTGGAACCTCGCATCCGAACCCACCCCTCCGCACGCAGCTAAGTGCGGCAGGGGAAACGGGACGGGAAAGCAATGCGGGGCAGACAAGGGGCGCTCGGGTTGGTGTGGGCTCCGGCCCCCCCCTTTCTCCGAGACAATCGCTCGTACCTGGGAAAACGAGATGGCCGTCGCAACCCGTGCGCTCCGGGGCACAAATGGGGGGCAGTCGGTTGAAATCGCAGGGCCGCATTAGCCCGTCTCCGCTCCTCTCGACCCCAGTGCAGATCCCCGGGCGCCACCCGGGAGGACGCGAGTGGGACGAGCGAGATGAGGCGGGCGGCGACCCCGCTGGGCTCGGCGAACCCAGCCGGCCAACGGACTCCGTCCGGACCTCCCAGCAGGTGGGGGGGCCGGTCACTCGGTCCCTCTTTTCTCTCCCGAGACGGTCGCGAAAAGGTTCGGGAGCCGGGGGCGTGGCAACCCCCGGTCTCCCCCTCCAAAGTAGCGCACAAGAACGGGCGAGAGGCGGACGGGGCTCGTACAAAAATGGTCGGACGGGGAGGAACCGGGCAAACCCCAAACGATGGCTTCAAGTCAGGCGAGACCACCCGCTGAATTTAAGCATATTACTAAGCGGAGGAAAAGAAAACAACCGTGATTCCTTTGGTAGCGGCGAGCGACCAAGGAAAAGCCCAGGCTTGAAATCCGAGGGCCCCCGGCCCTCCGAATTGTAGTCTGAAAAGGAAGCGTTCTCTGTGACGGGCGCCGCCTTAAGTCCACTGGAAAGTGGCGGCAGAGAGGGTGACACCCCCGTCGGGCGACGACCCGTCACTCCACGAGACGCATCCGAAGAGTCGGGTTGCTTGGGAGTGCAGCCCCAACATGGGTGGTAAGCTCCATCCAAGGCTAAATACGGCCAGGTTTCCGATAGCGAACAAGTACCGCGAGGGAAAGATGAAAAGAACTTTGGAAAGAGAGTAAAAAGTGCTTGAAATCGTCAGGAGGATAAGCGCATGAGCCCAAGCAAACCTGCGGGCCCCGTTCGCGCGGGGCCCGGAGGTACGCAGCGCCGGTCGATGCCGCGGGAAAAGGAGCTCGCTCCCACCGCGGCGGAGACCGAGGATGACCCTCACGGGTCGGCGCTGGCGAAACGGGCTGATGCGACCCGTCTTGAAACACGGACCAAGGAGGCC
>BQMB01001875.1:12500-25000 GCA_027943415.1 Closterium sp. NIES-67
AATCGGATCCGGATGGGGCTGGATTCGGATGGGTCCGGTCGATCGATTCGGGTCCGGATGGGGTCGGCGATCGATGGGGGTCCGGATGGGGCCCGGTCGATCGAAATCGGATCCGGATGGGGCTGGATTCGGATGGGTCCGGTCGGTCGATTTGGGTCCGAATGGGGCCCGGTCGATCCATCCGGATCCGGATGGGGCTGGATTTGGATGGGTCCGGACGATCGGCCCGGGTCCGGATGGGGTCCGATCGATCGATTCGGATCCGGATGCGGTCGGATTCGGATGGGTTCGATCGATCGACCCGCATGGGTCCGGTCGATCGATTGGGGTCCGGATGGGGCCCGGTCCATCGATTCGGATCCGAATGGGGCTGGATTCGGATGGGTCCGGTCGATCGATTTGGGTCCGGATGGGGTCCGGTCGATCGATTCGGATCCGGATGGGGCCCGGTCGATCGAAATCGGATCCGGATGGGGCTGGATTCGGATGGGTCCGGTCGATCGATTCGGGTCCGAATGGGGCCCGGTCGATCGACCCGGATCCGGATGGGGCTGGATTCGGATGGGTCCGGACGATCGGCCCGGGTCCGGATGGGGTCCGGTCGATCGATTCGGTTCCGGATGGGGCTGGATTCGGATGGGTTCGACCCATCGATCCGGATGGGGTCGATCGATGGATCCGGATGGTTTCGTTGGTTCGATCCGGATGGGTTGGATCGATGGATCCGGATGGGTTCGGTCAGTCGACCCGGATGGGTTCGATGGTCGGATCCGGACGGGTTCGATCGATGGATCCGGATGGGTTCGATCGGGCGAACCCGATGGGCTTGCCCCTTGGGTGCTCGCCTTGCCTTGTACTGGGTTGTGCGGTGCCCTGGGGGAAAAAAAGGCATCCGATCCATCCGGTCATATCCGGATGCTCGTTGGCTCTAGGGTGGTGTGGTGCCTCGAAAGGGCTCGCACCCGCCCTAGAGCCCTTTTTGCCCGGTTGGAAATCGACTACACCGGAAGGGCTTGTGGGCTCTAGGGCGGTGCCGTGCCTCGAAAGGGCTCGCACCCGCCCTAGAGCCCTTTTTGCCCGGTTGGAAATCGACTACACCGGAAGGGCTTGTGGGCTCTAGGGCGGTGTCGTGCCTCGAAAGGGCTCACACCCGCCCTGGAGCCCTTTTTGCCCGGTTGGAAATCGACTACACCGGAAGGGCTTGTGGGCTCTAGGGCGGTGTCGTGCCTCGAAAGGGCTCCCACCCGCCCTGGAGCCCTTTTTGCCCGGTTGGAAATCGACTACACCGGAAGGGCTTGTGGGCTCTAGGGCGGTGTCGTGCCTCGAAAGGGCTCACACCCGCCCTAGAGCCCTTTTTGCCCGGTTGGAAATCGACTGCACCGGAAGGGCTTGTGGGCTCTAGGGCGGTGTCGTGCCTCGAAAGGGCTCACACCCGCCCTAGAGCCCTTTTTGCCCGGTTGGAAATCGACTGCACCGGAAGGGCTTGTGGGCTCTAGGGCGGTGTCGTGCCTCGAAAGGGCTCACACCCGCCCTGGAGCCCTTTTTTTCCCGGTTGGAAATCGACTACACCGGAAGGGCTTGTCGGCTCTAGGGTGTTGTCGTGCCTTGAAAGGGATCACACCCGCCCTGGAGCCCTTTTTGCCCGGTTGGAATTCGATTACACGGGAAGCCTGTGGGCACTAGGGTTGGATGAACCCATGGGCCGGTTCCGATCCGCCCTAGGGGCAAAGAAACCAAGGGGGGATGGGCCCAAGGGTCGGATGAAACCATGGGCCGGTTCAAATCCGCCCTTGGGGTCCAATGGACCGGGTGGGGGGTAAAAAAACCGAGGGGGGATGGGCCCAAGGGTTGGATGAGCCCATGGGCCGGTTCAAATCCGCCCTTGGGGTCAAATGAACCGGCTGGGGGGGTCAGAATGGCCGAGCGGGGATGGGCTCTTGAATTGGATGAACCCATGGGCCGGTTCAAATCCGCCCTTGGGGTCGAATGAACCGGCTGGGGGGTCGAATTACAGAGGGGGAATGGGCTCTTGGGTCGGATGAAACCATGGGCCGGTTCAAATCCGCCCTTGGGGTCAAATGAACCGGCGGGGGGGTCAAATAACCGAGGGGGGATGGGATCCTGGGTTGGATGAACCCATGGGCCGGTTCAAACCCGCCCCTGGGGTCCAATGGACCGGGCGGGGGGTAAAAAAAAACCGAGGGGGGGTGGTCCCAAGGGATGGATGAACCCATGGGCCGGTTCTAATCCGCCCTTGGGGTCAAATGAACCGGCTGGGGGGTAAAAGAAACCGAGGGGGGATGGGCTCTTGAATTGGATGAACCCATGGGCCGGTTCAAATCCGCCCTTGGGGTCGAATGAACCGGGTGGGGGGTCAAATAACCGAGGGGGGATGGGATCCTCCTGGGTTGGATGAACCCATGGGCCGGTTCAAATCCGCCCCTGGGGTCCAATGGACCGGCTGGGGGGTCAAATAACCGAGGGGGGATGGGATCTTGGGTTGGATGAGCCCATGGGCCGGTTCAAATCCGCCCTAGGGGTCCAATGGACCGGGTGGGGGGTAAAAAAACCGAGGGGGGATGGGCCCAAGGGTTGGATGAGCCCATGGGCCGGTTCAAATCCGCCCTTGGGGTCAAATGAACCGGCTGGGGGGGTCAGAATGGCCGAGCGGGGATGGGCTCTTGAATTGGATGAACCCATGGGCCGGTTCAAATCCGCCCTTGGGGTCGAATGAACCGGCTGGGGGGTCGAATTACGGAGGGGGAATGGGCTCTTGGGTCGGATGAAACCATGGGCCGGTTCAAATCCGCCCTTGGGGTCAAATGAACCGGCGGGGGGGTCAAATAACCGAGGGGGGATGGGATCCTGGGTTGGATGAACCCATGGGCCGGTTCAAACCCGCCCCTGGGGTCCAATGGACCGGGCGGGGGGTAAAAAAAAACCGAGGGGGGGTGGTCCCAAGGGATGGATGAACCCATGGGCCGGTTCTAATCCGCCCTTGGGGTCAAATGAACCGGCTGGGGGGTAAAAGAAACCGAGGGGGGATGGGCTCTTGAATTGGATGAACCCATGGGCCGGTTCAAATCCGCCCTTGGGGTCGAATGAACCGGGTGGGGGGTCAAATAACCGAGGGGGGATGGGATCCTCCTGGGTTGGATGAACCCATGGGCCGGTTCAAATCCGCCCCTGGGGTCCAATGGACCGGCTGGGGGGTCAAATAACCGAGGGGGGATGGGATCTTGGGTTGGATGAGCCCATGGGCCGGTTCAAATCCGCCCTAGGGGTCCAATGGACCGGGTGGGGGGTAAAAAAACCGAGGGGGGATGGGCCCAAGGGTTGGATGAGCCCATGGGCCGGTTCAAATCCGCCCTTGGGGTCAAATGAACCGGCTGGGGGGGTCAGAATGGCCGAGCGGGGATGGGCTCTTGAATTGGATGAACCCATGGGCCGGTTCAAATCCGCCCTTGGGGTCGAATGAACCGGCTGGGGGGTCGAATTACGGAGGGGGAATGGGCTCTTGGGTCGGATGAAACCATGGGCCGGTTCAAATCCGCCCTTGGGGTCAAATGAACCGGCGGGGGGGTCAAATAACCGAGGGGGGATGGGATCCTGGGTTGGATGAACCCATGGGCCGGTTCAAACCCGCCCCTGGGGTCCAATGGACCGGGCGGGGGGTAAAAAAAAACCGAGGGGGGGTGGTCCCAAGGGATGGATGAACCCATGGGCCGGTTCAAATCCGCCCTTGGGGTCAAATGAACCGGCTGGGGGGTAAAAGAAACCGAGGGGGGATGGGCTCTTGAATTGGATGAACCCATGGGCCGGTTCAAATCCGCCCTTGGGGTCGAATGAACCGGGTGGGGGGTCAAATAACCGAGGGGGGATGGGATCCTCCTGGGTTGGATGAACCCATGGGCCGGTTCAAATCCGCCCCTGGGGTCCAATGGACCGGCTGGGGGGTCAAATAACCGAGGGGGGATGGGATCTTGGGTTGGATGAGCCCATGGGCCGGTTCAAATCCGCCCTAGGGGTCCAATGGACCGGGTGGGGGGTAAAAAAACCGAGGGGGGATGGGCCCAAGGGTTGGATGAGCCCATGGGCCGGTTCAAATCCGCCCTTGGGGTCAAATGAACCGGCTGGGGGGGTCAGAATGGCCGAGCGGGGATGGGCTCTTGAATTGGATGAACCCATGGGCCGGTTCAAATCCGCCCTTGGGGTCGAATGAACCGGCTGGGGGGTCGAATTACGGAGGGGGAATGGGCTCTTGGGTCGGATGAAACCATGGGCCGGTTCAAATCCGCCCTTGGGGTCAAATGAACCGGCGGGGGGGTCAAATAACCGAGGGGGGATGGGATCCTGGGTTGGATGAACCCATGGGCCGGTTCAAACCCGCCCCTGGGGTCCAATGGACCGGGCGGGGGGTAAAAAAAAACCGAGGGGGGGTGGTCCCAAGGGATGGATGAACCCATGGGCCGGTTCAAATCCGCCCTTGGGGTCAAATGAACCGGCTGGGGGGTAAAAGAAACCGAGGGGGGATGGGCTCTTGAATTGGATGAACCCATGGGCCGGTTCAAATCCGCCCTTGGGGTCGAATGAACCGGGTGGGGGGTCAAATAACCGAGGGGGGATGGGATCCTCCTGGGTTGGATGAACCCATGGGCCGGTTCAAATCCGCCCCTGGGGTCCAATGGACCGGCTGGGGGGTCAAATAACCGAGGGGGGATGGGATCTTGGGTTGGATGAGCCCATGGGCCGGTTCAAATCCGCCCTAGGGGTCCAATGGACCGGGTGGGGGGTAAAAAAACCGAGGGGGGATGGGCCCAAGGGTTGGATGAGCCCATGGGCCGGTTCAAATCCGCCCTTGGGGTCAAATGAACCGGCTGGGGGGGTCAGAATGGCCGAGCGGGGATGGGCTCTTGAATTGGATGAACCCATGGGCCGGTTCAAATCCGCCCTTGGGGTCGAATGAACCGGCTGGGGGGTCGAATTACGGAGGGGGAATGGGCTCTTGGGTCGGATGAAACCATGGGCCGGTTCAAATCCGCCCTTGGGGTCAAATGAACCGGCGGGGGGGTCAAATAACCGAGGGGGGATGGGATCCTGGGTTGGATGAACCCATGGGCCGGTTCAAACCCGCCCCTGGGGTCCAATGGACCGGGCGGGGGGTAAAAAAAAACCGAGGGGGGGTGGTCCCAAGGGATGGATGAACCCATGGGCCGGTTCTAATCCGCCCTTGGGGTCAAATGAACCGGCTGGGGGGTAAAAGAAACCGAGGGGGGATGGGCTCTTGAATTGGATGAACCCATGGGCCGGTTCAAATCCGCCCTTGGGGTCGAATGAACCGGGTGGGGGGTCAAATAACCGAGGGGGGATGGGATCCTCCTGGGTTGGATGAACCCATGGGCCGGTTCAAATCCGCCCCTGGGGTCCAATGGACCGGCTGGGGGGTCAAATAACCGAGGGGGGATGGGATCTTGGGTTGGATGAGCCCATGGGCCGGTTCAAATCCGCCCTAGGGGTCCAATGGACCGGGTGGGGGGTAAAAAAACCGAGGGGGGATGGGCCCAAGGGTTGGATGAGCCCATGGGCCGGTTCAAATCCGCCCTTGGGGTCAAATGAACCGGCTGGGGGGGTCAGAATGGCCGAGCGGGGATGGGCTCTTGAATTGGATGAACCCATGGGCCGGTTCAAATCCGCCCTTGGGGTCGAATGAACCGGCTGGGGGGTCGAATTACAGAGGGGGAATGGGCTCTTGGGTCGGATGAAACCATGGGCCGGTTCAAATCCGCCCTTGGGGTCAAATGAACCGGCGGGGGGGTCAAATAACCGAGGGGGGATGGGATCCTGGGTTGGATGAACCCATGGGCCGGTTCAAACCCGCCCCTGGGGTCCAATGGACCGGGCGGGGGGTAAAAAAAAACCGAGGGGGGGTGGTCCCAAGGGATGGATGAACCCATGGGCCGGTTCTAATCCGCCCTTGGGGTCAAATGAACCGGCTGGGGGGTAAAAGAAACCGAGGGGGGATGGGCTCTTGAATTGGATGAACCCATGGGCCGGTTCAAATCCGCCCTTGGGGTCGAATGAACCGGGTGGGGGGTCAAATAACCGAGGGGGGATGGGATCCTCCTGGGTTGGATGAACCCATGGGCCGGTTCAAATCCGCCCCTGGGGTCCAATGGACCGGCTGGGGGGTCAAATAACCGAGGGGGGATGGGATCTTGGGTTGGATGAGCCCATGGGCCGGTTCAGATCCGCCCTAGGTGTCCAATGGACCGGGTGGGGGGTAAAAAAACCGAGGGGGGATGGGCCCAAGGGTTGGATGAGCCCATGGGCCGGTTCAAATCCGCCCTTGGGGTCAAATGAACCGGCTGGGGGGGTCAGAATGGCCGAGCGGGGATGGGCTCTTGAATTGGATGAACCCATGGGCCGGTTCAAATCCGCCCTTGGGGTCGAATGAACCGGCTGGGGGGTCGAATTACAGAGGGGGAATGGGCTCTTGGGTCGGATGAAACCATGGGCCGGTTCAAATCCGCCCTTGGGGTCAAATGAACCGGCGGGGGGGTCAAATAACCGAGGGGGGATGGGATCCTGGGTTGGATGAACCCATGGGCCGGTTCAAACCCGCCCCTGGGGTCCAATGGACCGGGCGGGGGGTAAAAAAAAACCGAGGGGGGGTGGTCCCAAGGGATGGATGAACCCATGGGCCGGTTCTAATCCGCCCTTGGGGTCAAATGAACCGGCTGGGGGGTAAAAGAAACCGAGGGGGGATGGGCTCTTGAATTGGATGAACCCATGGGCCGGTTCAAATCCGCCCTTGGGGTCGAATGAACCGGGTGGGGGGTCAAATAACCGAGGGGGGATGGGATCCTCCTGGGTTGGATGAACCCATGGGCCGGTTCAAATCCGCCCCTGGGGTCCAATGGACCGGCTGGGGGGTCAAATAACCGAGGGGGGATGGGATCTTGGGTTGGATGAGCCCATGGGCCGGTTCAAATCCGC
Organism: Closterium sp. NIES-67; assembly: GCA_027943415.1. Classification (NCBI taxonomy): domain Eukaryota; kingdom Viridiplantae; phylum Streptophyta; class Zygnematophyceae; order Desmidiales; family Closteriaceae; genus Closterium; species Closterium sp. NIES-67. Next base: position 19,497 of record BQMB01001875.1, read on the forward strand.
CCTAGGGGTCCAATGGACCGGGTGGGGGGTAAAAAAACCGAGGGGGGATGGGCCCAAGGGTTGGATGAGCCCATGGGCCGGTTCAAATCCGCCCTTGGGGTCAAATGAACCGGCTGGGGGGGTCAGAATGGCCGAGCGGGGATGGGCTCTTGAATTGGATGAACCCATGGGCCGGTTCAAATCCGCCCTTGGGGTCGAATGAACCGGCTGGGGGGTCGAATTACAGAGGGGGAATGGGCTCTTGGGTCGGATGAAACCATGGGCCGGTTCAAATCCGCCCTTGGGGTCAAATGAACCGGCGGGGGGGTCAAATAACCGAGGGGGGATGGGATCCTGGGTTGGATGAACCCATGGGCCGGTTCAAACCCGCCCCTGGGGTCCAATGGACCGGGCGGGGGGTAAAAAAAAACCGAGGGGGGGTGGTCCCAAGGGATGGATGAACCCATGGGCCGGTTCTAATCCGCCCTTGGGGTCAAATGAACCGGCTGGGGGGTAAAAGAAACCGAGGGGGGATGGGCTCTTGAATTGGATGAACCCATGGGCCGGTTCAAATCCGCCCTTGGGGTCGAATGAACCGGGTGGGGGGTCAAATAACCGAGGGGGGATGGGATCCTCCTGGGTTGGATGAACCCATGGGCCGGTTCAAATCCGCCCCTGGGGTCCAATGGACCGGCTGGGGGGTCAAATAACCGAGGGGGGATGGGATCTTGGGTTGGATGAGCCCATGGGCCGGTTCAGATCCGCCCTAGGTGTCCAATGGACCGGGTGGGGGGTAAAAAAACCGAGGGGGGATGGGCCCAAGGGTTGGATGAGCCCATGGGCCGGTTCAAATCCGCCCTTGGGGTCAAATGAACCGGCTGGGGGGGTCAGAATGGCCGAGCGGGGATGGGCTCTTGAATTGGATGAACCCATGGGCCGGTTCAAATCCGCCCTTGGGGTCGAATGAACCGGCTGGGGGGTCGAATTACAGAGGGGGAATGGGCTCTTGGGTCGGATGAAACCATGGGCCGGTTCAAATCCGCCCTTGGGGTCAAATGAACCGGCGGGGGGGTCAAATAACCGAGGGGGGATGGGATCCTGGGTTGGATGAACCCATGGGCCGGTTCAAACCCGCCCCTGGGGTCCAATGGACCGGGCGGGGGGTAAAAAAAAACCGAGGGGGGGTGGTCCCAAGGGATGGATGAACCCATGGGCCGGTTCTAATCCGCCCTTGGGGTCAAATGAACCGGCTGGGGGGTAAAAGAAACCGAGGGGGGATGGGCTCTTGAATTGGATGAACCCATGGGCCGGTTCAAATCCGCCCTTGGGGTCGAATGAACCGGGTGGGGGGTCAAATAACCGAGGGGGGATGGGATCCTCCTGGGTTGGATGAACCCATGGGCCGGTTCAAATCCGCCCCTGGGGTCCAATGGACCGGCTGGGGGGTCAAATAACCGAGGGGGGATGGGATCTTGGGTTGGATGAGCCCATGGGCCGGTTCAAATCCGCCCTAGGGGTCCAATGGACCGGGTGGGGGGTAAAAAAACCGAGGGGGGATGGGCCCAAGGGTTGGATGAGCCCATGGGCCGGTTCAAATCCGCCCTTGGGGTCAAATGAACCGGCTGGGGGGGTCAGAATGGCCGAGCGGGGATGGGCTCTTGAATTGGATGAACCCATGGGCCGGTTCAAATCCGCCCTTGGGGTCGAATGAACCGGCTGGGGGGTCGAATTACAGAGGGGGAATGGGCTCTTGGGTCGGATGAAACCATGGGCCGGTTCAAATCCGCCCTTGGGGTCAAATGAACCGGCGGGGGGGTCAAATAACCGAGGGGGGATGGGATCCTGGGTTGGATGAACCCATGGGCCGGTTCAAACCCGCCCCTGGGGTCCAATGGACCGGGCGGGGGGTAAAAAAAAACCGAGGGGGGGTGGTCCCAAGGGATGGATGAACCCATGGGCCGGTTCTAATCCGCCCTTGGGGTCAAATGAACCGGCTGGGGGGTAAAAGAAACCGAGGGGGGATGGGCTCTTGAATTGGATGAACCCATGGGCCGGTTCAAATCCGCCCTTGGGGTCGAATGAACCGGGTGGGGGGTCAAATAACCGAGGGGGGATGGGATCCTCCTGGGTTGGATGAACCCATGGGCCGGTTCAAATCCGCCCCTGGGGTCCAATGGACCGGCTGGGGGGTCAAATAACCGAGGGGGGATGGGATCTTGGGTTGGATGAGCCCATGGGCCGGTTCAGATCCGCCCTAGGGGTCCAATGGACCGGGTGGGGGGTAAAAAAACCGAGGGGGGATGGGCCCAAGGGTTGGATGAGCCCATGGGCCGGTTCAAATCCGCCCTTGGGGTCAAATGAACCGGCTGGGGGGGTCAGAATGGCCGAGCGGGGATGGGCTCTTGAATTGGATGAACCCATGGGCCGGTTCAAATCCGCCCTTGGGATCAAATGACCCGGCTGGGGGGTCCCAAGGGTCAATCTTGGCATCCCATGAACGCATAAACAGGTTGCCCCAAACGATGGCAACCCAACGTAATCCATGCCATAGGCCTATTAATACCCCAGCAAAGGGGTATTTTTCCTCTCCCCATCATTCGGCCATGTGTTTTCGGATTGCCCCAAACGACGGTAACCCAACATAATCCAGGTCATAGGCCTAGGAATACCCTAGGGAAGTGGTATTTTTCCTCTCCCCATCATTTGGCCATATGTTTTCGGATTGCCCCAAACGACGGTAACCCAACGTAATCCAGGCCATAGGCCTAGGAATACCCTAGGGAAGTGGTATTTTTCCTCTCCCCATCATTCGGCCATGTGTTTTCGGATTGCCCCAAACGACGGTAACCCAACGTAATCCAGGTCATAGGCCTAGGAATACCCTAGGGAAGTGGCATTTTTCCTCTCCCCATCATTCGGCCATATTTTTTCGGATTGCCCCAAACGACGGTAACCCAACGTAATCCAGGTCATAGGCCTAGGAATACCCTAGGGAAGTGGTATTTTTCCTCTCCCCATCATTCGGCCATGTGTTTTCGGATTGCCCCAAACGACGGTAACCCAACGTAATCCAGGTCATAGGCCTAGGAATACCCTAGGGAAGTGGTATTTTTCCTCTCCCCATCATTCGGCCATGTGTTTTCGGATTGCCCCAAACGACGGTAACCCAACGTAATCCAGGTCATAGGCCTAGGAATACTCTAGGGATGGGGCATTCTACCACTCCCCATCACTTGGGTTTCGGTTCTTGATTGCCCCAAACAATCGTAACCCAACGCAATGCAGGCCATTGGCATAGGAATACCCTGCCTAGGCTTTGACCTTGATGGTTCGATCGATCCGGACCCGAATGGGTTCGATACGAATGGGGCCGGTGAATCCGGATCCGGATGGGTTCGATCCAAATGGGTTCGATCGACTCGGATCCGGATCGATTCCATCCGAATCGGTTCGATCGAACCGGATCCGGATGGGTTCGATCGATCCGGATCCGGATGGGTTCGATAAGGATGGGTTCGATCGACTCGGATCCGGATGGGTTCGATACGAATGGGTTCGATCGACTCGGATCCGGATTGGTTCGATCGACTCGGATCCGGATCGATTCCATCCGAATGGGTTCGATCGAACCGGATCCGGATGGGTTCGATCGATCCGCACCCGGGTGGGTTCGATCCAAATGGGTTCGACCGACTCGGATCCGGATCGATTCCATCCGAATCGGTTCGATCGAACCGGATCCGGATGGGTTCGATCCGGATCCGGATGGGTTCGATAAGGATGGGTTCGATCCGAATGGGTTCGATCGACTCGGATCCGGATGGGTTCGATCCGAATGGGTTCGATCGACTCGGATCCGGATTGGTTCGATCGACTCGGATCCGGATCGATTCCATCCGAATGGGTTCGATCGAACCGGATCCGGATGGGTTCGATCGATCCGGATCCGGATGGGTTCGATCGACTCGGATCCGGATGGGTTCGATCGGCTCGGATCCGGATGGGTTCGATCGATCCGGATCCGGATGGGCTTGGGTCCGAAAGGGTTCATTTGATCCGGATCCGGACGGATTCGATCGATCCGGACCCGGGTGGGTTCGATCCGAATGGGTTCGATCGACTCGGATCCGGATGGGCTCGATAGGGATGGGTTCTATCCGAATGGGTTCGATCGACTCGGATCCGGATGGGTTCGATCGATCCGGATCCGGATGGGTTCAATTGATCCGGATCCGGATGGGTTTGATCCACACGGGTTCGATCGATCCGGATCCGGATCGGCTCGATAAGGATGGGTTCGATCGACTCGGATCCGAATGGGTTCGATCGATCCAGATCCGGATCCGGATGGGTTCCATCCGAATGGGTTCGATCAAACCCATCCGGGGTCCGATCCGGATGGATTCCATCACTTGGGTTCCGGGGACTTGATTGCCCCAAACGACGGTAACCCAACGTAATCCAGGTCATTGGCCTAGGAATACAGGAGGGAAGGGGTGCTCTACCTCTCCCCAACCCTTGGCACGGGCCATCGGATTGCCCCAAACGACGGTAACCCAACGTAATCCAGGTCATTGGCCTAAGAATACGGGGGGGAAGGGGTGCTCTACCTCTCCCCAACCCTTGGCACAAGCCATCCGATTGCCCCAAACGACGGTAACCCAACGTAATCCAGGTCATTGGCCTAAGAATACGGGGGGGGGAGGGGTGCTCCACCTCTCCCCAACCCTTGGCACGGGCCATCGGATTGCCCCAAACGACGGTAACCCAACGTAATCCAGGTCATTGGCCTAAGAATACGGGGGGGGGGAGGGGTGCTCCACCTCTCCCCAACCCTTGGCATGGGCCATCCGATTGCCCCAAACGACGGTAACCCAACGTAATCCAGGTCATTGGCCTAAGAATACGGGGGGGGGGAGGGGTGCTCCACCTCTCCCCAACCCTTGGCATGGGCCATCCGATTGCCCCAAACGATGGTAACCCAACGTAATCGGGGTCATTGGCCTAAGAATACAGGAGGGGAGGGGTGCTCCACCTCTCCCCAACCCTTGGCTCGGGGCATCCGGTTGCCCCAAACGACGGTAAGCCAACGTAATCCAGGTCATTGGCCTAAGAATACGGGGGGGGGGAGGGGTGCTCCACCTCTCCCCAACCCTTGGCATGGGCCATCCGATTGCCCCAAACGATGGTAACCCAACGTAATCGGGGTCATTGGCCTAAGAATACAGGAGGGGAGGGGTGCTCCACCTCTCCCCAACCCTTGGCTCGGGGCATCCGGTTGCCCCAAACGACGGTAAGCCAACGTAATCCAGGTCATTGGCCTAAGAATGCCGGAGGGGAGGGGCTCCTTACCTCTCCCCAACCCCTGGCATGGTGGAACCGATTGCCCCAAACGACGGTAAGCCAACGTAATCGAGGTGGTTTTCCTAAGAATACTGCAGGGGAGGGGTGCTCTACCTCTCCCCGACCCCTGGCATGGGTCATACGGTTGCCTCAAATGACGGTAACCCAACGTAATCCGGGTC
>BQMB01001876.1:0-24282 GCA_027943415.1 Closterium sp. NIES-67
TTCTTTTAACTAGTCCGAAACCATGTAAAAAAACGTAATACAGATTTTCCTGAGAATAGAGAATAGATAATAAATAGTAGATACTATTTTCATGGAGATCAAACTTATTAAGCGCTTGATTAATCAAAAATTTTTTCTTATGAAAGAAGGACAATGGAATATTAATTTAGAAGATATGATGGAAGCTGGGGTTCATTTTGGTCATCAAGCTCGGAAGTGGAATCCCAAGATGGCACCCTATATTTTTACAAAACGAAGAGGTATTCACATTCTTCATATTTTAAAACAGCACGCCTATTATCTGAAGCATGTGATTTGGTAGCTAATGCAGCATATAACGGCAAGCAATTTCTTATAGTTGGTACTAAATATCAAGCTGCTGATCTTGTAGCTTCAGCTGCTCAAAGGGCACGATGCCATTATGTGAATCAAAAATGGTTAGGGGGTATGTTAACTAATTGGTCAACAATTGAAACCCGACTAACAAGATTCAAACAACTGGAAGAAAAAGAAAAAGCAGGGATACTTAATCAACTTCCAAAAAAAGAAGCAGCTGTGCTTAAAAGACAACTTAATCAATTACGTAAATATTTAGATGGCATTAAGTATATGACACGATTGCCAGACATAGTTATCATTATTGATCAACAACAAGAAGCTACTGCTATTCAAGAATGCATTAAATTAGGTATCCCAACTATTTGTTTAGTAGATAGTGATTGTGATCCTGATTTAACTGATATGCCTATTCCAGCAAATGATGATGCTAGGTCTTCTATTCGATGGATACTAGATAAATTAACTAATGCAATTAAAGAAGGGCGAAATAGAAAGAATTGATTCTATTAAAGAATTCTATTATATATATTTTGGAAATTAATTGAAATATCTTTACTCTTTCGATCTATTTATTGCCATGAAACAATCTGCTTTTTCATTCTCTTCTGGTTTACCTTAGATATGCAAAAGATTTATCTACATCAAAAGATGATAGCAAGCAAGTCAATAATAGTCTATGTATAAATAGTTCTTATATATACTATTTATTACATGTTCTAAAACAAAACCTCAGATATGGGAAGCACGAAGTGCTTTCACAGCCATTGGTTCGAAGGAGCATTGATTACAATAAATCTATTAGAATTGAAGTGATGGTTATTTTCAATTGAAATAAAGCCATGTAAAAGTTCAAGCTAGATAATTGCTAAAAAAATATTCAAAAACGAAATTATTTAAAGCTTATAACAAAATTATTAACAAAGCAATATGTATACCACAGGGGTTTCTATTGACAGTTTCAATGCTTTGTATCAGATTTCTGGAGTAGAAGTTGGCCAACATTTATATTGGCAAATAGGTGATTTTCAAGTTCACGCACAAGTGTTAATAACTTCTTGGATTGTTATTGCTATTCTACTAGCAGTAGCTTTTTTGGGTACTCGTAAATTAGAGACTGTACCTAATGGTCCTCAAAATTTTGTAGAATATGTTTTGGAATTCATCCGAGATTTAGCTAGAACACAGATTGGAGAAGAAGAATATCGTTCATGGGTACCATTTGTTGGTACTATGTTCTTGTTTATTTTTGTTTGTAATTGGTCTGGTGCTCTTTTCCCTTGGAGAGTTATTGAACTTCCACACGGAGAGTTGGCTGCACCAACCAATGACATTAACACAACCGTAGCTTTAGCTCTTTTAACCTCAGTTGCATATTTTTATGCCGGTTTGCATAAAAGAGGATTAAGTTATTTTGGTAAATATATCCAACCTACTCCAGTTCTTCTTCCAATTAATATATTGGAAGATTTCACAAAACCTCTTTCATTGAGTTTCCGTTTATTTGGAAACATACTTGCAGATGAATTGGTTGTTGCTGTACTAGTTTCTTTAGTACCTTTAGTAGTTCCTATTCCTATGATGTTTCTAGGTTTGTTCACAAGTGCTATCCAAGCATTAATTTTTGCTACTTTAGCAGCAGCTTACATAGGTGAATCTATGGAAGGACATCATTAACTTCTTTTTTTTGTCTAAAAAAGAAGTATGATTCCTTGTTAATGATCTTTCTATTACTATATAGATCACTATCTTCAAGAAATTATCTATTTGACTTATGTTGCTAGCATGTTAGCATGCTAGCAATATAAGTCAAATAGATATCGATGTATACAGAATGGCCACTGTCTTGTATGCGTTTCTTTTCTGAAGAAATATTTCGTGAGTTATCTAAGTATTTAATCTATCTTTTTGGCATCATTATCAATGCTTTTTTCTTAATGATTCAAATTTGTGTTTTTGTTTAAAACTTTATTATATAAGCAATTTCTTGGGGATTGAAGATATACTAACATATTTTTGTTAACAACTATTTTGATTGTGTAGAATAGTTAGAGAAAAAAAATCTCTTAAAATCCCTTATATTTTTTCATTGCAAGGTCTTTCGGGGAATGTATGATAAATGATTTCCCAATCGATTACTCTATTTCTGATATTAAGTATTGATTTATTTGCTATATTTTTTTCCACTACTATTTATAATATATAGTTAAGAATCTAGTAAAAAAAAATATTGTGTTGTATCAAGCAGTTCATTGTTTAATTTTCTTATTGACTAGATACTTACTACAGTTTTTAACACAACTGAAAAGTATAGTTGCTTTATAATTCTAATATACTTTATTAATATGGCAGAAATGTTATTATTTGAAGCTCTTCGTGAAGGTTTACAAGAAGAGATGGATAGAGATCCCAGAGTATTAGTTATGGGAGAAGATGTAGGACACTATGGGGGATCTTACAAGGTAACAAAAGGATTGGCTGAAAAGTACGGTGATTGGAGACTCTTAGATACACCTATTGCAGAAAATAGTTTTACTGGGATAGCGATAGGTGCTGCTATGACAGGTTTAAGGCCTGTAGTAGAAGGAATGAACATGGGTTTTTTGTTATTAGCTTTTAATCAAATTGCTAACAACGCTGGTATGTTACATTACACTTCAGGAGCAAATTTTACTATACCTATAGTAATTCGTGGACCTGGAGGAGTGGGAAGACAATTAGGTGCAGAACATTCTCAACGACTAGAGTCTTACTTCCAAGCTGTTCCAGGATTACAAATGGTTGCTTGTTCAACTCCAACAAATGCTAAAGGATTAATCAAGTCAGCTATTAGAAGTGAAAATCCAGTTATTTTGTTCGAACATGTTCTTTTATACAATCTGAAGGAAGTTCTTCCAGATGAAGAGTATTTAATTTGTTTAGAAAAAGCAGAAGTAGTTCGTCCTGGAAAAGATATAACTATTCTTACATACTCACGTATGAGACATCATGTCATGCAAGCTGCAAAGAGCTTGGTTTATAAAGGCTATGATCCTGAAATTATAGATATTGTATCTCTTAAACCTTTTGATTTAGGAACTATTGCTACGTCCGTTCGTAAGACTCATAAAGTCTTGATAGTTGAAGAATGTATGAGAACCGGAGGTATTGGTGCTTCTCTTAGGGCCGCTCTTATGGAACACCTATTCGATTATCTTGATGCTCCTATTGCATGTCTTTCATCACAAGATGTACCTACTCCTTATAGTGGTCCTTTAGAAGAATTAACAATTATTCAACCACCTCAAATCGTACAAGCTGTAGAACAAATTTGTGGACTAGAAAATTGATTCTAAAAAGAATCATTGTCATTGGTTTTTATGATGCTTTAGAAAGAAAAATCATATCATAATGACAACCCAAGTCAAGTTTAAGTTCTTTTCGTGAACATTTGAAGACATACATAATATTGATTCTGCTAGATCATAATAGAATAAACCAGAAAGTAAATTACTTTCTGGTTTATTCTATTCTATAGTATTAATGGATTTCATCAAGTAAAAAAAGATCTTCGTTAGAAGATCTTACATAGAACAAATTAAACTAAATAGATTTTGCAGTAAAAAATGAAGACTTTAAGAAACCAAATGCTTTCTTTGAGAATTTTTTCTCTATATATTCATCAAAAAAATTTGTTTTGAATTTTCTTTACATTTGACAAAACTATTTCGATCCATCCAGAGCGTGATTTATTTTGTAATATAATCACGTAAAGATATAACAAGAAAAAAAAAGATGGATAGTACCATAAAAGTTGTATGTACCCAAACACAGGTCGAAATCCTCCTTGCTTTAATTAATTGTATGCATTTGTTCAAAAACTCCTGCTCTCTGTAAAATGTGACTGACTGTATCTGTAGGTTGAGCACCATTTCGTAAGAAAGTTAGGATTGACGGAATATCTAATTGAGTTTGATCCTTTCTAGGGTCATAAAATCCTACTTCTTTAAGAGCTTTTCCTTCTCTGCGACATCTTGCATCAATAGCTATAATTCTGTAAGTAGGTTATTGGGATAGGTAAAGTACTTCCCCCCCATGAACCGAACATGAATTTTTCAAGTCATACGGCTCTAGTAATGGATACCATTTTTCTCCTCACCAAAAACGAAATCCTTTATAGATAATGAGGTTTTTTTTTCTAATGGACATTTCATTTCATGACCAAAACGTTTCTTTATAAACAACATTACATATATCTCATTTCTATTTACAGAACCTATGATGTTAGTATAAATTTTAATTAGTTAAACCTAATATCATCCCATATTTCTTGAGTAGTCTTTTTTCCACAATTAAGTGGATTTCACTCGTTCACACACATTGGTTTATTAACAAATCTTTAGGTCTATAAAAATCTCTGGTGGTTCATTGCATTTTTTTTAACTAAATAAAACAACATATTAGTTATGTACCACTACTAATCTATCTATTTTGTTATTAGCATACCATGTATATAACGATATTTTTTTTGCAATTACTATTTTTTTATCGTTAAAACATAGGCTGACAAAGTTTTTTATATTCAACAATCTTGACCATAGATTCAATTTTTCTAGAAGGTTTATAAAACCATGTCTAAGTCATAAGATCAGTTTTCTTCTTCAGTTTTCTTCTTTTGAGGTGATCATTTTTCCATCTTTTAAGAATTCGATGTTGGATTGTTTAATCCAAAAACCTATGTTGTGATTTCAAGTCACACGCTGTTTTCTACCATATCTTTTTAAACGTAGTTTAACCATATTTTTTTTTATAAATACTTATGATAACCTGAAGGTTATCACGATTTCCGTGCCAATATGTACTACTTTTCTTCAAGTTCTATTTCATGCGTTTTTAAGTACTATACTATAAAAATTCTTGAAATAGGAAATTCTTATATCATGCGAGTATATATTTTTCTTTGCAATTTAAGTAGTTTTATGATTTCTTCTTTATGCTCTCATTTCATGAGAGCATAAAAAAGCTTGTGCTTGTAGATGTTTAAGCTATATAAATTTTCTTATTATGCATTTAATGCTTCTTTAGCAGCATACATCACTTCTACAGTAATTTTTGTCATACCATTTTGTCTTGCGAATTTTTCAGTATTTCTCTTGATTTTGCCTCGTACAAAACCTGGAATTCTGCTTAATTCAGCCTGACTGTCTGGATCCCAAGTTAGATCACTGTCAGTAGATAGTGATTTTGTAATAACTTCTTTGGTATCATGACCACCAAAAATTTCTAGAAGATGATCTTCCATACCTAATGTAAAAGAATTGTAAACCAAATCAGCTATCTGATTAGTTCCTTCATATCCTAGGAATGGTCTGTAACCAAGAGGAAAATTTTGTATATGGACTGGTGCAGAAATAACTCCACATGGAATATCAAGACGTTTTCCAATATGGCGTTCCATTTGACTTCCAAAAATTGCTGCTGGTTCTAAACGTGCGATCATATCTCCTACTTCAGTATGATCATCAGTGATAAGAACTTCATCACAATATCCTTGTACTTGTTCTCTAAACCAATCTCCATCATGTTTAGAATATGTACCTGCACATACAACATAGACACCCATTTCTCGTGCTAAAATTTTAGTCATTGCAGCTGCATGAGTAGTGTCACCAAAAACAACAGCTTTTTTCCCAGTTAGGTTTTGACAGTCAATTGAACGTGAAAACCAAGCAGCTTGAGAAACAAATCTGGTTTGTTGATCAATATAAGGCTCGTAATCAACTTGTTTATCTGCAGGAGCCAATTTATTGATGTGTGCTTGAATTTCGCGGATACATTCAGCTGTACCAACTATTCCCATAGGAGTAGTTGCAACATAAGGCATACCAAATTCTTTTTCTAAATACAAAGCTGTCATTAATCCCACTTCACGATATGGTACAAGATTTAACCAAGCTTTTGGTAAATTACGTAAATTTTCTACAGAACCACCTTCTGGAATAACTTCATTTACTTGGATTCCTAAATCTTGTAATAATCTCTTTAATTCTCTGCAATCGTGTTGATTATGAAAACCTAAAGTAAATATCCCAATAATGTTAACAGAAGGTACATCTGTGATAGTTTGATTTAAGGTACCTTGTCTTCTGGCTTTATCAAGATAATATCGGACTACTTGTTCTAATGTACGATCTGCTGCTTGTAATTCATTTACACGATAATGATTAACATCTGCTAGAATAACATCAGATTGAGATGCCATAGATGCTCTATCTACAAAGTTTTGTAGATCTTCTTGTAAGATACTAGAAGTACATGTTGGAGTTAATACAATTAGATCTGGACGTTCTTCTTTGTCTTTACGAGTAATGTTTTCTACTACTTTTTCCTGAGATCCACGCGCTAATACATGACGATCTACTATGCTAGCAGTTACAGGAGTAAAATCTCTTTCTCTTTCTAACATAGAACGCATAACATTGAAATAATCATCTCCTAATGGAGCATGCATAATTGCATGTACATTCTTAAAAGAACTTGCTACGCGAAGAGTACCAATATGAGCTGGCCCAGCATACATCCAATAAGCTAGTTTCATGAATCAAATCCTCTCTTATCAAATAAATAGGATAACCTGTTATTATTGTACATCACAACGTAATAGGTTGCTATGTTAGAAGTCAAAAGTAATAAGTATAAAAAAGAAGTATATCGGAAATTTTATAATGTTTCCTTCTTGTTTTGAAAAAAATTGATCTATTTCCTTTTGATGAAAAAAATGAATAAAAAAAATTAGATATCTAAGATATAGAAGATATATAACTGTAAGGAAGATAGTAGAAAGTTAGTTTCTGTATTGCTCAGGCGGAAGGATTCGAACCTCCGAATAGTGGGGCCAAAACCCATTGCCTTACCACTTGGCTACGCCTGATCTATTCTTGAATAGTAATATAGTTAACCTTATTAATAAGAAATGTGTCAAGTCAAAGAATAATTGATATTGTAAAAAGTAAAATACAACCTAACTTCACAATGAGTTATGTTATCACCTCTTCCAAGCTGAGAGAAGCTGTAGTAAGATGTGCCATTGAGTTAGATTTACTTCACGGAGTACCTTATTGGGAACTTCCTGTCGCTTACAGTTACCTATTGGAGAATCCTTATGTTAACCATGTCTACTGCTATGGTATTGGCTAAGCTACCTGAAGCATATGCTATCTTTGATCCGATTGTGGATGTTATGCCTGTAATTCCTGTATTTTTCTTGTTGTTGGCATTCGTTTGGCAAGCAGCTGTAAGTTTTCGTTAATCTTATTACCTACTGCTCTTGTACAAGTTTTTCACTGGAATGTTTATGCCATCAAGTGTGATGTGACCTCAGTGGCTCTTTGAAAAGAGCCTTCTGTGGGCCAGCTATTTTTTTGTATTTTGTATATCTGGTAACATTGTATTAATAAATGATAATCAATAATCATTTTTTCTAAATTTATTTGTCTACAACCAGGAATTAATACAAGTCTTTCTTTAGACAAAATCAGAATTCTCATCTGAAATCAATAAAATAGTAGTAATCCATGGCTATGATTGGATTGACAACAATGATTGTTTTATCCCTTCTATTTCATTTATTTTGAAATGAATCTGGGTTAATAGTAACAAATATGTCAAATAGAATTTGCTATAATACATAGATAAAGCTGGATATTCGCAAGCAACCAATTACAACTTCTTACCGACTCTTCAATCTAAGCTAATGCTTAGCATTAGGGAGAAATGGCAGAGTGGTTGATTGTGACGGTCTCGAAAATCGTTTTAGCTTTAGCTAACGAGGGTTCGAATCCCTCTTTCTCCGTCAGTCAGGTTGCTAGTCAGATGATTTAGGAATCTGTAATTGTGTAAGATATATAGATTTACATATTCCAACTACTAATTCAAACAGTACCAAGGGAAAAGTTCAGATCATGATTTATTCTAATCAATTACTGTTGTGAAACATATTGTAATATTTTTGTAGTGTTACCATAAATCTTTCCCAATTCTATCTTAGTTCAAGTAATGATTTTGGAGGCTCTTTTATGCTTACCCTTAAACTATTTGTTTATACAGTGGTTATCTTTTTTGTTTCTCTATTTCTATTTGGCTTCTTATCTAGTGATACTAGCCGTAACCCTGGACGTAAGGAATAAGCATTTATATTGCAAAATAAATGTTTCCAAATGATTTTACAGGGAATATTTTTTTTTCATAAACGGAGAGAGAGGGATTCGAACCCTCGGTACGTTTGAGTCGTACAACGGATTAGCAATCTGTCGCTTTCGACCACTCAGCCATCTCTCCAACGGTATGCATTTACTGAAGCTAGTCTACCATGTGAATGCAACTAAGTCTATGTATTTTTTACAGAAATACATAGCCTCCTATGTATTTCATATAAGTAATAAGAGGAAGGTTGACTTAAAAGTTGCTAATGAAATTATTGATGCTCATATTGAAAAACTCTTTTTCTATGTGACAAAAATTTCCTAGTAAAATTCATGATATTCTGTAAATAAGAAGTATTCTATTCTGATTCATTCAGATGTGTAAGCGAGGGCGCCCTATGGGCGCACCTGAGGTTAGTACTAAGAATAGACTATTTTAGTTTTCAAAGGAATAACGAATATTTTTAGATTTATCTATATAATTCTTTTCCTAAGCGTAACGCTAAGATACCTGTTACGAAAGCGCTAACAAGAGCTACAACAATCTCGCTATCAGAAAGTAATGTCATTAGTGTCATTTTGTTTCATCCTTCTCTTATTCACACTACCAAAGAGTGTGACTCTGATTTTTCATCTTTGGAACCAATGGTACCATAGGATGCTGGCTTGCATTGACGCATAGCTTGTTCCTCATTGTATGCATCTTGTTCGCCCCTGGCTACTATTCTATATACTTTAATATAGGTGAGAAGAAAGATTCTCTAACAAAGCTGGTTAGACTACACAATACCAAGATTCATTCTACAATATATCTGTATCTAATCTACAATACTCTATATTATTAGAAAAGGTAGTGAGCTTGTAATATCTAATTGAAATTAAGAGGTTAAAAGAGCATGAATTTAGAAGTAGTTGCACAACTAACCGTTTTGGCTTTCATAGTTCTTTCAGGTCCTTTAGTTATTGCTTTGTTAGCAACTCGCAAAGGCAATCTATAAGTCGGTAATTGACTTTAGTTTCTTATATATCTTCTATTAAATAGCCGTCTGTACATTGTTTATGCTTGTCCTATCATTGACAGGCGGCCTTTCTTTCAAAAAAGAAAAAAGTATATGAATAGTTTTTTTTTTTTATAAGAAGATAATGGAATTTCGAATCTTCCCTTCAATTGATTTAATTGAATTTTTAGTTATAGCACACAAAATGTCCTTTGATTTAAAAAATCATTTCTAACGAAAGAAGATATAGCAAAAGCATACTGAATATGGGCCGAGCTGGATTCGAACCAGCGCAGGCATTGCCGACGGATTTACAGTCCGTTACCATTAACCACTCGGTCATCGACCCTCTATGCCGATGACAATGTCCAATCATGCCTACTGTACTATAGAATAAATAGAGATTGGCTGGTAAAAAAAAGATTGGCTGGTCAATCAAGGCATAATTTTGTATAAAAAATCTTTACTTTAGAAGAAAGTATTAAGCTTTGTGGTACTCTATTAGTACTATAAAACTCATTATATACTTGGCGTAAAAAACGCAATAGAGAAAAAAGCCAAGCTACCCCCAGGGGAATTTGAATCCCCGTCGCCTCCGTGAAAGGGAGGTGTCCTAGGCCTCTAGACGATGGGGGCCTAACTGAACCTTTGTTATATCTTACTCTATTCTGTAGAATATGTCAATAGGAAAGAAGAAAGAAATTCTTTTTCAAAGAAGAAATAAATGGCATGTTTATTCTATTTCTTATAAAAAAGACAATAAATTCTTGATTCAAAATTCCCATTTATCTAGAGAAAAGGTTTTTTTATACATCCATATTCTCTTTCAGTATATAGAGAAATATCTTCTGTAAGTATTTTTAGATGTCCAGCGATCATTCTTGAGAAAAAATCTTATAAAGAAAAAAACATTTTTTTCAAGATTTTTTCTTTCTAGAAAGAAAAAATTAGTTCATCCCATTCAATTGATTTATAGTTTTTATTTAAAGAAGAAATAATAACAAGTTTTCTAATTGATCATAGTCAGAAATCTTACAGGTTAATTTATTTAAGAGAATTTTTCTGTTTTTCTATTCATATATTGAAGATTTTTTTGTTTTTGTTATATATCTTGTAAGGCTATATGTAGTAACTACTGAAAAAAAAAGAATTTTCATTGTTTTTTCAAAAAATCTCAAGGGGGTTGACAGATCTCTTAATCATAACATATTCTTTACGTGTTATGTTACATATAAGCCCTTTTAACTCAGCGGTAGAGTGACGCCATGGTAAGGCGTAAGTCGTCGGTTCAAATCCGATAAAGGGCTCATACTCTGCTATTCTCATAGCAGATTTTTTTGAAAAAGTTTTTTTCAATTATGTATAATTTCTATATTGTTTTTACAAACAAAAGATTCTGTATTTCTTATTTATTTAATAAAAGAAATAGTATGTGAAAGATATTTATATAAATCATAAAAAAGAATAAATATAGATTATGAAAAGTAATAAATCTTATTGGCATTGTTGAATTTATATCATATAAATTATTTTCTACTATAATAAGACAATACAGTTATGCTTAGATAGACTCTAGATTCTTAATAGATTATATTGATTCATTAATAATGAAATATCAGCAAAAAATTGCAGATGTTAATATATTACGTAAAATTAACAACAATTTATCTGAACGAAGTTTATTACAACCGTTTGAAAAAGTTTTAATTACAGTTTCTGGTGGACAAGATTCAATATGTCTTTTGAGGATTTTCTATGATTTAGAAAAGAAATGGGAATGGCGATTGGGTATCGTACATTGTGATCATAGATGGAATCCTAGTTCTATATTACAATCAAAACATATAGCCAAGTTAGCTACGAGTATGGAAATTGATTACTATCAAGCTGTAACTATAGAACCAGTAATGCAAGAAACTGTTGCACGACATTGGCGTTATCAAATTCTTCAAACTATTGCAATTGATAATGGCTATACTGCTGTTGTAACAGCTCATAGTGCAAGTGATCGTATTGAAACATTAATATATAATTTAATTAGAGGGAGTGGTTTAGAAGGTATTCAGTCATTAAGTTGGAAAAGAAAACTTACTTATCTACGATATCTTCCATGGAAAAATTGGATGCTTACTAAAACAATCTCTTCTAGAATTTTAAAATATGAAAAATCTTCTCATAAGATTTTTCTTTATAAAAATATCATCTCTTTACAATTAATTCGTCCATTATTAGATCTTACACGTACAGAAATTCGAAAATTATTAAATGATTGGTCTTTTCCTGCTTGGCCAGATCCTAGTAATCGTAGTGTTCGAATAAGTAGGAATCGGATTCGTCATCGATTGATACCTTATATCAGATTGCATTATAATCCTCAATTTGATCAAGCCTTAGCTAAATGGTCAGAAATTGTACATGCTGAAAACATTTATCTTACACGTCTTACTTGTTCTATCCTTGCAAAAGTTCAAATTGATGTTTCTAAGAATATACCGAAAATACCTAGTCATGGTATCAGTATTCCATTGTTTCGTTCTTTTCCTCTAGTTTTTCAAAGACGTATCTTAAGAAAATTTATATACGAATATATTGGAAAAAATTTAAGTTTTGATTACATTGAACATATTAGGTTATATTGTCTTGGAATAAATTCTTCTCTCTATTCTTTTCAAAAAAAAAAGAAACAAGACAATGTTTTGTTGAATTTTCCTTGTCTTTTTTTACCTGGTGAAGCTAAATTACTAATTGTAGATAAAATTATTCTGTGTGTATTTAATAGAAAATATTTTCAAGACCAAGAGGTGGTTACTTAAAAAAGGATCAAGTATATGGTATATATATGGGGGCAGAGGGACTTGAACCCTCACAATCTGTACGATCTACGGATTTTCTTCCTACTGCAATTCTCATTGCGGCTTTTTATCAGCTTGTAGGATGGACTCTCCCTTTATTCTCGTCTAGTAAAATTTTTTGAATAGATTCTTTTTATGAATAAGAAAATTCACTATCGTTAGAATAGCTTCCATCGAGTCTCTGCACCTTTCCTATATTGTTTTCTATATTTTTAGGATTTGGCTCAGGGTTACCTTGTTATGGATCATCCTAGGTTTCTCTGAATCTGAAAGCTTTCACTTATTAAGTTTCCTTAGTAAGGCTCAATTATTTGTTAAGTCCGTTGCGTCTACCAATTCCGCCATGCCCCCATAGTTTCTTGGTATCTTATTATATGAGGTTTTTTATACAAATTACAAGTGATATGTTTAGAAACATAGAAGTGATCAAATTTGTCTATTTGCTCCTACCATTTCCCTAGGAAAAAAATGGTGTTTAGTCAATATTCAACCAGATTGAATCAATCTAGAAAAAAACTTGAAACTTGTCTTAGTAGATAGAACTCATAACATTCAAGTTCCTAAAGGAAATATCAGGAATGTCATTTGTATTTTGATAGAAGATAATTGCGAATTCTATTATTTTGTGTATAATTAGTTTGTTCATTATGTAAATATATGAATTGTCAAATAATTGGTAATACTATACCATATATTCATATATATTCTATTTCTAAAGCCTGCTTAGCTCAGAGGCCAGAGCGTCGCACTTGTAATGCGATGGTCATCGGTTCGACTCCGATAGCAGGCTCACTAAGAGCTTAAATTTTCATTGATTTCTACAAGAAAATTGATTTTTATTTAAAAAAACTTACGCAAGATCTTATTCTATGAAATAGAATAAGATTTTTTTGTAGTATTTTGTTTTCTAAACAATCCCTCATAAATTTCTTGCATATCTATTGATTTAATTAATGAAAAGATATTCTTTTTTGATGAAATGAAAACATTTTCATATTTTTTGAAATGAAATTATATGGTACTATTGACTAGAAACCAAAAATTTTCTTACTTTTTTTTCTGATGGATTCAAAGTAAGAAAATAGATTTAACAAATAACAAAGATGAGATTCAGCAAAACAATCTTATTTGTTTTATATTCATCAAATTTTTTATAAAAAAAGGAGAAATTATGTCTCGTTATCGAGGACCTCGTGTCAAAATTGTACGTCGTCTTGAAACACCATTACCAGGTTTAACTTCTTACTCAGTACTTAATACTACACGTGCCAATACCCAATCTGCACGTAAAGATAAATCTGAATATCGTATTCGTTTAGAAGAAAAACAAAAGTTACGTTTTCATTATGGTATTACAGAACGTCAATTACTAAGATATGTTCGTATTGCTAGAAGAGCCAAAGGGTCAACAGGTCAAGTTCTTTTACAATTATTAGAAATGCGTTTAGATAATACTGTTTTTCGTTTAGGTATGGCGCCTACAATACCTGCAGCTAGACAACTTGTGAATCATGGACATGTAATGGTTAATGATCGTGTAGTCGATATAGCTAGTTATCGTTGTAAACCTCAAGATGTAATTGTAATTCCAGATCGAGTTAGATCTCGAGTTTTAGTAGAAAAAAATTTAAGTAATTTTAAACAATCAAAATTACCTAGTCATTTACGATTTAATCCTAAAACTTATAAAGCATCAGTAAATCAACTAGTGAATCGCAAATCTGTTGGAATAAAAGTCAATGAACTTTTAGTCGTAGAGTATTACTCACGTCAAGCTTAATATTAATATCTTCACACTATTTCTCCTCTTTTTTCTCTTTTTTTTTTCAAAATCCCTCTTTTATGAGATTCATTCTCTATGTAAGGAAAAAGTCTTGAATGCCATTCATTGTTTTTTAATCAATGGTTCAATGAAACAGTATTTGAATCTTTTTCTTTTTTCAAATTAAGCCTACCTCTTACTAACTTTGCCATATATTTATCTAGATCTTTTTGAAGATACATCTTTGTTTTTTTTCAAAGAAGATAATTAGATTAAGTGTTTTTTGAAAAAAAACAAAGATGTTCTATCTCCTTCTAGTGAAAGCGGAAAGAGAGGGATTCGAACCCTCGGTAGACAAAAGCCTACATAGCATTTCCAGTGCTACGCCTTCGACCACTCGGCCATCTTTCCTTGTCGTTAAGGTAGTCTATATTAGGAATTGTGTCATAGCAACCCTTAGAATTTTTTTTTTTATAAAATTTGGAAAAGAATATGTTCATGTATGAATTGAATTAGTCACAGTCGTTTATGTATACATTACTATACTATGATTTTACATATTTTTATTCAATATATTATAGGCGATAGTTTTTAATACAATTTATATTAAGAAGAATAATTTCAAGGATTTTTTATTTGATTTTTTTCTCATAAAACAGAGATTCTACTTATACTAGTAGTCCTCTTCATTATTTAGAATTTTTAGGTACAATTTTTTAGTAGGCAATATATATATATATATATATTATATATTGTATATTGTATATTGTATATTCTATATTGTATATTCTATATTGTATATTCTATATTGTATATTCTATATTGTCTATTGTCTTTTATAAATTAAATGGATTCATAAATATACTTTTTTGTTGTATATTTTTATCAATTAAAAATATCTTATAAATTTATTTAATTGATAAAAAATTTTTTGTAATGTATATGATTTGAAAAATTTTGAATTGAATATATTTTTTTATAATATATTAAAAGATTTCTCATCAAATTCCCTTTTTAAACAAAAAATAGTTATCAATATTTATTATATATAAATCAAAATGCCAAGATCGCAACGGAATGACAATTTTATTGATAAAACATTTACAATTGTAGCAGATTTATTATTGAGAATCATTCCTACTACACAAAGAGAAAAAGAAGCTTTTACTTATTATCGAGATGGTGCGATTTGTTATTTAGTATATTATATTGTATACTAATACACAGTTAATAAATAAAAATTGTGAAATTCTTACTGAGTGAGAGTAAACCTAAGTGTAAGACTCTCCGCTATGTATCCATAAGTTGACACAGTCCTCTATGGGGATTCTTTTCTAACATAAAGCAAAGAGGATAATTCTATTATAGAGTGCATTACATATTTATCTTTCAATAAATATTATCTACGCATAAATATCTGATATTGAAATGATGTTATCTATAATAGATATGTACATTTGGTAACAAGCTACGTAGAGAAACTGACAAGAAAAAGTTTTCGTAATAGTTGATATATAGACTTGATTATTTAATTATTCACAACTAAGCATATATGGTTAGGAAAATAGGATCCATCTCATCTATTTTTTGGATATCCATAAAACCATCGGAAAATGTCAGGGCATGTTATCATAAAACAAAGTGTTGAAAACAAACAAATAGACATTCAATTGTTACTGAAATTCAACTTATATCCGTAACTGATTCTGTCTAGAAGGATGGCTAGAGATGTCTATGTACAAGCACTAGCCCCTGTTAGTAATATTTACTGAAGAATAATAACTCATATTCTTCACATGGTAAGCTAGCTAGGAGAAGCCGTATGAGAAGTGGATCTCATGTACGGTTTTGAAACGGAGCCTTTTTTATTATAGGCGATCGTAACGAATGTCAGCTCAATCAGAAGGTGAATATGCAGAAGCTTTGTTAAATTATTATGAAGCTATGCGTTTGGAAATTGATCCTTATGACCGTAGTTATATATTATATAATATAGGTTTAATTCATACCAGTAATGGAGAGCATGCTAAAGCTTTAGAATATTATTTTCAAGCACTTGAAAGAAATCCATCTTTACCTCAAGCTTTGAACAATATGGCTGTGATCTGTCATTACGTGCGACTACTTAATTTGTAATATTTGAGAATTCTTTTCTCGTTTTTTCTTGCTATAAAAAAAATGGATAACATGTATATCATTTTTGATGTATAAGAGCTGTTATCTAAACCCTATTTTTTCTATAGTCCAATAGTCCAAATGGGAGACTAGTTGTCTCTATGGATAAACTAAATGAATTAGTAAGTTAAGCGTCATAAAGATCTTATATCGAAAATGGACCTGAAACGATATAAATGTTTTTTCTGCTTATTTTCTTTTTACTGTAATAAAAAAGATTTTCTATAAAGCAGTGGCGTAGAGCTAAATCCTAAAGAGAAATCTTTATCTTATGTATAGAATATTTTTCTATAAAAAAAGAATTTTTACATAAATAGAGTAGTTACTTATCAATAAAATAATATCGTATATGTTGATGAGTAGGAAGCTAGATATTTTGATTCTAATGATTTGATGATAATTATTATTATTAAAAGAAAACTTATGTTTTAAATACTTTATTCTAAGTAATAGAATATGTTTTTATATAAGCATGCAACATGTTATATATGCAAGTATGATTCTATTAGTAATTTTCTGCTTAGAATAAAACTAATTCCATATTTGAGCCGTATGAAACAGGAAACTTTCAAGTACGGTTCTCAAGGGGGGGCTACCTTTGTCCCTATCCTGCCCGAGGAGAACAAGCCATTGAACAAGGTGATTCTGAAACATCTGAAGCTTGGTTTGATCAAGCTGCTAATTATTGGAAACAAGCTATTGCTTTAGCGCCTAACAATTATATTGAAGCACAGAATTGGCTTAAAATTACTGGACGTTTAAAAGATTAGATTTTTGCTTTTCTTCAAATAAAGACACTTTTAATGAAAAAATAGATATATACTAATAAATAGTTTTATACTATAAATATCTTATGGCAAAAAAAACTAACATGTTTTTTTCTACAAGATGTTTCTTTTTACATTAGACAAAGAATGTCCTTGAGAAACCTCAAGGACACTCTTTATGTTCCTCATCATATATTCCTTCATTGTTATATAGATTTCTCCAGAAATTCATTCCATATGTTTTTTTTAGAGACATTGATAATTCAAGAGCTTTTGTTATCTTTTTTATTAATTTAGCTTATATAATCTAACTGTGGAATAATCTTTAGGAAGTATAGAATTATAAAGAGTTCCATACTTCCCAAAGATTATTCCACAGTTAGCAACTTTGTGTCAAATAGAAAATACTATAGAGTATCCATAGTATCAAATTCGAATTTGATTTCTTTCCATACTTCACAAGCAGCAGCTAATTCAGGACTCCATCTAGCAGCTTCACGAATTACTTCGTTACCTTCGCGAGCAAGATCACGACCTTCGTTACGTGCTTGCACACATGCTTCTAGAGCAACACGGTTAGCTACAGCTCCAGGAGCGTTACCCCATGGGTGACCTAAAGTACCACCACCAAATTGAAGTACAGAATCGTCTCCAAAGATTTCAGTCAAAGCAGGCATATGCCATACGTGAATCCCACCAGAAGCTACTGGTAGAACCCCAGGAAGAGCTACCCAGTCTTGAGTAAAGTAAATACCACGGCTACGATCTTTTTCAGTGTAGTCATCACGAAGAAGATCTACGAATCCAAGGGTTACTTGACGTTCACCTTCTAGTTTACCAACTACAGTACCAGAGTGGATATGGTCACCACCAGATAGACGTAGAGCTTTCGCTAATACACGGAAGTGAATACCGTGGTTCTTTTGTCTATCAATAACTGCGTGCATAGCACGGTGAATGTGTAGAAGAAGACCATGATCGCGGCAATAATGAGCTAAACTGGTGTTAGCAGTGAAACCACCGGTTAGGTAGTCATGCATAATAATTGGTACACCCAAATCATAAGCATAAGCTGCTCTCTTCATCATTTCTTCACAAGTACCTGCAGTAGCATTTAGGTAATGCCCTTTGATCTCGCCAGTTTCAGCTTGAGCTTTGAAGATTGCTTCAGCTACAAACAAGAATCTGTCTCTCCAGCGCATGAAAGGTTGGGAAGTTACGTTTTCATCATCTTTGGTGAAATCCAATCCACCACGTAAACATTCATATACAGCTCTACCATAGTTTTTAGCAGATAAACCTAGTTTAGGCTTAATAGTACAACCTAATAGAGGACGACCGTACTTATTTAGTTTGTCTCTTTCTACTTGAATACCATGAGGAGGGCCTTGGAAAGTTTTTACGTATGCAGCTGGAATACGTAAATCTTCTAGACGCAAAGCTCTAAGAGCTTTAAATCCGAATACGTTACCTACGATGGAAGTAAATAGGTTAGTAACAGAGCCTTCTTCGAATAGATCTAAAGGATATGCTACGTATGCGATGTACTGGTTTTCTTCTCCAGGTACAGGTTCGATATCATAGCAACGACCTTTGTAACGATCTAGGCTAGTAAGACCATCAGTCCAAACAGTAGTCCATGTTCCGGTGGAAGATTCAGCTGCTACCGCTGCACCAGCTTCTTCTGGAGGAACTCCTGGCTGAGGAGTCATACGGAATGCAGCTAAAACGTCGGTTTCTTTGGTTTCATAATCAGGAGTATAGTAAGTTAAACGATAGTCTTTTACCCCTGCTTTAAAGCCAGCACCAGCTTTAGTCTCTGTTTGTGGTGACATAAGTCTCTCCCTACAAGTCAATTAATAACTATTGGAAGCACAAGGTCTGCTCGAAATATATAGAATACCATGTGAACAATGTAACATAAAAGTGAGAAGATTGCAACACATTTTACCTTATTTGTTCAGTACAACTTCATTCTACATTGTGGTAGCTGATTTATACAACATTTTTCTGATAAGCTTTGCTATATCATTTAGAAGATACTGAAAAGACTTTATACCATTACTTGACTAAAGTAGTACATCATGATACGTTTTAAGTAAAGATTGAATTGTTCTTTTACTATATAATTTGTCTATAAAGAACAAAAATCTTATTTATTAATCGATTGAATTGATGCAAGATGCCTAATCATCAGTTAAAATACAAACAATTTCGCCAAAAGGCTTCCCATGAATATTACCTATCTCGCACTTGGAGTGTCAGTAGCTACTACCAAGAACATAGGACGTATTACCCAAATTATCGGTCCTGTTCTAGATGCAGCATTTGCTCCTGGTCAAATGCCTAATATTTATAATGCTTTGGTAGTGAAAGGACAAAATCCAGCAGGTCAAGAAATTAATATAACTTGCGAAGTACAACAACTTCTAGGGGATAATAGAGTTAGAGCTGTAGCGATGAGTGCTACTGATGGTCTAATGAGAGGAATGGAAGTAATTGATACTGGAGCTCCTTTAAGCGTACCTGTTGGAGAAGTAACCTTAGGTAGAATTTTTAACGTACTTGGTGAACCAGTAGATGAACTTGGTCCAGTTAATGTAACTACTACATTTCCAATTCATAGATCTGCTCCAGCATTTACTCAATTAGATACAAAACTTTCTATTTTTGAAACTGGTATTAAAGTTGTAGATTTATTAGCTCCATATCGTCGAGGAGGAAAAATTGGACTATTTGGAGGTGCTGGTGTAGGCAAAACAGTATTGATCATGGAATTGATCAATAATATTGCTAAAGCACATGGTGGCGTTTCCGTTTTTGGTGGAGTAGGTGAACGTACTCGTGAAGGAAATGACCTGTACATGGAAATGAAAGAATCCAAAGTTATTAATGAAGAAAATATTTCTGAATCTAAAGTAGCTTTGGTATATGGTCAAATGAATGAACCTCCTGGAGCTAGAATGCGCGTAGGTTTAACTGCGTTAACCATGGCTGAATACTTCAGAGATATTAACAAACAAGACGTTTTATTGTTCATTGATAACATTTTCCGTTTTGTACAAGCAGGTTCTGAAGTATCTGCTTTGCTAGGACGTATGCCTTCTGCAGTAGGATATCAGCCAACTCTTGCTACAGAAATGGGAGGTTTACAAGAGAGAATTACTTCTACTAAAGAAGGATCTATTACTTCTATTCAAGCTGTTTATGTACCTGCAGACGATTTAACTGACCCTGCTCCAGCTACTACCTTTGCTCACTTAGATGCTACTACTGTACTTTCTCGTGGTTTAGCAGCAAAAGGTATTTATCCTGCTGTTGATCCTTTGGATTCTACTTCTACTATGTTACAACCATGGATTGTAGGTGCAGAACATTACGAAACTGCTCAAGGTGTTAAGAGAACATTACAACGTTACAAAGAATTACAAGATATTATTGCAATTCTTGGATTAGATGAACTATCTGAAGAAGATCGTTTAGTTGTAGCAAGAGCTCGTAAAGTTGAACGTTTCTTGTCTCAACCATTCTTTGTTGCGGAAGTATTCACAGGATCTCCAGGAAAATATGTCAGTTTAGCAGAAACTATTAAAGGTTTTCAAATGATTCTGTCTGGAGAGTTAGACCATCTTCCAGAACAAGCCTTCTATCTGGTTGGTAATATTGACGAAGCTACTGCCAAAGCTGCAACCATACAAGTGGAGAGTGCATAAAAATTATGACATTAAATCTTCGTGTGATGGCCCCCAATCGTATTGTTTGGAATTCTGAAGCTCAAGAGATTATTTTATCAACTAATAGTGGTCAAATTGGTATTTTGCCAAATCACGCTCCCTTGTTAACTGCATTAGACATTGGCATTATGAAAATACGCATCAATAGTCAATGGTCAACAATGGCTTTGATGGGGGGGTTTGCCATGATTGAAAATAATCAATTGACTATTTTGGTTAACGAAGCAGAAAAAGCTAGTGATATTGATCGTGAAGAAGCTCAAAAAAGTTTTGAATTGACTCAAGAAAACTTAAATCAAGCAACAGGTCGTAAACAGACCATCGAAGCTAATTTAGCTTTTCAAAGAGCAAAGGCAAGATTAGAAGCTGTTAATGCAAATCCTGCTTCAGCTTATAATTAATTCCGTATGTCAAAATTTCATTGATTCATACCTTGGTGAATTTTGAATTCACCAAGGTATGAATGTATGGCTACGACAATTCTGCCAATATAAATAGTGACATAATTGTTCTTTCTACACTACGAAGTAGTGAATAATAAAAAATATCCACAGAATTTGCCTACTATTGGAATTGAACCAATGACTCTCGCCGTATGAAAGCGATACTCTAACCGCTGAGTTAAGTAGGCATCAATATGTATTTTACCTTTCGACAATCTCTTGGTCAAGAGATATGTTTTTATGTATTGACAACAATATTATCCTCGATGTATAATATGTCTTGGGGCTATAGCTCAGCGGTAGAGCACCTCGTTTACACCGAGAATGTCTACGGTTCAAATCCGTATAGCCCCAAGTGATATTTATTCGAGGTTTTCAATACTACTTTCCTAAACTTATTATAAAAAATAAAAAATACAACCGTTATGATAAGATTTTATCTAATTAGATAGTTATCTACGCTAGATTGGTTGTATAATAAATTTGTAAATCTTATTAACTTCAAACAAAATATACCGTATACGGTATATTTCTCATAATGTATTTCTTTCTATTTTCTTCAGAAAGAAAAAAATAAATAAAATAAGATTTTTTTAGAACAAAATCTACTCTTTATACTTTCAAATTTTACTATGTCTACAATACCAAAATATGAATACTTTTGGGTTTTCTTGCTAATAGCTAGCTTAATTCCTGTTTTGGCGATTACGGTATCTAGTCTGATAGCACCTTCTACTAGTAAAACTCCGGAAAAACGTACTACATATGAATCAGGTATAGAACCAATGGGTGAATCTTGGATACAATTTCAGATTCGCTATTATATGTTTGCTTTAGTTTTTGTCGTTTTTGATGTTGAAACAGTCTTTTTGTATCCATGGGCTATGAGTTTTGATGATTTAGGAGTTTTAGCTTTTGTGGAAGTTTTAGTTTTTGTTGTAATTCTAATCGTTGGGTTAATTTATGCATGGCGTAAAGGAGCACTAGAATGGTCATAAATTCCAAAAATATTAATTCTTTTAACTCTGCTAAGGATTCGACAGACAATTTCGTTACGAATCCCATGGCTTTCTCACCTAACGGAGAAGATATATCTGACTCTGTGATTCTAACGACTTTTCATGATTTTTCTAATTGGATTAGATTATCCAGTTTGTGGCCTTTGCTTTATGGAACAAGTTGTTGTTTTATTGAATTTGCTTCTTTACTTGGTTCACGTTTTGATTTTGATAGGTATGGTTTAGTTCCTAGATCCAGTCCGCGCCAATCAGATTTAATCATTACAGCAGGTACTGTTACAATGAAAATGGCACCTTCTTTAGTACGTTTGTATGAACAAATGCCTGAACCTAAATATGTCATTGCTATGGGAGCTTGTACTATTACGGGTGGAATGTTTAGTACCGATTCTTATAGTACTGTAAGAGGCGTAGATAAATTAATTCCAGTAGATGTCTATTTGCCTGGTTGTCCACCAAAACCAGAAGCGATTTTTGATGCTGTAACTAAGTTGCGTAAAAAAGTGGGACAGGAAACTGCACATGAGAAAGCTACTTTTAAACAAAGTCAACGCTGTTTTAGTTTATTGCATAAATTAGAACCAGTTCCTGCAATCCATACTGGTAATTACGATCAAAAACCCTTCGTCGTACTCCTGGTAATGAAATTGATACTTCTTTAGAACTTCCTTTAGAACGTATCTTAGAAAGTTCTTTTGAAACTTCTTCTAGTCAATTGGTAGATAGGTAAGAAAAAACAATATCAAGAAAATGAAACAATTTATATTTTTGAAATAACAGGAAAGGTATATGGCGGATTCTTATTTAAAGAATGCTTCTCAAATGCAAGGTCGATTATCTGCTTGGCTAGCTACTCATGGACTCGCTCATAGACCTCTTGGGTTTGATTATCAGGGAGTCGAAATGGTAGAAGTTAGACCTGAGGATTGGCCTTCGGTTGCAGTTGCATTATATGTGTTATGGCTTTAATTATTTACGTTTACAATGTGCTTATGATGTTGCTCCAGGAGGCCCATTGGCAAGTGTTTATTATTTAACTAAAGTGCAAGATTGTGCAGATCAGCCGGAAGAAGTTTGTATTAAATTATTTGTTTCTAGAGAAAATCCTAGGGTTCCATCTGCATTTTGGATTTGGAAAAGTGCTGATTTCCAAGAAAGAGAAATCTTACGATATGTTAGGAATTGTATATGACAGTCATCCTCATTTAAAAAGAATATTGATGCCAGATAGTTGGCTAGGTTGGCCACTTCGGAAAGATTATATTACTCCTGATTTTTATGAGTTGCAAGATGCATATTTAAAAAAACAGTTTTTTTTAATATTATGATCATATAATTTTATATAAATAATATTATATATCATAATTTACCAAAAATTTTTACCTTTATCAGATAAAAATTTTTGGTAAATTATGATATTATTCATTTCGAATATTATATATACATACTTATAAGAAGAATATTTAGTTATTATATGAATAATGAAAAATCATATGCCAGGAACCAGGATTGAACTGGTGACACGAGGATTTTCAGTCCACTGCTCTACCGACTGAGCTATCCTGGCTATAACGAATTATACACCACATCTCCTGATGCTGTCAAGTTATACTCAAAGATTTGATTGTATAAGATGTGTACAAACTATTTACAAAAATTAAATTGCATAGAGAAAATTATTTAGAAAATCATCAAAAAATCGAATGACTCTCATTGCAAAAACATAGTTCTCTGATTTTTTTGACAACTTCAAGAGAACTATGTTTTAACTCTATAATTACTAGCATTTTAGAAGATGGGTTGCCCGGGACTCGAACCCGGAACTAGTCGGATGAAAGTCGGTTAATTTTTGAGTTTATTATTTTCTAAAACAACCTCTTCCCAAACCGTGCTTGCAACTTTCATTGCACACGGCTCTCTTTGTATAGTTCTTAAAGAAAAGATATAGGAGTATGATTTTTCTTTTGATTAACTTTATTATGTATGTTTCTAGTTTTTTTGTAAACGATAAATGTT
>BQMB01001877.1:0-19646 GCA_027943415.1 Closterium sp. NIES-67
GCATGACTCACAATCATAGGGTAGCAAGTCTCACAATCCTAGGGTAGCATGTCTCACAATCCTAGGGTAGCATGACTCACAATCCTAGGGTAACATGACTCACAATCCTAGGGTAGCATGACTCATAATCCTAGGGTAGCATGACTCACCATCATAGGGTAGCATGACTCACAATCCTAGGGCAGCATGACTCACAATCCTAGGGTAGCATGACTCACAATCATAGGGTAGCATGACTTACAATCATAGGGCTGCATGACTCACAATCTTAGGGTAGCATGACTCACAATCCTTGGGATGCATGACTCACAATCCTAGGGTAGCATGACTCACAATCCTAGGGTAGCATGACTCACAATCCTAGGGTAGCATGACTCACAATCATAGGGTAGCATGAGTCACAATCCTAGGGTAGCATGACTCACATCCTAGGGTAGCATGACTCACAATCCTAGGGTAGCATGACTCACAATCCTAGGGTAGCATGACTCACAAGTCTAGGGTAGCAGGACTCACAATCATAGGGTAGCATGTCTCACAATCCAAGGGTAGCATGACTCACAAGCCTAGGGTAGCATGACTCACAATCCTAGGGTAGCATGACTCACAATCCAAGGGTAGCATGACTCATAATCCTAGGGCAGCATGACTCACAATCCTAGGGTAGCATGACTCACAATTATAGGGTAGCATGACTCACAATCCTCGGGTAGCATGACTCACAATCCTTGGGCAGCATGACTCACAATCATAGATAGCATAACTCACAGTTCTAGGGTAGCATGACTCACAATCCTCGGGTAGCATGACTCACAATCCTATGGTAGCATGACTCACAATCCTAGGGTAGCATGACTCACAATCCTAGGGTAGCATGACTCACAATCCTAGGGTAGCATGACTCACAATCATAGGGTAGCATGAGTCACAATCCTAGGGAAGCATGACTCACAATGCTAGGGCAGCATGACTCACAATCCTAGGGTAGCATGCCTCATAATACTAGGTTAGCATGACTCACAATCATCGAGTAGCAAGTCTCACAATCCTAGGGTAGCATGTCTCACAATCCTAGTGTAGCATGACTCAGAATCCTTGGGATGCATGACTCACAATCCTAGGGTAGCATGACTCACAATTCTAGGGTAGCAGGACTCACAATCATAGGGTAGCATGTCTCACAATCCAAGGGTAGCATGACTCACAATTCTAGTGTAGCATGACTCACAATCATAGGGTAGCATGACTCACAATCCTTGGGATGCATGACTCACAATCCTAGGGTAGCATGACTCACAAGTCTAGGGTAGCAGGACTCACAATCATAGGGTAGCATGTCTCACAATCCAAGGGTAGCATGACTCACAAGCCTAGGGTAGCATGACTCACAATCCTAGGGTAGCATGACTCACAATCCAAGGGTAGCATGACTCATAATCCTAGGGCAGCATGACTCACAATCCTAGGGTAGCATGACTCACAATTATAGGGTAGCATGACTCACAATCCTTGGGCAGCATGACTCACAATCATAGATAGCATAACTCACAGTTCTAGGGTAGCATGACTCACAATCCTCGGGTAGCATGACTCACAATCCTATGGTAGCATGACTCACAATCCTAGGGTAGCATGACTCACAATCCTAGGGTAGCATGACTCACAATCCTAGGGTAGCATGACTCACAATCATAGGGTAGCATGAGTCACAATCCTAGGGAAGCATGACTCACAATGCTAGGGCAGCATGACTCACAATCCTAGGGTAGCATGCCTCATAATACTAGGTTAGCATGACTCACAATCATCGAGTAGCAAGTCTCACAATCCTAGGGTAGCATGTCTCACAATCCTAGGGTAGCATGACTCAGAATCCTTGGGATGCATGACTCACAATCCTAGGGTAGCATGACTCACAATTCTAGGGTAGCAGGACTCACAATCATAGGGTAGCATGTCTCACAATCCAAGGGTAGCATGACTCACAATTCTAGTGTAGCATGACTCACAATCATAGGGTAGCATGACTCACAATCCTAGGGTAGCATGACTCACAATCCTAGGGTAGCATGACTCACAATCTAGGGTAGCATGACTCACAATCCTCGGGTAGCATGGCTCACAATCCTAGGGTAGCATGACTCACAATCCTAGGGTAGCATGACTCACAAGCCTAGGGTAGCATGACTCACAATCCTAGGGTAGCATGACTCACAATCCAAGGGTAGCATGACTCACAATCCTAGGGCAGCATGACTCACAATCCTAGGGTAGCATGACTCACAATCATAGGGGTGCATGACTCACAATCATAGGGTAGCATGACTCACAATCCTTGGGCTGCATGACTCACAATCCTAGGGTAGCATGACTCCCAATTCTAGGGTAGCAGGACTCACAATCATAGGGTAGCATGTGTCACAATCCAAGGGTAGCATGACTCACAATCATAGGGTAGCATGACTCACAATCATAGGGTAGCATGACTCACAATTCTAGGGTAGCATGACTCACAATCATAGGGTAGCATGACTCACAATCCTACGGTAGCATGACTCACAGTCATAGGGTAGCATGACTCACAATTCTAGGGTAGCATGACTCACAATCCTCGGGTAGCATGACTCACAATCCTAGGGTAGCATGAATCACAATCCTAGGGTAGCATGACTCACAATCCTAGGGTAGCATGACTCACAATCATAGGGTAGCATGACTCACAATCATAGGGTAGCATGACTCACAATCCTAGGGAAGCATGACTCACAATCCTAGGGCAGCATGACTCACAATCCTAGGGTAGCATGCCTCATAATGCTAGGGTAGCATGACTCACAATCATCGAGTAGCAAGTCTCACAATCCTAGGGTAGCATGTCTCACAATCCTAGGGTAGCAAGACTCACAATCCTAGGGTAGCATGACTCAGAATCCTTGGGATGCATGACTCACAATCCTAGGGTAGCATGACTCACAATCCTAGGGTAGCATGACTCACAATCCTAGGGTAGCATGACTCACAATCCTAGGGTAGCATGACTCACAATCCTAGGGTAGCATGACTCACAATCATAGGGTAGCATGACTCACAATTCTAGGGTAGCATGACTCACAATAATAGGGTAGCATGACTCACAATCCTAGGGTAGCATGACTCACAGTCATAGGGTAGCATGACTCACAATTCTAGGGTAGCATGACTCACAATCCTCGGGTAGCATGACTCACAATCCTAGGGTAGCATGAATCACAATCCTAGGGTAGAATGACTCACAATCCTAGGGTAGCATGACTCACAATCATAGGGTAGCATGACTCACAATCATAGGGTAGCATGACTCACAATCCTAGGGAAGCATGACTCACAATCCTAGGGCAGCATGACTCACAATCCTAGGGTAGCATGCCTCATAATACTAGGGTAGCATGACTCACAATCATCGAGTAGCAAGTCTCACAATCCTAGGGTAGCATGTCTCACAATCCTAGGGTAGCAAGACTCACAATCCTAGGGTAGCATGACTCAGAATCCTTGGGATGCATGACTCACAATCCTAGGGTAGCATGACTCACAATCCTAGGGTAGCATGACTCACAATCCTAGGGTAGCATGACTCACAATCCTAGGGTAGCATGACTCACAATCCTAGGGTAGCATGACTCACAATCATAGGGTAGCATGACTCACAATTCTAGGGTAGCATGACTCACAATCATAGGGTAGCATGACTCACAATCCTAGGGTAGCATGACTCACAGTCATAGGGTAGCATGACTCACAATTCTAGGGTAGCATGACTCACAATCCTCAGGTAGCATGACTCAGAATCCTTGGGCAGCATGACTCACAATCCTAGGGTAGCATGCCTCACAACACTACGGTAGCATGACTCACAATCATAGGGTAGTAAGTCTCACAATCCTAGGGTAGCATGTCGCACAATCCTAGGGTAGCATGACTCACAATCCTAGGGTAACATGACTCACAATCCTAGGGTAGCATGACTCATAATCCTAGGGTAGCATGACTCACCATCATAGGAGAGCATGACTCACAATCCTAGGGCAGCATGACTCACAATCCTAGGGTAGCATGACTCACAATCATAGGGTAGCATGAGTTACAATCATAGGGCTGCATGACTCACAATCTTAGGGTAGCATGACTCACAAGTCTAGGGTAGAAGGACTCACAATCATAGGGTAGCATGTCTCACAATCCAAGGGTAGCATGACTCACAAGCCTAGGGTAGCATGACTCACAATCCTAGGGTAGCATGACTCACAATCCAAGGGTAGCATGACTCATAATCCTAGGGCAGCATGACTCACAATCCTAGGGTAGCATGACTCACAATTATAGGGTAGCATGACTCACAATCCTTGGGTAGCATGACTCACAATCCTTGGGCAGCATGACTCACAATCATGGGGTAGCATGACTCACAATTCTAGGGTAGCATGACTCACAATCCTCGGGTAGCATGACTCACAATCCTAGGGTAGCATGACTCACAGTCACAGGGTAGCATGACTCACAATTCTAGGGTAGCATGACTTACAATCCTCGGGTAGCATGACTCACAATCCTAGGGTTGCATGAATCACAATCCTAGGGTAGCATGACTCACAATCCTAGGGTAGCATGACTCACAATCATAGGGTAGCATGACTCACAATCATAGGGTAGCATGACTCACAATCCTAGGGAAGCATGACTCACAATCCTAGGGCAGCATGACTCACAATCCTAGGGTAGCATGCCTCATAATACTAGGGTAGCATGACTCACAATCATCGAGTAGCAAGTCTCACAATCCTAGGGTAGCAGGTCTCACAATCCTAGGGTAGCATGACTCACAATCCTAGGGTAGCATGACTCAGAATCCTAGGGTAGCATGTCTCACAATCCTAGGGTAGCATGACTCACAATCCTAGGGTAGCATGACTCACAATCCTAGGGTAGCATGACTCACAATCCTAGGGTAGCATGACTCACAATCATAGGGTAGCATGACTCACAATTCTAGGGTAGCATGACTCACAATCATAGGGTAGCATGACTCACAATCCTAGGGTAGCATGACTCACAGTCATAGGGTAGCATGACTCACAATTCTAGGGTAGCATGACTCACAATCCTCGGGTAGCATGACTCACAATCCTAGGGTAGCATGAATCACAATCCTAGGGTAGCATGACTCACAATCCTAGGGTAGCATGACTCACAATCATAGGGTAGCATGACTCACAATCATAGGGTAGCATGACTCACAATCCTAGGGAAGCATGACTCACAATCCTAGGGCAGCATGACTCACAATCCTAGGGTAGCATGCCTCATAATACTAGGGTAGCATGACTCACAATCATCGAGTAGCAAGTCTCACAATCCTAGGGTAGCATGTCTCACAATCCTAGGGTAGCAAGACTCACAATCCTAGGGTAGCATGACTCAGAATCCTTGGGATGCATGACTCACAATCCTAGGGTAGCAGGACTCACAATCCTAGGGTAGCATGACTCACAATCCTAGGGTAGCATGACTCACAATCCTAGGGTAGCATGACTCACAATCCTAGGGTAGCATGACTCACAATCATAGGGTAGCATGACTCACAATTCTAGGTTAGCATGACTCACAATCATAGGGTAGCATGACTCACAATCCTAGGGTAGCATGACTCACAGTCATAGGGTAGCATGACTCACAATTCTAGGGTAGCATGACTCACAATCCTCGGGTAGCATGACTCACAATCCTAGGGTAGCATGAATCACAATCCTAGGGTAGCATGACTCACAATCCTAGGGTAGCATGACTCACAATCATAGGGTAGCATGACTCACAATCATAGGGTAGCATGCCTCACAATCCTAGGGAAGCATGACTCACAATCCTAGGGCAGCATGACTCACAATCCTAGGGTAGCATGCCTCATAATACTAGGGTAGCATGACTCACAATCATCGAGTAGCAAGTCTCACAATCCTAGGGTAGCATGTCTCACAATCCTAGGGTAGCAAGACTCACAATCCTAGGGTAGCATGACTCAGAATCCTTGGGATGCATGACTCACAATCCTAGGGTAGCATGACTCACAATCCTAGGGTAGCATGACTCACAATCCTAGGGTAGCATGACTCACAATCCTAGGGTAGCATGACTCACAATCCTAGGGTAGCATGACTCACAATCATAGGGTAGCATGACTCACAATTCTAGGGTAGCATGACTCACAATCATAGGGTAGCATGACTCACAATCCTAGGGTAGCATGACTCACAATCCTCGGGTAGCATGACTCACAATCCTTGGGCAGCATGACTCACAATCATGGGGTAGCATGACTCACAATTCTAGGGTAGCATGACTCACAATCCTCGGGTAGCATGACTCACAATCCTAGGGTAGCATGACTCACAGTCACAGGGTAGCATGACTCACAATTCTAGGGTAGCATGACTTACAATCCTCGGGTAGCATGACTCACAATCCTAGGGATGCATGAATCACAATCCTAGGGTAGCATGACTCACAATCCTAGGGTAGCATGACTCACAATCAGAGGGTAGCATGACTCACAATCATAGGGTAGCATGACTCACAATCCTAGGGAAGCATGACTCACAATCCTAGGGCAGCATGACTCACAATCCTAGGGTAGCATGCCTCATAATACTAGGGTAGCATGACTCACAATCATCGAGTAGCAAGTCTCACAATCCTAGGGTAGCATGTCTCACAATCCTAGGGTAGCATGACTCACAATCCTAGGGTAGCATGACTCAGAATCCTAGGGTAGCATGTCTCACAATCCTAGGGTAGCATGACTCACAATCCTAGGGTAGCATGACTCACAATCCTAGGGAAGCATGACTCACAATCCTAGGGCAGCATGACTCACAATCCTAGGGTAGCATGCCTCATAATACTAGGGTAGCATGACTCACAATCATCGAGTAGCAAGTCTCACAATCCTAGGGTAGCATGTCTCACAATCCTAGGGTAGCATGACTCACAATCCTAGGGTAGCATGCCTCAGAATCCTAGGGTAGCATGTCTCACAATCCTAGGGTAGCATGACTCACAATCCTAGGGTAGCATGACTCACAATCCTAGGGTAGCATGCCTCATAATACTAGGGTAGCATGACTCACAATCATCGAGTAGCAAGTCTCACAATCCTAGGGTAGCATCTCTCACAATCCTAGGGTAGCATGACTCACAATCCTAGGGTAGCATGACTCACAATTCTAGGGTAGCATGACTCACAATCATAGGGTAGCATGACTCATAATACTAGGGCAGCATGACTCACAATCATAGGGCTGCATGACTCACAATCTAAGGGTAGCATGACTCACAATCCTTGGGATGCATGACTCACAATCCTAGGGCAGCATGACTCACAATCCTAGGGCAGCATGACTCACAATCCTAGGGTAGCATGCCTCATAATACTAGGGTAGCATGACTCACAATCATCGAGTAGCAAGTCTCACAATCCTAGGGTAGCATGTCTCACAATCCTAGGGTAGCATGACTCACAATCCTAGGGTAGCATGTCTCACAATCCTAGGGTAACATGACTCACAATCCTAGAGTAGCATGACTCATAATCCTAGGGTAGCATGACTCACCATCATAGGGTAGCATTACTCACAATCCTAGGGCAGCATGACTCACAATCCTAGGGTAGCATGAGTTACAATCATAGGGCTGCATGACTCACAATCTTAGGGTAGCATGACTCACAATCATAGGGTAGCATGTCTCACAATCCAAGGGTAGCATGACTCACAAGCCTAGGGTAGCATGACTCACAATCCTAGGGTAGCATGACTCACAATCCAAGGGTAGCATGACTCATAATCCTAGGGCAGCATGACTCACAATCCTAGGGTAGCATGACTCACAATTATAGGGTAGCATGACTCACAATCCTCGGGTAGCATGACTCACAATCCTTGGGCAGCATGACTCACAATCATAGGGTAGCATGACTCACAATTCTAGGGTAGCATGACTCACAATCCTCGGGTAGCATGACTCACAATCCTAGGGTAGCATGACTCACAGTCATAGGGTAGCATGACTCACAATCATAGTGTAGCATGACTCACAATCCTCGGGTAGCATGACTCACAATCCTAGGGTAGCATGACTCACAATCCTAGGGTAGCATGACTCACAAGCCTAGGGTAGCATGACTCACAATCCTAGGGTAGCATGACTCACAATCCAAGGGTAGCATGACTCACAATCCTAGGGCAGCATGACTCACAATCCTAGGGTAGCATGACTCACAATCATAGGGGTGCATGACTCACAATCATAGGGTAGCATGACTCACAATCCTTGGGCTACATGACTCACAATCCTAGGGTAGCATGACTCCCAATTCTAGGGTAGCAGGACTCACAATCATAGGGTAGCATGTGTCACAATCCAAGGGTAGCATGACTCACAATCATAGGGTAGCATGACTCACAATCATAGGGTAGCATGACTCACAATTCTAGGGTAGCATGACTCACAATCATAGGGTAGCATGACTCACAATCCTAGGAGAGCATGACTCACAGTCATAGGGTAGCATGACTCACAATTCTAGGGTAGCATGACTCACAATCCTTGGGCAGCATGACTCACAATCATATGGTAGCATGACTCACAATTCTAGGGTAGCATGACTCACAATCCTTGGGCAGCATGACTCACAATCATATGGTAGCATGACTCACAATTCTAGGGTAGCATGACTCACAATCCTCGGGTAGCATGACTCACAATCCTAGGGTAGCATGACTCACAATCCTAGGGTAGCATGACTCACAATCCTAGGGTAGCATGACTCACAATCCTAGGGTAGCATGACTCACAATCATAGGGTAGCATGACTCACAATCCTAGGGAAGCATGACTCACAATCCTAGGGCAGCATGACTCACAATCCTAGGGTAGCATGCCTCATAATACTAGGGTAGCATGACTCACAATCATCGAGTTGCAAGTCTCACAATCCTAGGGTAGCATGACTCACAATCCTAGGGTAGCATGACTCAGAATCCTTGGGATGCATGACTCACAGTCCTAGGGTAGCATGACTCACAATCCTAGGGTAGCATGACTCACAATCCTAGGGTAGCATGACTCAGAATCCTTGGGATGCATGACTCACAATCCTAGGGTAGCATGACTCACAATCCTAGGGTAGCATGACTCACAATCCTTGGGATGCATGACTCACAATCCTAGGGTAGCATGACTCACAACTCTAGGGTAGCAGGACTCACAATCATAGGGTAGCATGTCTCACAATCCAAGGGTAGCATGACTCACAATTCTAGGGTAGCATGACTCACAATCATAGCGTAGCATGACTCACAATCCTAGGGTAGCATGACTCACAATCATAGGGTAGCATGACTCACAATTCTAGGGTAGCATGACTCACAATCCTCGGGTAGCATGACTCACAATCCTAGGGTAGCATGACTCACAATCCTCGGGTAGCATGACTCACAAGCCTAGGGTAGCATGACTCACAATCCTAGGGTAGCATGACTCACAATCCAAGGGTAGCATGACTCACAATCCTAGGGCAGCATGACTCACAATCCTAGGGTAGCATGACTCACAATCATAGGGGTGCATGACTCACAATCATAGGGTAGCATGAATCACAATCCTTGGGCTGCATGACTCACAATCCTAGGGTAGCATGACTCCCAATTCTGGGGTAGCAGGACTCACAATCATAGGGTAGCATGTGTCACAATCCAAGGGTAGCATGACTCACAATCATAGGGTAGCATGACTCACAATCATAGGGTAGCATGACTCACAATTCTAGGGTAGCATGACTCACATTCATAGGGTAGCATGACTCACATTCCTAGGGTAGCATGACTCACAGTCATAGGGTAGCATGACTCACAATTCTACGGTAGCATGACTCACAATCCTCAGGTAGCATGACTCAGAATCCTTGGGCAGCATGACTCACAATCCTAGGGTAGCATGCCTCACAATACTACGGTAGCATGACTCACAATCATAGGGTAGCAAGTCTCACAATCCTAGGGTAGCATGTCTCACAATCCTAGGGTAGCATGACTCACAATCCTAGGGTAACATGACTCACAATCCTAGGGTAGCATGACTCATATTCCTAGGGTAGCATGACTCACCATCATAGGGTAGCATGACTCACAATCCTAGGGCAGCATGACTCACAATCCTAGGGTAGCATGACTCACAATCATAGGGTAGCATGACTCACAATTCTAGGGTAGCATGACTCACAATCCTCGGCTAGCATGACTCACAATGCTTGGGCAGCATGACTCACAATCCTAGGGTAGCATGACTCACAATCCAAGGGTTGCATGACTCACAATCCTAGGGCAGCATGACTCACAATCCTAGGGAAGCATGCTTCACAATACTAGGGTAGCATGACTCACAATCATAGGGTAGCAAGTCTCACAATCCTAGGGTAGCATGCCTCACAATCCTAGGGCAGCATGACTCACAATCCTAGGGTAACATGACTCACAATCCTAGGGTAGCATGTCTCACAATCCTAGGGTAGCATGACTCACAATCCTAGGGTAGCATGACTCACAATCCTAGTGTAGCATGACTCACAATCATAGGGTAGCATGACTCACAATCCTAGGGTAGCATGACTCACAATCCAAGGGCAGCATGACTCACAATCATAGGGTAGCAAGTCTCAATCCTAGGGTACCATGTCTCTGAATCCAAGGGCAGCATGTCTCACAATCCTAGGGTAGCATGACTCACAATCCTAGGGTAGCATGACTCACAATCCTAGGGTAGCATGACTCACCATCATAGGGTAGCATGACTCACAATTCTAGGGTAGCATGAGTCACAATCATAGGGTAGCATGACTCACAATCTTAGGGTAGCATGACTCACAATCCTTGGGCTGCATGACTCACAATCCTAGGGTAGCATGACTCACAAGTCTAGGGTAGCAGGACTCACAATCATGGGGAAGCATGTCTCACAATCCTAGGGTAGCATGACTCACAAGCCTAGGGTAGCATGACTCACAATCCTAGGGGAGCATGACTCACAATCCAAGGGTAGCATGACTCACAATCCTAGGGCAGCATGACTCACAATCCTAGGGTAGCATGACTCACAATTATAGGGTAGCATGACTCACAATCCTCGGGTAGCATGACTCACAATCCTTGGGCAGCATGACTCACAATCATAGGGTAGCATGACTCACAATTCTTGGGTAGCATGACTCACAATCCTCGGGTAGCATGACTCACAATGCTTGGGCAGCATGACTCACAATCCTTGGGTAGCATGACTCACAATCCTTGGGCAGCATGAATCACAATCCTAGGGTAGCATGCCTCATAATACTAGGGTAGCATGACTCACAATCATCGAGTAGCAAGTCTCACAATCCTAGGGTAGCATGTCTCACAATCCTAGGGTAGCATGACTCACAATCCTAGGGTAGCATGCCTCAGAATCCTAGGGTAGCATGTCTCACAATCCTAGGGTAGCATGACTCACAATCCTAGGGAAGCATGACTCACAATCCTAGGGTAGCATGCCTCATAATACTAGGGTAGCATGACTCACAATCATCGAGTAGCAAGTCTCACAATCCTAGGGTAGCATCTCTCACAATCCTAGGGTAGCATGACTCACAATCCTAGGGTAGCATGACTCACAATTCTAGGGTAGCATGACTCACAATCATAGGGTAGCATGACTCATAATACTAGGGCAGCATGACTCACAATCATAGGGCTGCATGACTCACAATCTTAGGGTAGCATGACTCACAATCCTTGGGATGCATGACTCACAATCCTAGGGCAGCACGACTCACAATCCTAGGGCAGCATGACTCACAATCCTAGGGTAGCATGCCTCATAATACTAGGGTAGCATGACTCACAATCATCGAGTAGCAAGTCTCACAATCCTAGGGTAGCATGTCTCACAATCCTAGGGTAGCATGACTCACAATCCTAGGGTAGCATGTCTCACAATCCTAGGGTAACATGACTCACAATCCTAGAGTAGCATGACTCATAATCCTAGGGTAGCATGACTCACCATCATAGGGTAGCATTTCTCACAATCCTAGGGCAGCATGACTCACAATCCTAGGGTAGCATGAGTTACAATCATAGGGCTGCATGACTCACAATCTTAGGGTAGCATGACTCACAATCATAGGGTAGCATGTCTCACAATCCAAGGGTAGCATGACTCACAAGCCTAGGGTAGCATGACTCACAATCCTAGGGTAGCATGACTCACAATCCAAGGGTAGCATGACTCATAATCCTAGGGCAGCATGACTCACAATCCTAGGGTAGCATGACTCACAATTATAGGGTAGCATGACTCACAATCCTCGGGTAGCATGACTCACAATCCTTGGGCAGCATGACTCACAATCATAGGGTAGCATGACTCACAATTCTAGGGTAGCATGACTCACAATCCTCGGGTAGCATGACTCACAATCCTAGGGTAGCATGACTCACAGTCATAGGGTAGCATGACTCACAATCATAGGGTAGCATGACTCACAATCCTCGGGTAGCATGACTCACAATCCTAGGGTAGCATGACTCACAATCCTAGGGTAGCATGACTCACAAGCCTAGGGTAGCATGACTCACAATCCTAGGGTAGCATGACTCACAATCCAAGGG
Source organism: Closterium sp. NIES-67 (assembly GCA_027943415.1). NCBI lineage: Eukaryota > Viridiplantae > Streptophyta > Zygnematophyceae > Desmidiales > Closteriaceae > Closterium > Closterium sp. NIES-67. Next base: position 12,735 of record BQMB01001877.1, read on the forward strand.
TAGCATGACTCACAATCCTAGGGCAGCATGACTCACAATCCTAGGGTAGCATGACTCACAATCATAGGGGTGCATGACTCACAATCATAGGGTAGCATGACTCACAATCCTTGGGCTGCATGACTCACAATCCTAGGGTAGCATGACTCCCAATTCTAGGGTAGCAGGACTCACAATCATAGGGTAGCATGTGTCACAATCCAAGGGTAGCATGACTCACAATCATAGGGTAGCATGACTCACAATCATAGGGTAGCATGACTCACAATTCTAGGGTAGCATGACTCACAATCATAGGGTAGCATGACTCACAATCCTAGGAGAGCATGACTCACAGTCATAGGGTAGCATGACTCACAATTCTAGGGTAGCATGACTCACAATCCTTGGGCAGCATGACTCACAATCATATGGTAGCATGACTCACAATTCTAGGGTAGCATGACTCACAATCCTCGGGTAGCATGACTCACAATCCTAGGGTAGCATGACTCACAATCCTAGGGTAGCATGACTCACAATCCTAGGGTAGCATGACTCACAATCCTAGGGTAGCATGACTCACAATCATAGGGTAGCATGACTCACAATCCTAGGGAAGCATGACTCACAATCCTAGGGCAGCATGACTCACAATCCTAGGGTAGCATGCCTCATAATACTAGGGTAGCATGACTCACAATCATCGAGTTGCAAGTCTCACAATCCTAGGGTAGCATGACTCACAATCCTAGGGTAGCATGACTCAGAATCCTTGGGATGCATGACTCACAATCCTAGGGTAGCATGACTCACAATCCTAGGGTAGCATGACTCACAATCCTAGGGTAGCATGACTCAGAATCCTTGGGATGCATGACTCACAATCCTAGGGTAGCATGACTCACAATCCTAGGGTAGCATGACTCACAATCCTAGGGTAGCATGACTCAGAATCCTTGGGATGCATGACTCACAATCCTAGGGTAGCATGACTCACAATCCTAGGGTAGCATGACTCACAATCCTTGGGATGCATGACTCACAATCCTAGGGTAGCATGACTCACAATTCTAGGGTAGCAGGACTCACAATCATAGGGTAGCATGTCTCACAATCCAAGGGTAGCATGACTCACAATTCTAGGGTAGCATGACTCACAATCATAGGGTAGCATGACTCACAATCCTAGGGTAGCATGACTCACAATCATAGGGTAGCATGACTCACAATTCTAGGGTAGCATGACTCACAATCCTCGGGTAGCATGACTCACAATCCTAGGGTAGCATGACTCACAATCCTAGGGTAGCATGACTCACAAGCCTAGGGTAGCATGACTCACAATCCTAGGGTAGCATGACTCACAATCCAAGGGTAGCATGACTCACAATCCTAGGGCAGCATGACTCACAATCCTAGGGTAGCATGACTCACAATCATAGGGGTGCATGACTCACAATCATAGGGTAGCATGACTCACAATCCTTGGGTAGCATGACTCACAATCCTTGGGCAGCATGACTCACAATCATAGGGTAGCATGACTCACAATTCTAGGGTAGCATGACTCACAATCCTTGGGTAGCATGACTCACAATCCTAGGGTAGCATGACTCACAGTCATAGGGTAGCATGACTCACAATCATAGGGTAGCATGACTCACAATCCTCGGGTAGCATGACTCACAATCCTAGGGTAGCATGACTCACAATCCTAGGGTAGCATGACTCACAAGCCTAGGGTAGCATGACTCACAATCCTAGGGTAGCATGACTCACAATCCAAGGGTAGCATGACTCACAATCCTAGGGCAGCATGACTCACAATCCTAGGGTAGCATGACTCACAATCATAGGGGTGCATGACTCACAATCATAGGGTAGCATGACTCACAATCCTTGGGCTGCATGACTCACAATCCTAGGGTAGCATGACTCCCAATTCTAGGGTAGCAGGACTCACAATCATAGGGTAGCATGTGTCACAATCCAAGGGTAGCATGACTCACAATCATAGGGTAGCATGACTCACAATCATAGGGTAGCATGACTCACAATTCTAGGGTAGCATGACTCACAATCATAGGGTAGCATGACTCACAATCCTAGGAGAGCATGACTCACAGTCATAGGGTAGCATGACTCACAATTCTAGGGTAGCATGACTCACAATCCTTGGGCAGCATGACTCACAATCATATGGTAGCATGACTCACAATTCTAGGGTAGCATGACTCACAATCCTCGGGTAGCATGACTCACAATCCTAGGGTAGCATGACTCACAATCCTAGGGTAGCATGACTCACAATCCTAGGGTAGCATGACTCACAATCCTAGGGTAGCATGACTCACAATCATAGGGTAGCATGACTCACAATCCTAGGGAAGCATGACTCACAATCCTAGGGCAGCATGACTCACAATCCTAGGGTAGCATGCCTCATAATACTAGGGTAGCATGACTCACAATCATCGAGTTGCAAGTCTCACAATCCTAGGGTAGCATGTCTCACAATCCTAGGGTAGCATGACTCACAATCCTAGGGTAGCATGACTCAGAATCCTTGGGATGCATGACTCACAATCCTAGGGTAGCATGACTCACAATCCTAGGGTAGCATGACTCACAATCCTAGGGTAGCATGACTCAGAATCCTTGGGATGCATGACTCACAATCCTAGGGTAGCATGACTCACAATCCTAGGGTAGCATGACTCACAATCCTAGGGTAGCATGACTCAGAATCCTTGGGATGCATGACTCACAATCCTAGGGTAGCATGACTCACAATCCTAGGGTAGCATGACTCACAATCCTTGGGATGCATGACTCACAATCCTAGGGTAGCATGACTCACAATTCTAGGGTAGCAGGACTCACAATCATAGGGTAGCATGTCTCACAATCCAAGGGTAGCATGACTCACAATTCTAGGGTAGCATGACTCACAATCATAGGGTAGCATGACTCACAATCCTAGGGTAGCATGACTCACAATCATAGGGTAGCATGACTCACAATTCTAGGGTAGCATGACTCACAATCCTCGGGTAGCATGACTCACAATCCTAGGGTAGCATGACTCACAATCCTAGGGTAGCATGACTCACAAGCCTAGGGTAGCATGACACACAATCCTAGGGTAGCATGACTCACAATCCAAGGGTAGCATGACTCACAATCCTAGGGCAGCATGACTCACAATCCTAGGGTAGCATGACTCACAATCATAGGGGTGCATGACTCACAATCATAGGGTAGCATGACTCACAATCCTTGGGCTGCATGACTCACAATCCTAGGGTAGCATGACTCCCAATTCTGGGGTAGCAGGACTCACAATCATAGGGTAGCATGTGTCACAATCCAAGGGTAGCATGACTCACAATCATAGGGTAGCATGACTCACAATCATAGGGTAGCATGACTCACAATTCTAGGGTAGCATGACTCACAATCATAGGGTAGCATGACTCACATTCCTAGGGTAGCATGACTCACAGTCATAGGGTAGCATGACTCACAATTCTACGGTAGCATGACTCACAATCCTCAGGTAGCATGACTCAGAATCCTTGTGCAGCATGACTCACAATCCTAGGGTAGCATGCCTCACAATACTACGGTAGCATGACTCACAATCATAGGGTAGCAAGTCTCACAATCCTAGGGTAGCATGTCTCACAATCCTAGGGTAGCATGACTCACAATCCTAGGGTAACATGACTCACAATCCTAGGGTAGCATGACTCATATTCCTAGGGTAGCATGACTCACCATCATAGGGTAGCATGACTCACCATCATAGGGCAGCATGACTCACAATCCTAGGGTAGCATGACTCACAATCATAGGGTAGCATGACTCACAATTTTAGGGTAGCATGACTCACAATCCTCGGCTAGCATGACTCACAATGCTTGGCAGCATGACTCACAATCCTAGGGTAGCATGACTCACAATCCAAGGGTTGCATGACTCACAATCCTAGGGCATGACCACCCAGGCAGCATGACTCACAATCCTAGGGAAGCATGCTTCACAATACTAGGGTAGCATGACTCACAATCATAGGGTAGCAGTCTCACAATCCTAGGGTAGCATGCCTCACAATCCTAGGGCAGCATGACTCACAATCCTAGGGTAGCATGACTCACAATCATAGGGTAGCATGACTCACAATGCTAGGGTAGCATGACTCACAATCCAAGGGCAGCATGACTCACAATCATAGGGTAGCAAGTCTCAATCCTAGGGTACCATGTCTCAGAATCCAAGGGCAGCATGTCTCACAATCCTAGGGTAGCATGACTCACAATCCTAGGGTAGCATGACTCACAATCCTAGGGTAGCATGACTCACCATCATAGGGTAGCATGACTCACAATTCTAGGGTAGCATGACTCACAATCATAGGGTAGCATGACTCACAATCTTAGGGTAGCATGACTCACAATCCTTGGGCTGCATGACTCACAATCCTAGGGTAGCATGACTCACAAGTCTAGGGTAGCAGGACTCACAATCATGGGGAAGCATGTCTCACAATCCTAGGGTAGCATGACTCACAATCCTAGGGTAGCATGACTCACAATTATAGGGTAGCATGACTCACAATCATAGGGTAGCATGACTCACAATCCTAGGGAAGCATGACTCACAATCCTAGGGCAGCATGACTCACAATCCTAGGGTAGCATGCCTCATAATACTAGGGTAGCATGACTCACAATCATCGAGTAGCAAGTCTCACAATCCTAGGGTAGCATGTCTCACAAGCTAGGGTAGCATGACTCACAATCCTAGGGTAGCATGACTCAGAATCCTAGGGTAGCATGTCTCACAATCCTACGGTAGCATGCCTCACAATCCTAGGGTAGCATGACTCCCAATCCTAGGGTAACATGACTCACAATCCTAGGGTAGCATGTCTCACAATCCTAGGGTAGCATGACTCACAATCCTAGGGTAGCATGACTCACAATCCTAGGGTAGCATGACTCACAATCATAGGGTAGCATGACTCACAATCATAGGGTAGCATGACTCACAATCCTGGGGAAGCATGACTCACAATCCTAGGGCAGCATGACTCACAATCCTAGGGAAGCATGCCTCACAATACTAGGGTAGCATGACTCACAATCATAGGGTAGCAAGTCTCACAATCCTAGGGTAGCATGTCTCACAATCCTAGGGTAGCATGACTCACAATCCTAGGGTAGCATGACTCACAATCATAGGGTAGCAAGTCTCACAATCCTAGGGTAGCATGCCTCACAATCCTAGGGTAGCATGACTCCCAATCCTAGGGTAACATGACTCACAATCCTAGGGTAGCATGTCTCACAATCCTAGGGTAGCATGACTCACAATCCTAGGGTAGCATGACTCACAATCCTAGGGTAGCATGACTCACAATCATAGGGTAGCATGACTCACAATCCTAGGGTAGCATGCCTCACAATACTAGGGTAGCATGACTCACAATCATAGGGTAGCAAGTCTCACAATCCTAGGGTAGCATGTCTCAGAATCCAAGGGCTGCATGTCTCACAATCCTAGGGTAGCATGACTCACAATCCTAGGGTAGTATGACTCACAATCCTAGGGTAGCATGACACAATCCAAGGGTAGCATGACTCACAATCCTAGGGCAGCATGACTCACAATCCTAGGGTAGCGGGACTCACAATTATAGGGTAGCATGACTCACAATCCTCGGGTAGCATGACTCACAATCCTTGGGCAGCATGACTCACAATCATAGGGTAGCATGACTCACAATTCTAGGGTAGCATGACTCACAATCCTCGGGTAGCATGACTCACAATGCTTGGGCAGCATGACTCACAATCCTAGGGTAGCATGACTCACAATCCAAGGGTTGCATGACTCACAATCCTAGGGCAGCATGACTCACAATCCTAGGGTAGCATGCCTCACAATACTAGGGTAGCATGACTCACAATCATAGGGTAGCAAGTCTCACAATCCTAGGGTAGCATGACTCCCAATCTTAGGGTAACATGACTCACAATCCTAGGGTAGCATGTCTCACAATCCTAGGGTAGCATGACTCACAATCCTAGGGTAGCATGACTCACAATCCTAGGGTAGCATGACTCACAATCATAGGGTAGCATGACTCCCAATCCTAGGGTAGCATGACTCACAATCCTAGGGCAGCATGACTCACAATCCTAGGGTAGCATGCCTCATAATACTAGGGTAGCATGACTCACAATCCTCGGGTAGCATGACTCACAATGCTTGGGCAGCATGACTCACAATCCTAGGGTAGCATGACTCACAATCCTAGGGTTGCATGACTCACAATCCTAGGGCAGCATGACTCACAATCCTAGGGTAGCATGCCTCACAATACTAGGGTAGCATGACTCACAATCAAAGGGTAGCAAGTCTCACAATCCTAGGGTAGCATGACTCCCAATCTTAGGGTAACATGACTCACAATCCTAGGGTAGCATGTCTCACAATCCTAGGGTAGCATGACTCACAATCCTAGGGTAGTATGACTCACAATCCTAGGGTAGCATGACTCACAATCCAAGGGTAGCATGACTCACAATCCTAGGGCAGCATGACTCACAATCCTAGGGTAGCATGACTCACACAATCTATAGGGTAAGCATGACACTCCACAGATCCCCCCTCGGGTAGCATGACTCCAACAATCCCTCTGGGGCAGCATGACTCCACAATCCTATAGGGTAGCATGACTCACAACAATTCCATTAGGGTAGCATGACTCATCAATCCTCAGGGTAGCATGACTCACAATCTTGGCTCATGGGGCAGCATGTACTTCACAATTCATAGGGTAGCATGACTCACTCAATCCTCCTTAGGGCTGATATTAGGGCATGACTCACAATCCTAGGAGCATGACTCACAATCCTAGGG
>BQMB01001878.1:0-16139 GCA_027943415.1 Closterium sp. NIES-67
AAGCTTACACTTCTTTTATTGACTCTCACATGATAAGTTAAGCAACCGTCGCCCTCTAGTTGCCCCGATATATAATCTCCCGATATTTGTTTGAATTTCGGTAGCTCTATATCGAACTTCTTGTCGAAGGCCACTTGAAGAAGTCCCCGATCATTAGTTAATTGGTTTTCATTTACTGGCTTACAGCCTTCTGATCCATCCCAACAAAGTTTGTGCCACTTATAATTATCATATATAAGCCAACTCGTTGAAATCGCTTTTTTATAAGATGAACCAGGCACACTCTTGTGTCTTTTTTTCCCAGCTTACTCTACTAAGACCTCCTACTCGCTTTGCCGCCTCTTCTTCAGAATCTACATGCATGTGAAATTTTAGATCAATTATTTCAAGTCGACCTTCAAGACTATTATGCCTATTTTCTTCTAATAATAGATAAGACTGCTCTCATTATATGCAAATCCACCCATTTAATTCCATGCATAACCGCCTCGGCTTTATTAAATAAATCCAAAAACTTACGCACTTCCTTGATACCCGATATTATAAGATTAGAAGCTCTTCCCGAAGTTATTAAACTTGCATCCCCTTACTGATTTGCTACTACCATCCTTCATTTGACATCTTATTTGATGGTGCTCAAGTCTTCTTTTAACTCCTTCTAAGATAGCTCTTTCTCGTTGACTAAAGATAGCTACTGGGTGAACTCTATAACCTATAGGCATTGTTGGATCTTTCTTAAACAGTATTTGGAAAGATCGTCTGTTTCAAAAAAACCAACTAGGTACTCCAAACTTAAACAAAAGGGGCCAAGTTTTCTATTTTTCGGGTGTCTCTATTTGATTTGCTACCTCGCTCGATTGCGATGCAGCAGCTTGCCTTACCATAGAAGAATATGCACTGTCAACTGCTGCGCAGCCTATCTTCTTCCTTAATTTCTGAATTCAAATTCTCTATTTTAGTTCTCATATTTGCTTTCCTTTTTTTGTAAGCGCCGGCGTATTAGCTATTTAGCTCTCCTCTTTCGAGTCAGTCGTTACGGGGTTTTTGCTTCTCAGCAAAGAACTTCCACGGCATTACTTTATTCCGCTAAGGAATAAAGACTTTCGCCGTTATGAGCCGGATTTTTCTGGAACATCACTATTCCAGGCGGCAAAACGTTTTTGAAATACCGCTGCTGCTGGCACGTAGTTCATGTATTTCTTTGGTTCACACCAAAAGCATAGACTATACCATACTCTTGCTTGGCAGCAAGAGCCTCGGCGTCTTATAGCAAGTTTTGCTATCTTGTACTTTGGAATCTGCAAGCAGATGCCATTTCCTCAGTCGTTACGGGGGTCTTTCTTTTTTATAGAACATGGTAGGTACTTCCTTTTTTACAATATCATAAATGGCCTCTCGCAAAGACCCAAAGTTTCGTGCAGGAATACATAACCATACTATGGGATATTAATATTAGATGATGATTTCCAGCTTTCAATTCTACTACCTATTTCAGCTGAATCATTATACTTTTTTTTCTTGTTTAGAAAGACTTCCCACGGTATTACCTTTGAGTTACTATAAGCAAGCGTAACAAATCCCAAAGACTTCCACCGTTATGAGCCAAGTTCTTCGAATAACGCTTGCGCGCTATAAGGGCCAATTGTTAATTAGCCGGGGCTTCCTCTTCGAGTCTTGTCATTATCTCAAACTCGATGACAGAGCTTTACAAGCTATCTGCCCTTCTTCATCACGCGATATTGCTGGGTCAGGCTTTCGCCCATTGCCAAGATTCCCCACTGCTGCTCCCGTAGGAGTCTGGGCCGTGTCTCAGTCCCAGTGTGGCTGATCATCCGAAAAGACCAGCTAAGCATCATAGGCTTGGTGGGCTTTTACCCCCCCAAACTACCGTATACTACGCGGGCTCATCAATAGCGCATTCTAGCTTTCTAAGGCTTGAAAAAGCTACTTATATAGAGGATTTAGATTGTAATTTCCTCTACTACTTGGCAGATTCCCACGCGTTGCGCACCCGTTCGCCCACTTTGTGAACTTTTTTGTTACAACGTTTGACTTGCATGTGTTAAGCATATCGCTAGCGTTCATTCTGAGCCAGGATCAAACTCATGTATTGGATTCAGTTTAGTGCTTTCTTTCGTTAGCACTTTTTTTTTATTGATAATTTAAAGAAATATTTATATAATTGATTTCAAAAGTCATTGCGTAAAGTTGATAAAAAAGGCACCCCTAAGTATCGTAAGCAAAGCTTTCGTGGTGCGAAGCACGCGATAAGGTTTCGCAGAAAGTTTGAGCATGCTTCGCAAGTCTCCATAACAAGTCTCTGTCGCAAGCAAAGTTGTAACGAGGCTCCTTCAGGCAGGAGTGCATTTAGCAAGCAAGCTTGCTAAATGCTCCCGCGCTCGCCTTTATGTGCGCAACCTTTGCATTCCCCGTCTAGCACCGCTTGTTAGTTGCTTGTAGGCGGGCGAAAGAGTTTTACGCTCCGTTGATGAGGCCGCGAAGCCTTCGCGAGCTTCGCCTCGCTCTTGCCTGCGGCTGATTTGCTTTCGCTTACGCTCGCACCGAAGGTTCGCTAGAACGAGCGAGCTAAGAAAAAAGCTCGCGATGGCGCAAAGCGTGCGAGCGCAAGCTTTGCAAACCCGCGAAGTGTGCTTTGCTTGCGAAGAAAAAAGCAAGCGAAGCAAACCACGGTTGGACGAGCGCAAGCGAAGCAAACCACGGTTGGACGAGCGCAAGCGAAGCAAACCACGGTTGGACGAGCGCAAGCGAAGCAAACCACGAAGTGTGCGAGCGAGCGAAGCTCGCGAAGGCGCCATCGCTTGTTTCCTTCGGAACCTCGTTCTAGCGAATAACTTCACAAAAACTATTGATTGAATGCTGCGCACCCGCTTCACGCCATTGCTTCCCACCAGTAGTTGTATTGGTACAGAGTTATACGAAATTTGTATGATTTTTACATCATTTATTTTATGGCAAGATTTGACTATGCTTCTAATAAGGCTCGTCAGAGTGACAGTGGTACTTACAAGTATATTTTCATTCTGATCACATATCTTTTTCAGAAAGAAAGAATAAGATAAAGTTTATTTAATTTTCATCTTTATTTAATTTTCATTCTTGTTATTTGAAATATTCTTTTTTATTTCATAAATTACTTGTTACACTGAAGCTTGGTGAAGTATTGCTAAGAATTGAATTACAACAGAGATTTTAGGTTGTTGCCTAACGGCCCTATGCATAAATTAGACTAGATTCACTGAGCTAAATATTTATCTAAGTTCACTTCAAAGAAAAAAGCAGCAAGTATCAATATTACAGTACAGTCTTTGACATTTTTGTAAGTAACAAGAAAGTTTTTGCTTTATTGGTAAACTTCATATAACTTTGTTAACGCAACATAACTTTTTTGTACAATTTTGAAAAATTTGGCCTAAAATTCTTTTTTAGCTAGGTCCGCAGGTGCGAAGCAAATATGACATTTTTTAAGTCAACTACAGTCAAGTATGTTAAAAAGAATTGACGGTCCGCAGGATTGCTTTTTAGATCATTTGCAAGTTCTTCGCACAAAAAAATGATACGCACAATGCATGCCAGCTGTATTTCTGTTTCTGCAAAAGCGCATTATATTATTATTTTTGTTCTGCGAAAGCCGCATTATATTATTATGTGCATGCAAGTCTTTCGCATCTTTCGCAAGTATGTCTTTCCCATAGAATAATGCATGCAAGCAAGCTTATGTCTTCCGCACGCACAGGTCCGCCGAATTAAATTATTCGAACCTATCTAATGTTTCCGTCAGGTTCCGCAGGTTCCGTTTATGGTTGTGCAAAAAGCCCCAAAACGAGCGCGAGGGCCTAGCCCCGCAAAAAGAAAATACGTAAAAACACAGCTTGCAAAATATATATTATGCGCGACCATAATGCCCCGTCTGCGGTGCGAGCTGGCGTCATTATTCTTTGTTTTCGTTAGAACTTCGGCGCGAGCGCAAGCGAAGCCAATCACGCCTTCGGCAGCCTAATCTAATAATGTACCCGACGAAGGCGCTGAAGTCCTAACGAACTTCCCTTAGCGCGAAACACCCGTAAGGAAAGCCTCGCCGTTGCGAGGCTTTCTCGCACCGAGGGCGCGAACCGTGCGAGCCTTAGGACAGGACACCAAAGGAGCGCCTTCGGTGCGAGAAATTGGCACCTAAAGAACATAAAGCTGCTTCGCTTGCTTTGCAAGCGAAGGCACAAAGGTTTTTGTTTTTTTTTTCTTTAGTCGCCAAAGGCAAGTAAAGGAGCACCTTCGGTGCCCTAAACGGCAACTGCGGAATCCGTCAGGCAAGAAAACGAGCTTGCTTTGCAAGCGAAGGCGCGTTTAGAAATTCGCTTGCGCTTAGTTTGCGCGTGCTTCGCACGAGCAAACTAAGCACCTAAAGGCGGCGGAAACTAATGCGCCGAAGAACTTTGCAAGCGAAGGTCCGTGCTGCGCACCGTGCCGCGCACCGAAGGAAGTTGCTTTGCAAGCTTTCGCCTACCCGAATAACTTGCGAAGGACTTGCAAGTAGTTGTTGGTCTCCTATTGAAATGAAAATTAAATTAATTATGCGCTTGCGACGGAGACTTGCATCATTAAATTGGTTTTCATTTCAATAGGAGCTTGCCTGCATGATCACGCACGCGAGCCATTTGAAAACTCCGCGAACGAAAGACATTTCAAAAGCTTGCATTATTACACGAACACACAGACTTGCTTTGCAAGCGAAAGATTTTCGCAGAAAAGTGAGCAAGCTACAAAGTAGGCAAGTATAGAAAATTGTAGGTATAGAAAATTCTCTTTCTTTTTTATCCTTAGATTAAATAAAGACAAAAAAGCGGCCAGTGAAACTGGCCGCGGTATAATAAATTTAATTGATAAATGCGTTTTTAAGTGTTAGCTACAGAATCCCCCGAAGAACTCTATTTTTCACCATTGCCGCGTGATTTTACGAAACGTTTCCCCTATCTTAGCGAATCCATGAAGGATGCCCGTAGCCACCGCTTCTTCCATCCTTTGAGTCAAAGGCAGGCCAACCTCTGCTCTCGCTTGACGACGAAGCTCCGAGAGATCCGCCATAGTATTGCGCCAATCAGAAGAGCTCTGCGCACTCTTGTGAAGCTCGTTAAAATGTTTTATTAACTCTTTCGTCGGGTATGACTTTGTTCAAAGGCCCGAATAAATGGTATGCAAGAGAAAAACTCAAATGAATTCGAATTTTATTAAAAATGGAATTATCACAAAATTCTTTTAAAAACTCGACGCCAAATTCTTGTTTTAAAAAATCATAAAATTCTGGGACGAATTTACAAACTAAGTACACAACATATCCTTCGAATAAAAATAAGTAATAGAAAATTAAAAGCCAAGGAAAATCTTTTTCTGCCAACCCATATGAAGGGATTAAAATAAGTGAGAAAACAATCTGACCCACAGAAGTCTTCATGAAAAAAAAATAAAGCAGGCAGTAAGAAAGAAAAGAAAATTTAAAAGAAAGAACCTCTACTTCCCACAACACCATGAGAATAGCGCGCCAAGGGCTTTCCCAAAACAGCACAGAAGCGGTTTTTATGCCTAAAGAAAACTTATTAAGTATAGTTAAAACGTTTTCTTAAAAAGTTGAAATTGAAATCGAGCAACATAGTTATCTTGCATCTTTTTTTTTTATTGGTTCGCTAAAACAACGAAATTGAGAAAAGCAAAATTATTTTATGGGCGCAGAAAATTATTATGAGCATAAGATTGTCACAGGAAAAACACATAATAATGCAAGCGAAACATTCTGAAACACATACAGCAAGCATGCATTATTATGCGGTGCGAGAGATTCCGTTTTTGAAGAATTAAAAACGGCGGATAAACCGCCGTGTTCCTTTAAAGTACATGTGTTAACACGAAAACAAAGACGTATTTAATACTGATTTAAAAGAAAAATCCTTAGAAGTATTAATATTAGATTTCGTGTAACCTCATGGTGAACATAATCTGCTAAAATTTCTTCTAAACCTAAATGAAGATGCCAAACTACTAAAATAGTTAAAGAAATCAAAGCCATCCGGTAGGAAGTTGACATAAAAATAGTAGGTAATAACAATATTGCGGTTGCTCGCTGAATAAGCCAATGATTCAAGGCTGAATGCTTTGTGTTCATGCTATTAGACTTGTTTTTTTAAGAAAATAAAGCTTCCAACTATTTAAAAGAATTAAAAGAATTGCACTTAATATCACGACTAAAGCGCCTGTAATGTATACTTTTGATTAAATCTAAAAAAAATCCAAAATCCCAAAGTAGATGACGAATTCCATTACTCGTATGATAGCATTAAAGCCAATAATGCCAAATTAGCCAAGCTAAACAGAAACCAATCAAAATATGCTGTAATAGTTAAAAAGACACCAATAAATTGGATAAAAACTTAAGCCAAGGTCGCATACCTTTAAAAACAATATAGTAAATAAGAAAAGGACTGCTAAAAATCCTCCAGAAATTCTATGAAAAATAGACAAAGTAGATGTAAGTTGTGGTTTGTATATACTAAGATGAGGTGATAATGGTCGATTAATCTTCATTGTATCATGTGCTTTTTTTCTAATCTAATTATCTTAAATCAAGGTGACAGGATTCGAACCTATGACCCTCTGTACCCAAAACAGATGCGCTACCAGACTGCGCTACACCTTGAAAAAATAGGTTCCGTAAAGAACAAGCTTGCGAAGCAAGCCTAGGTGCGAAGCGTCCACTCCTCTCTTGTTATTTGTGCTCCGTCGCCTACGCTTGCTTCGCCTCCTAAAGGAAGCTAATAAAATAATGTCGCTTGCTTGGTAGCACAGCACGCGCAAACTAAAGAAAGCAACTCTTTTTTATAATAAAAAAGAGTTGCTTCGCTTGCTTTGCAAGCTTGTTCTCTTTTTGGTTGTAGGTTTACCTAGAAGCACCGCTTGCGTCTCCGTCGCAAGCAAAGTTCTAACGGGTTTGCTTCGCTTACGATCTCACGGCCAACGGACCTAATTGGTTGGTTTCCACGAGGAAATTCGAATAACTTGCGATGCGCAAAGCGTGCGAGCAAGCATCATTATTTTATTGAGTGCCTAAATGCCCGCAAAGCATGCGAGCGCTTCGCTTGCGCTCCGCGCCCAAAGGTCCCTAAAGGAAGGAGCGGCTGCTTTGCAAAAAGCAAGCCGATGGCGCAAAGCGTGCGAGCGCAAGCGAAGCAAACCACGCTAGGGCGAGCAAGCGAAGCAACCCGTACGGTTGCTTGCATTATTTATTATGTGCGCCTAATAATGCCCGCGAGCTTGCGCTTTTTTTTTTCGCACAAATCAAATGTTGCTTGCGACTGAAAAAAGCTTTGCTTGCTCGCTTTGCCTGTAGGGCTTACGGCACATTATAATGTGCCGTAAGCCTCGCTTTGCGTCTACAAGCAACGAAGGGGGCGAAGCACCGCTTTAGGGCCGTCAGAGCGAGCAAGCTTTGTTTGCGACGGAAAAGCTTGCGTGGCCTCCGGTGCGAGCGCAAGCGAAGCAAATCACGGTTGGACGAGCGAGCGAAGAAAAAAGAAAAAAGAAAAAAGCTCGCGATGGTCCGGTTTGACGAGCGCAAGCGAAGCAAACCCACGAAGTGTGCGAGCTTGCGAAGAAAAAAGCTCCGCGATGGTCCGGTTGGACGAGCGCAGCGAAGCAAACCCGCGAAGTGTGCGGCGAAGCTCGCGAAGGAGGCCTGAGCGCCTTCGGTGCGAGCGCAAGCTTTGGCTTCTAACGGGTATGTGTCGCTTGCAAAGCAAGCTAGTCCTTACGGAGCCATCGCTTCGGCCCGTTTTCTTTTAAGGTTTCGAAGAGGGGGGCCGTCGACCGGCTCGCAAAACATACCGCGAGTTCTTCGAACCTTCATTAGAGTCACTTACCTTCGTTCTAGCGAACGTCTCTGTGGGTTTGCTTCGCAAGCGCTCGTTTCAAAACCTAATAGGTAGAATGAATGCAGTATACTTTTATGATATCATAGTATATAACCGCAACTCTCATAATCTCATATTTCTTTTACTTGTCTAAATAACTTCAGCTTTACTTTGAGTAAAAAACAATACAAAGCATAGTTGACTAATCGAGAATGTTTTGCTTGCGAAGCGAAATATTCTTATCTATTCTATTATGGTGCTCAGAATCTGTTAATACATGTTTCGCGGTGTCCTAACGCCATCCGGTAATCAATCATGCCTGATTGCCTCCGGCTGAAAAAAAAGAATGCGGAGCATTGAGCAAGCAACATGCATTATTCTATTGTTTTGGCTGGGGAAAGATCGAAAATGCTTTGCGTCTTTCGCAAGCGCCATGCCATGCCAAGCATTGTTATGAGCGGTCTTGTATGTCTCCGTCGCAAGCTTTGCTTGCTCGGGTATTTTGCTTGCGTTGCAAGCTTGTTTTCGACCGCTTCGCGCCTTACTTAGGTTCGTCAAAGCGAGGCAAGCGACATTATTAACGGAGACAAGTTCTTCGAACCTAACGTTCGTAAGAAGCTTCGCTTGCTTTGCAAGCTCGTTGTAGCGAACCTTCGCTTCTTTCCTGACGGAAACCTCGCAGAGCACCGAAGGCGACCTTCGCTTGCTTCGCAAGCTCGGGTATTTCGCTTGCGTAGCAAGCTACTCTTGAAAGAGCCTGACGCTTTCGTTTCCCCACAAGCAATGCTTCGCTTGCGTCTCCATAGGAGACCTTCGCTTGCCTTAACTAAACTAATAGGATACCTCGGGAAATGAGTTTGCGTAGCAAGCGAAACATAGACTTGCGACATTATTTCTATTTAGCGAAGCGTGCGAGCTTGCTTGGATTATCACGCTAAGAAGCAAACCCGAAGCACAGCAAGCTTCGCTTGCGTGCTTCGCAACTCCATGAAATTTTTCAATCGGACATTTGAGAAAAAGCCTAAGTAAAGACCTTCGATCCTACTCTACTATTTATTATGAAAAAAGGGCGCAAGCTTCTTATATCTTCAAAAAATTCTCTTAAATATGATAAAAAAATACAGTAACGACTTAGTTCAAAAAAGTCTGTACGAAGATTCGCTAGAATATGTATTTTTAAGGTAATCTCATTTTTCTGCGCTTGGCGCCTTTTCAAATAACAAAATAAACAACGAATCATTTCATCATTTATGGATGAGTTGGACGTTTCGCACGTTAACTAGATAACTAATAAACTTGCTACTTTCGTTTATCCTTCGTACCTGAGATTTTTTTTATTTTATTAAATTAAAAACCATGCTTGGAAAGATTTGAACTCTCAACCCCCAAATCCGAAGTTTGGTGTTCTATCCAATTGAACTACAAGCATTAATTTGGTTAGATTCATCTAATCTAGTCAAAAATGGTTAATAAGTAAATAGAAGAAAACCATAAATACTTAAAATACTTAAATAATTTAAACAATGTATTTAACTTTATTACTTTTTTTGTTACCACAAGACCGCCAGATCATGATCTCTTCGAAAATGACTAATAAACTTCGGATTTGGGGCCGAGAAGTTGGTATTTTATAATATCTTAATAACACAGATAATTAATCAGCGCGTGACTGAAGCAGAATAAACCTTTTAATTTCTGCCGCTTAGCAACTGTAAAAAGAATCACTTGATCATTTTTTTAAGAAAATAGATGATCAAATCAATAGGCCGCGAAGCGTTTCAGCGCATTAGGTTTAAAGAAAAAAAGCAACTTATGGATCTAGTTAAATATTAACGTTTTCAATGATTCTATTCTTTTAGGTATCTGGGGGATCTTCTTAAATCGTAAAAATGTACTTATAATGTTAATGTCAATAGAATTAATGCTGTTGGCAGTTAATCTTAATTTTTTAGTCTTTTCTGTCTATTTAGATGACATGATGGGTCAATTATTTGCTTTGTTTATTTTAACAGTGGCTGCTGCTGAATCAGCTATTGGTTTAGCTATTTTAGTTATAACTTTTCGAATACGAGGTACCATCGCAGTCGAATTTAGGGCGACCGTGCTAAAGCACCTGCAGTGTACACGCAACTTATCCATAACCTGTGAGGGTTGGAAAAAAAAGCATGTTGTTAGAACCAGTTGTCCATAACATGACTGGTAACTCTAAAATTTAGAAACGAATTTGCTTAGAGATGAGCTTATCACAAATCAGAGTATCTTTCGGCCCACTGCGTGCCTATTGCTTAGAAAGCTACAAATAGTTAAAAACAAAAAAAAGAATCTTGCAAGATATTTTTTTGCGAAGCAAAACCTTCAAATCAATCAATATACGAGAAATCTTACTATAGTTCAAACTTAGGCAAACTGCTGAACGTTCGAAAAAACTCGCGTAGCAAGTTGCATGTGTTTCGGATTATGTGCAAGTTGTATGTGTTTCGGGGGTTGCTTCGCTGCGCTTGTTTTCTTCGGGGCATTATTTTATTAGGCGCACATAATAAAGCAAGCAAAATTCTAACGCGCGGAGTGTGCTAGCTTGCAAAGCAAGCGTTTTTCAGGTTTGCAAAGCTTGCGTATAGGAGACCTGGTGGACCTTTACACACACTTAAAGAACTTATCTTGATTAAAAGAATATCCATGGAATTGCGATTGCTTTAAAGTTACTGCAAACTTCTTTTTTTTAGAAAGAACATCTTATGCAAGAAAGTCACGTACTTGACGGTGATAAATAACGATCAGGCGCGCAGTGCATGACAGATAACCTTTATTGGAACAGGGTACTTAATGACATCTCCAAGTAAACTAAGTCGTACTGCAGGTACTAACGGTGAGATCATTCTTACTTGCTTCGCAAGGTATCCTTCCTATCAGGCGGCGCATTATTAGATTATGCGCGGTACCGCTTGCAAAGCAAGCGAAAGGAGGTTCGAAGAACTTGCCTAGGAGACGCAAACGAAGCCCCCCGTCTACCACCACCACGAGAGAGATGGGTTATAATAATGAAGTCAGAGGATTTATAGTACTGGCCCCGCCTAACGGCGCCTTGTAAAAGGTAAGCAAAAAATAAGGGAAGAAATCTAATCGTTTTAGCTTATAGTGAGAAACCTTTGAAACAATAAGGTGGGCGCCTTCGGCGCTCGTCAGAGTTAAAGTATGAAGAACTTGAAAATACTTTGAACAGGATACTTATAGGTTTTTTCTTTCTGGGGACCTACTTCGATAGTGCTAAATTGCAGCTTTGTCTGTTTTTTATAGAAAGTTCGAAACTCTGGGGTACATAGCAGCAACAACGGACTCGAGAACAAACCTCTCTAGTAGACTAGGAGGTCTGAATACAATTCAGTAACTTATCTCTATTCTATAAAGCTATGTACAATAACGTACTTAAGCTCAATTGGGAAAAGCTAAAAAATTTACTGCCCCCAAGTCTACCCCATAGAAAATTTTTTTGTCTTAACAGCTCATAAAGAAAATGGAATTACACTATCAAGTGTTAGATCTTTGTGCCTAGGCACAAAGATCTAAAAATAAAGATCTTCGATCATAGAAAAAACGAAAGATTAATAAGCTAGACTGGTGAGCCGTATGATGGGTGACTATCTTGTACGGTTCGGAGAGCACTATAAATAAACCTAAAGACAACTTACGTAGCGCTGTCTGATCAAAAAAAGAAAAGCTACCTTCGAGAACCTTTAGGATATTTTTTTGACTCTATTTAATTCAATGAAAGGATAATTTTTTTTTTAACGCAGGGGAGAGGGTTCGATTTTACTTTCTTAATACTCTGACGAGCCTTAGTTTTTACAACTCGGCCACTCTCCCAAATCTATTTTCACTAGAATTTTTTTGTAGGTTGCCTACAAGCTTAGTTTAAATAACAATTGTTTCGCATGTTTCGGAATGTTTCACACTAGTTTAATGCAAATGCTACGCATCTTTCGCCGGCGAAGCGAATGGATTGCACCAATGCAAGCAAGTGCTTCGTATCTTTCGCTTGCATTATTAAATTAAGGCGCGAAACGGGTGCAAAATGCGAAGCATGTGAGCTTGCTTGCACACTTTAAGTTTAATGCACGCTAAGAAACACATAAGCTTGCTCTAAAGGTTCGGCAAGGCGCGGAGCGTGTGAGCAAGCAACATTTGATTTGTGCGAAACAAAAAAGCAGAAAAGCTTGCATTTATGGTTGGTTAGAAGAAGCATGCTACGCATTGAGCACCAGTAACATGGAAGCTCAACGCAAAGCATGTTTTCTGCGAAACATTATTATATTATTAAATGCATGCATTTAATAATATAATAATGTTTGCCTTTCGCTTTCAAGCAAGCTTATGTGTTTCGCTTTCAAGCAAGTATGTGTTTCGCTTTCAAGCAAGTATGTGTTTCGCTTTCAAGTGAAAATTCTTCGGGGCATAATAAAACGCGCATAATTTCTAACGAACCTAACTTTCTACGGGCATGCTTCGCACATAAAAAGAAAATGCAAGCTCTCGGGCATAATAAAGAAAACGCGCATATCCCACCCATGCAGCCTTCTTCTGGCGAACCAATAATGCCGCGCATGCATTATCCGCACTTTCCTTCGCGAGCTTCGCTCGCTCGTCCAACCGTGGTTTGCTTCGCTTACGCTCGTCCAACCGTGGTTTGCTTCGCTTGCGCTCGCACGCTTTGCGCCATCGCTTGCTTTTTTCTTTGCTTGCTCGCCCAACCGTGGTTTACTTCGCTTGCGCTCGTCCAACCGTGGTTTGCTTCGCTTGCGCTCGTCCAACCGGACCCTTGCTTTTTTTTCTTTGCTTGCTCGCTCTGATTAAGCTCACTACTAGGAGACCTAACGCGCCTTCGGTGTGAGCTTTATTATGCGCGACTCTAACGAGCCTTCGCAAGCTTCGCTTGCTCGGTGTGACGGAGGGGGGCGCGCGCTCGTTTTATTTGAAAGGGGAAGGCCCGGAGCGTGCGAGCGCAAGCGAAGCGGTATGCTTTGCAAGCGCCTAACAATGCCCGCGAGATAATAAAGCAAGCTCGCACGCTTCGCGTCGTTATCGAAGAAAAACAGTTGGCGTTGGGGTTCTGCATAAAAACGCACGCCAGTATGTTTTCGTGCATAATAAACACCGAAGGCGCCAGTTGGGGTGCGAAGCGAGGTCTGCTTGTAGGTTTCCTACAAGGACCGGAAGCGACATTATTAGACGACGGATACTTGCGAAGCTTCTAACGAATAGGTTTGGGATAAATTTGCATTCGGACATTTTCTTCGCACCTACGGACATTCTTTCTTCGATTTTTTAGTTCTTGAAACAATTAGAAGACTCCTAAAGAATCAAGTGGTTAATGAAAAGTGTAGTTGCGGGTTCGGAATTTCAAGATTTTTGAGTACCCATACAAGCGAAGTCTCCTAGTTAAAAGCACTGGGAGAGGCAGGATTCGAACCTACGTAGAAGACTTTCAACAGATTTACAGTCTGTCGCTTTTAACCACTCAGCCACTCTCCCTTAAGAGACACCGATGATCTTTCATCGAAATTGTAATGCCAACTTTGTACTCAGCTACTCAACAACTAACAGGCTAAAATGAAATTGTTAGACGCGAATCCAATACAACAAATTGAAATTTTTTTTTCAATCTATCTAACAAAAAAGTAACTCAAAGATAGGTGCATTCTTAGCTCAGTTGGATAGAGCAACAACCTTCTAAGTTGAAGGTCACAGGTTCGAATCCTGTAGAATGCGTTTGTTTGCTTTATTTTATCGAAAAGGAATAGGTTCCCTGAGGTGCGCAGCATCAGTGGGTATGAAGACAAAATCTTCATACCCACTGATGTGTACTAAATACCTACTAAGACCAACGATTCAGTTACTTTAGTTTCTAGGAAACTAGTAAACTTCTAATCTTGGAAAATGTTTCGCTTGCGAAGCAAGTTTTCGCGCCATAATCACATATGGTTCTCGGGTATATATGCATGACGCGCTTAAACGGCCCCCAAATCGTCCATTTACGCAAGCGGTCCAGGGTGCGACTCTGACGCCCCTTGCATATATGTATGTGAAAGCAAAGTTATAACAGGTTCGCTTACGCTCGCACTGAAGGCGCCTTGTAGGCGCAAAGCGTTCGCTTAGGTCTCTACAGGAAACTTACAAGCAGCGAAGCTTGCGAAACAAATCCGGTGCTAAACGCAGCGCCTTCGCTTGCTTTGCAAGCTCGTGGCATAACAAGCGCATTATAGTTTGCAGAAGTCAAGCTTGCAAAGCAAGCTTTGCAAACCCACAGAAAGCAACGCGCCTTCGCTTGTTTCGCAAGCTCGCACGCTTCGCGACCTTCGGTGTGAGCGCTTGCAAACCTTTGCTTCCCCTGCAGCGGTGCCTGCCTTTAGCAACGACGTCTCCGTTAATAATGTCGCTTGCTCGTTCGTTCCGTAACGGAACCAAAGGTTAGGTTCCGCGCTCTCCTCCCTCCCCTAAAGGAACCTCGTTAGAGTCTGCGAACCTTTAGGTAGGCTCTTTTAAGATAAGATTAGGCTCTTTTAAGAGTTGCGAAGGAGACCTTTAGGTTCGTAAGAAGGCAAGCTTTGCGATGCTTTTGGGGCATTATATTCTTACGCGCTTGCTACGCAAGCTAATTTCTAGGCGCGAAGCCAACGCGCATAATGAATGATACAACCTTCTGGTTCGCTTGCCACACAACTTTCTTCGGATATGCTCTGCTTCCCTGCATGCTTTGTGTTTCGCAAGCAAAGCTTGCTCGCACGCTCTGCGCCTTCTGCGGGTTTGCAAAGCTTACGCTCGCACCGAAGGTTCCGTTGCGATAGCGTGTGAGCAAGCTTTGCTTGCGAAACAAAACGAGCAAGCTTGATTTGTGCGAAGGCGCCTTTAGAAAATTCGCGGTGGTGCTCCCAACTAATAGGTTCCTTTAAGCTGCCCTTTAGTCGCCTAAACGGCAACCTGGCGGAACCTTTAGTAAACCTATTTTTCTTTCTGCGAACCTGGATTTCGAGTTCTTGTTTAACTTTTGTTATTTGTCAAAGTTTACGACGAAATCTTTCTAGTTACTATTATAAAAGATAAGCCTTATACTTGTTTCGGATTAAGGCTAGAAAGATAGTTATCTCAATTAAAAGAGAAATTGGTAACCAAGCTGCGATTTGGCACCAAATATCCGGAGGTGTTACTAAAGCTGCGAATATAGCAGAAAATACAAAGAATGTTCTTCGATGTTTGATGCAATCTTGTAGATCAATAAAATTATATTCTATACAGCATATAAAAAAGACAGGTACTTGTGAACACAAAGAAGCTATAAACAAAAAACGTAACGTCAATAGAATAAAGTCATATATTTTAGGCTGTAGATGAATAGTTAAGAGACCTCGTGAGACTGTGAAGCTGCTTACCTTATATAAAAAAAACCAAATATTAGGCATTATCCACAAATAAACTAGTAAAAAGACAAACAAAAAAGCGAATAGACTAAGGAGAATTGCACGCCATAGTTGTAGCCTTTGAGTTTTACTACAACTCGGGATGAAAAAACACCATATTTGATATAGTAAATATGGTGTACAAAAAAAAAAGGATAGTAAAAAAGAAGTGGTAATATAAGTATTAAAGGATTCTGTGAGTTGAGTACATATAAAATTTGAGTTTGCTTTGACCACTTTCAGAAAAGGCTTAGTTAAAATAAATAACAAATATTCAGAAAAACAATAACAATAACTACATGTGACAAGAAGACAAAGGGCACCATAGGTGCCACGGATTCGAGCTCCTTAAAATAAGTTCTAAAGAAGAATGCATAGATCTATTATTTTTTATAGTAAATTAAACTGATTCCGATGTCAGTAAGAGCATAAGCGACATAAAATGAGGTTCCTTTAGGTTCCGTTAGGTTCGTCAGAGCGAGCAAGCAAAGCTTGCGAGTAAAGCTTACAAAGAAAAAAGCAAGCGATGGCGCCTTCGCACAAATCAAGCTTGCTCGTTTTGTTTCGCACAAATTTGCTCATTCTGACGAACCTAACGGAACCTTCGGTGCGAGCGCAACCAAACCACGCTAGGGCCAGCAACCTTTACTTGCGAAGGTCCGTAAGGACGAGCTTGCGAAGAAAAAAAAAAAAAGCAAGCGATGGCGCAAAGCGTGCGAGCGCAAGCTTTGCAAACCACGGTTGGACGAGCGCAAGCTTTGCAAACCACGGTTGACGAGCG